>CM033645.1:189501538-190083900 GCA_019512145.1 Engystomops pustulosus
TAGGTCCTACATATTTTCATTTTTCAACAATCTTACATGGGCCGGTCAGAAATAGCTAGAGGGCCGGATGTGGCCGGCAGACCGTACAATGCCCAGGTTATATATGATCATGATCTTCTGGAGGGTAAATCTCCAAATATGGTCAAAGTTTAGGTACAAAGAAATAGGTCACTCTCAAATAAAATCATTATAGTAATAAACATATGATTTAGGTAAAGGAAATGTACGGGGTAGAGCAGCACAGCGGTATACTGGATAATGAAACCAGGTGTCGGTGCAAGCTGCAGCGAAACCGACCCGAAGGTACAGGTAATCCAAAAAATAGAGGGCGAGGCAGCACTCCTTGAAGTATTAAAGGTGTTTTATTCACCCAAGGTAGAAAAGTGCGACGTTTCAGCCCCTAAATAGAGCTATTTTAAAGCATGCATTAATGAGGCCTGAGCCAGCACACTGCGACTAACTCACAGCCCCATTGCCATAAATTAGGTGCACGCACCATGAGGCATGGGCCACAGAGAACAGAGCACAGGCTTGTTATCTGTGACCACAGTCACGGGAATAAAGCACCATATATACTCGAGTATAAGCCGAGACCCCTGAAACCTATTGACTCGTGTATAAGCCGAGGGTGGGACATGCATTGGTCACAGCCTCCCAGTAAACAGCTTACCCAGCCCCTGCTCGTAGTACAATTCCTTTAGTGGGGAGAAAAAACAAAAAAAAACAAAAAACACTGTACTCACCTTCCAACGCCCTGTCCCCCCGCTCCCCCGGGAGGTCCTCTACTATACCGCAATGCTCCGGCATCAGCTCTGTGTCCCCGCGCGGTCCGTTGCAGGGATCGTGAAGTCAGCCGCTCGCTGACATCATTGTGTGTGCCGAGCGGCTGACGTCACGATCTCTGCGACGGACCGCGCGGCGAGACTGAGCCGATGTTGGAGCATCGCAGTATAGAAAAGAACCTGTCGGGAGTACAGAGTTTGTTTTTTTTCATTACTCGAGTATAAGCTGTTCAATGACCAAGGCAACCCGATCTCAAAATTTTGTTTTTATATAAACTTAGTTTTTTTTCCCAATGACTATTTTAAGTAACATGGAAAAAACCAAAACATTAAGGCTTATTTATTGAGGGTCCGCGGATCGCACTTTTGTCGGATTTTCTAAATTTTTGGGATTTGTGCCACTGTGACAGGTATTTAACTAGGGATTGTGTTGCACGCGATCGGATAGGGGCGCAGCTGCATTGGCTTTCATGCGACAGAAATCGGCGGGGGGTGGGCCGTCGGACGATGCAACCGATTCTCACTGAGCGCGGGATTTAAGATTCAATTTGTGTTGCAAGACAATGCACTTACATACACCAGGAAGAAGAAGGAACTCCGGCGGACCTGAGCGCGGAAGCGTCGATGCACTTTCGGGGATCGTGCAGGACGGGTTAGTAAATATGGCCAATTATCTTTAATTTAAGGTTTTGAAAGAAAATCTATCTTCAAAATCCATCATGATAAACCAGGGACACTTATCCATGGATCCAAGCACCGGGACTGTGATAATCTAAGGTACTTATATTTATTAATAACAATAGGCTGAGCACATACCTCTACTAAAATTACATTTATTACACAATGCATCTGTACAAAAAAGAATAGATTCAGTGATCATCTCATATACATAATGGATAGCTACATGAGAGACAATATCCACAAATTATCTGAAATAGTCAAGATATGATCCAGAATGAAGAAAATATACCGTATATACTCGAGTATAAGCCGACCCAAGTAAAAGCACAGACCCCTAATTTTACCACCACAAACTAGGAAAACCTATTGACTCGAGCATAAGCCGAGGGTGGGAAATGCATTGGTCACAGACCCCCCCAGTATATAGCCAGCCAGCCCCCAGTAGTATACAGCCTGCCCTGCACTAACAAAAAAATAAAATAAACTTATATACTCACCCTCCGGTGGCCCCGATGTCCGCGCGGGTCCTCTTCTGTCTTCTATCTTCCGCAGGGCGCCGCCATGTTCTTCCCGCCCGGCAGGCGCATAGTACGACGCGGCCGCTGTTGATATGTAACTATGCGACGGCCGGAGAAGAACATGGTGGCGCCCTGCGGAAGACAGAAGACAGAGCAAGATAGAAGACTGAAGAGGACCCGCGCGGACTGGGCTGCCTATTGACTCGTGTATAAGCCAAGTTGAGGATTTTCAACACATTTTTTTGTGCTGAAAAACTCGGCTTATACACGAGTATATACAGTAATAACTGGTAGATCCCAGGCTGGTCCAATAGTATACAGACACTGTGTCACAAGTTCGGTAATATATTCCTATATTTGTTATCCATGGCCTCCTTCCTTCTGAAATCAACTTTTATTATTTTTAAATGAGCCAGAAGGGCTCCTGGGGGGTTACCAGAGCTTCACAGCCTGTTACACTGTCCCTCCCTCCCGCTCTGCTCCATCAGCACTACATTACCCCCGCCCATGTATTATATCACAGCAGCACACGAAGCTTAAACACGTAGTGGGAGGGGCTACAGCCTGTAAATCTGCAGCACTGAGGGGCTCTGGTATAATGTCCCCAGAAAACTTCAGACTCATTAGCATAATTTTAAACGTTGATTTTAGAAAGGAGGCCATGGATAACAAATATAAGATTACCAGTCACAGTGCCTGGATCTAGGAGCAAGTGTCCCCGATTTATCATGATGGATTTTGATGGTAGATTTCCTTTGGGGTCTTAGATTGAGGTAAATACAACCGTATGACAAATTACACCTTGTTATTATTACTTTTACAAAAACTAGGCCAGAATGAAAAACGTAACTACCCATTCTGTACTTGCATTTGAAACTAGAAATGTCCCAAGATGGAACTGCATATCCTACACGGCCCCCGCCTTCATGGGTGCCTATACTTTCTCAATATTAGGAATCTGAACATGATGGCCCTTCTGCAAATTGTAATGGAGAGGCTGCTGCGAACCGCACACTTCTGTAATTACATGACCAAGACGACTTTTTCGCCTGCCGTCTCCGATATGCTACGCCTTCCTTAGGACTTGTGTGCTAACCTCCTTCCGCTATCCACGGGAGCAGCTTGGCGAGCCATGCACAAGTTGAAGAGTTTGCACCCCCTCTTACCTTTTACTGCACCCCCACAAGTCAGCATGGATGGGTATCAGGAGTATTCAACATATAAACTTACAATATAAACTTACAATTATTATACGCTTGCATCCTTAACCACTACAGAACAATATTCAGTTAATTGCTGGGAAAACAGCTACCCTTAAGTGACACACTGGTAACATAACACGGTGCTGTCTGGGAGGTAAGGCTACACTTCACCGACGTATTAAACGGCCGATTACGTACGTTTTTGGTTTAACGGGGTACATACGGCCACATTCATTCAATCGGACAATAGTCCAACCATTTATATTGCAGTTTTGACACGGGTGACGTACCGTTACTGGCCGTATAAAAATTACATGTCCTATTTCTGCCGTATTTCAGTTCTTGTTGCCCTTAAAAGTCTATGGGCATGTCTAAAATACAGGTGTAATTAGGCTGAATACGGATGAAAAACGTCACGGCATACGGCTCTATGGCCGTAATACTAGGATGGAGAAATCATAGGTCTGTAATGTAGCCCTAACAAAGGTCATGCACAATGCTGTGTTTACAGTGGGTAGACTGGGAGTGATCTCCCTTAGAGAAATCCAGGGAACGCTAAAGATTGTAACAGAGGAAGGTCTCAGAGAAAAATACATAATATGAGTTAGTTCCAACCACAAAATCAAAAGCATAATGTCCCAACACAACAGAGATACCTATGCGGGAATAAAAGGCCTTACAAAGTGCAAATATCAAGACTGCGCTGAGTCTGAAAGGCCCTATAATTCACCACATATTTCCAAAAATTCCTGGCTTTACAACATTCGAGCGTTCATTAGTTATGAAAGTAAAGGGGATAAAAGGCGGTAGAGGCTTAACGACACCACGTCAGGGGAAAAAAAAAAATAAAGCCCCAGACAAAACCTCCTCAGGCCTAAATGTCCATTTAAATTAATACCCGGTTTAATTAGAAACTAAGGCCAGGAGGATGGTATCGGTCTGTTTGATATGTACAGTCGTATGGCACAAATCCAATCTCATATCAAGGCCCATAGTCGGGAGTGTTACTAGAGGCGCAGTACGTAAAGTTAATGCTGACAGGCAGGTCAGGGGGAGATGACTCAATGAAGGATGTACAGAAAAACCATAATTACTGGTTTACTCTACGGGGAGACAATAAATTTGTTTTCACAGAGGAACTGAATTATGATCTGAATCCTGGAGAAAAATAATATAACATGTGACAGAACAAGCGAACAAACACACTATTAATATTTAATATCCAAAACCAACAAGCTTAGATTGAATTACACGACAGTTTGCCCCCAGTCACGGGCACGGGGACACACAGAGGCGCCCAGAGAGGCGGAGGGGTGGAGTTGCCCCTATCCTTAACGATGTATGGTCACGGCACAGGCATTACGGGAGAGATAGGACATGTTCTATATTTTCCCCGGCTAAGCGACAGTACAGGTGCGGCACCCGCACGCCGCTCACGTACATAATATATATTACATATATATTCTATATATCTATATATAATCTCTCTATAATATATATAGATATATAGCATTATATATTATATTATCAGTCCCCCATAAGATGGCGGTAGAATGTAGCTAAACTGTATCTGATCACTTATTCCAGGGTAACATAGTATACCATGATCATATTCCGGCTATATAGCAGATATAACTGCATATGTGCTATATCATATGAACAGTCTCTGTCCTGTTAATGGGGGATAACAAGCCTGTCGGTGAGGGTCCAACCACTGTTAACTCCCCAACAGGACTGCAGATCCCCAAAGAACAGGGTCCTATTCTCACTGATGGGTTAGGTGGAAGGACAAGCGTGCATCCTGCGGTTACATTCAATTCTTTGGGATAGACGGAAATAATCACATAGTGCTGGGCCATCTCCCACCTCTCCAATGGACAGTGAATAGAGCAGCAAGGTGCGCGCCTTGGCTGCTGCTTCACCCCATTAGTAAGAACGGGATTCTCGTTCCCTGGATTGCCAGGGGTCCAGTTCTTGCGATCAGTAGAGATCACAGCAGTGGGATCCTCGCCAATCAGGATAGGGGGCAGTTTATATACTTGGAGACAATACCTTTAAAACCAGGGGTACAAAGTGCTATTACTGTACATACAAGACTGGATTTGCAGGTTTTGTAATTCAATCAGTTCATCGTGTACACCAAGAAAGCTCCCCATATACACACTAAAGATGTTCAGAAACACTTAGCTGGTGAGTGTATGTCCACATACAGTGGAAAACAAAAGCACCATAGCAATAGACGCTACACATTTTATCTGCGGCTACGTAGGAAATAATACGACTAGGGGGGATACTTCACCCAAACTCATGCTACACCGGGGAAAGGCTCCAGGCCAAGCACACGTAGAGCTGAAGAGGCGGCGCGATGAGCGCTGCGAGGAGTGGTACGGGAAGAGATAGAACGGGCTCCATCTTTTACCTGGTGACAGCTTGGTATGGAAAGGGAAGCGCTGTTACTGGAAGAAAGCTGCAGTTTTTTCAGCCTTCGACAACCTCTGCGGCTGAAACATGTAGGGCACGCATTACATGTAGACTACGTTGGTTCCGCAGTCCAGGCCCCTGCTGCAGGTACAAGCGGATACTTAATAAGCCTGCATAGGCTATGGTGTGTCCAGTGCTGGGGTCTGGAGGTTGCGAAATCGCACACCTACAAATCGGTCCTTTTAACCCTACACGAGGGGCACGTGTCTAGAGAAATAAGCCTCTATACGACACAAGTCAGGAACAAAAATTGATGTAAAAAAATAAAAAGAATAAAAAAAGAATAAATAAACTGCCCCACCCCCCCCCCCCAGGACCAACATTTTGCCACAGGTGAAAAACCTATCAAAGGCGCGTCAAACAAGAATATTTTCTATGCATTTTTTTAAAAAAAAAAAACTTTAAAAAAAAATTTAAACAAACAACTACAAGAATCATAGAAGAAATCTAATCTTCATGACGTTACCTTTTTGAGCCCAGCAAATCCTTCGGACTCCAGGAAGAAAAATGCAAACGGCATCAAAACAAAGAGACATAAGTTGGAAAAAAGTGAAACAAGATTCCATAAACCTGAAATTGAAAGAAAAAAAAAAAATTATAGATATTTGCTGGATTTAAAAGGGTTGAAAACGAAAAGCTCTGAGTGAGACGCTCTCATTCTCTGGTTATAATGTATAACAAAATGAGTGTAGCATTTGGATAATAACAGTAGAACAAAAGGGATCAGGTAGATGTATTTGAACAGGTCTGATGAAAGGTAAAACTGTTGCTAGACTCCGGTATTACCGTAGATTATTCTGTTCTTACCGGATGGAGCATTAACGCCTGTATAAGCATCATAGACACCTGTACAGGCAGTTTTACTCCTCATTTATCACACCGACAACCTGATCCTGTACTGTAACATGGGGGCTGATAGAATCAGGGCTGTGGAGTTGATGAGCATTTTGATGAGTCAAAGTCCTCATATAGTAGATCGATTGACTCCACAAACAAACATATAATAAATTATAAAAAAAAATTATGAAATGTTTATGGATTTAGACCAGGGCTGAACAACAAACACTGTCACTGTGCTCCACTTTAAGTGGCATTTTACTGCCTACTCTTCTCCTCCCTGCACCGCACCTCCGCGCTTCCTCTCTCCTCCATGTACTGCTCTGCTCCGTGTCCTGTGTTGGATGTATGCGGCGACATCAGGACCTGGAGCAGAGCTGCGCCAGGAGCAGGAGAGGCCCCGAGAGCAGTACAGTACAGCTGACAGGTACTTACCACTTGGAGGTGGAGTCAAAAGTAGGCAAATTGCTTACCAACTCCACAACCCTGGATGTAATCAGCATCCCCAAATGCAGAGCTGAGGGGGTAAGAGGCATGCAGGGACAATGCAATAGTCTGGTGTGGAGGTGCAGAAAGTAAAAGGGAGCGCTCCCGCTACTTGCAGAAGACGCTGCCATTCTTATTGTAGCGCCACACGCTGCTATATGTGGCAGCATTCACTAACACTGCATTGCAAACTGTGTCTGATGAATGTCCGCTACTGGGATCGAAATAACAAAATTTTTTGTTATCTGTATTCTTTAATAAAATTAGTGTAATAGAGTGGGCTTGGAATTACAAAAACCTAAAAAAAAAGTAGTTACAACATATAAAAATAGGATTTAAAGCAATAATACATATCAAGGGGTGATGACAAAGACAACCATGTAAGACACAAGCCATGGAGGTGCCGCCCTTTTCTGGTGTTTGTATTTTGCCCCCTTCTCCTCTCGGTTCACTTATTTGCTTTGAGGCACTTTTTGCACTTTAGATTCAAGGTTCGTACTTTGTTCCCCCCATGAGAAATGTATTATTGTTTTAGATCCTATTTTTCTATGTTGTGACCAATTATTTAGGGGCAGAATCAACTCTTGGGGAGTCACCTTTATCCCTGCTGTTTTAATTTGTTCTACCACGTATATGTTTTTTCAGCAAAACCACTCAGCGCAGGGATTAACCAAGATATGATCCTGCATCAGTGTTGCTACAGCATTCTCAGGGTATGTTTGCTTCATAATGCATCAAATCAAATGGTAGGTTTCCTTTAAAATGTCATGTTTCTCCAAAGCTTAAAATACTTGTCAAATTGGCAACTTTTGCTTCTAACAGCTGTGGGCCCCAAAGCAAACATCATACCAAAGTAAAAACCTAAAAGTTTATCACTTTAATGAAAGGCATCATAAAATCCTGGGTGTAGACTTGTAAGAATAGTTCATGATCTTTACAAGTCATCTGCCCACCTATTACATTTATATACAGTAATGTATATAGATTTCCCATCCTCTTCTCTCTACTTCATGAATACATAAACTGCAACAAGCTTGTGGCCAATGTTGACATGTTGATGTACAATATACTAAATGACAGAACACTTATAACCTCCGCACAAGGATCACTTTTATTTGGGTGAAGGTCAAATGAAAAAACTTTCATGATGTGTGATCGCCATCTACTGGATACATTAGGCACAACAGTGCAAAGAACATTGGGCAAAATGTTTGAGTGAATGGAAAAACCCCTTAAGTTTAATGCAAATGTATGTAATATATATATATATATATACACACATACACACACACAGTGCACTTCAATGATCTTATTCAATAATAAAACACAAGAAGTTAGGGATATTTGGCTATTAGGTGAAACAGATAGAATAGATATAAAACTGTAAGAGATCACACTGTAGTAATATTATATAATGAGTAGGACATTAGTGTAAAAGCAAGCGATTGTGATTTCCTCATCACTAGAAATTTATTGAGACAAAAGCCAACACCAGCAGCCCCACAGAAACGTCTATTTTTTTCTATGACTTGTCATGTGGCCTCAAGCATCAATTACAACTTGAACACAAAATCTCCTGGTGGTCCCAAACAGGACAGCTTCTTCAACTGGGCATGGTGGGTGACGGCCCAGGGGTGCAAACCAGTGGAGGAAACTGGGTGAGCCAGAAAAAAAAAAAAAAAAAAAATTAAAATTACTCACCTTCTGGCGCTCCCTGCAGTTGTTCTGCTGGCTTTAGCAGTAGCGCAACTCAGCTCTGTGCAGTAGAGCCCACAGAGCTGCATCGCTGTGCTGGGGGCAATGCGCTGGGGCTACCTATAAGCTGGGGGCAGTGCGCTGGGGCTACCTATAAGCTGGGGTTGGCTTTCTGTATATGTGCGCAGACATATACAGAAAGCCAACTACTGGAAACACCCTACTGTACGCTACTTCAGGTCATCCTACGCACATTAAAACTAATCTCCCTAAGGGGAGTTTATCAGGACTAGAAGGATCTTTTCTTCCATGGAGAAATACATGGAAGCTTCAAAAGAAAGTATACAACGTCTACAAATGAGAGGATACAATACATATCAATTACAAAAAACTGCTGTTTCTATCTCTCAGAAAGATGGAACTCAATTATTGCGCAAAGTGCCTCAAAAACATACAGGAAGAAATAATATAGAAAACACTAATGCTCCACTTGTCATCTCCGGTACATAGGCTGCACCATACAGAAATTCAAAAACAGCATAGCGGAACCTGTATCGGGAGCTTCGTCTTTTTTTACACAACCCTTCTTCTGGACTTGCCAATAAAAACTTATCCGGAGCCTCGAGACATTTCAAGGGAGTTTTTATGCAGCAACATGCAGGTTATCCCCATTGAAAGGGTTTTCAAACCTAAGAGGGGAGGAGATTGGAGCCAAATGGTGCATGCTAGAGCAGCCTATTGGATCCTGACCCTAGAGCAGTGATGGCTAACCTATGGCACGGGTGCCAGAGGTGGCACTCAGAGCCCTTTCTGTGGGCACTCAGGCCATCACCAGAGATGACTCCAGGTATCTTCCTGCCAGTCCCAGACAGCCCAGGACTTGCTGTGCACAGAGCTATTTTTGAAGTGACAACGCTACCTGGGACTATTTTCGCTTTATTGTGTCTCAGGGGCTGGTATCAATGAAAACTGTGACAGAGAAGGGAATATAAATCACAAATTACATTTCTGTGTTGGCACTTTGCGATAAATAAGTGGGTCTTTGTGTAGTTTGGGCCACTCTGCTCTAAAAGGTTTGCCATCACTGCCCCTAGAGACTTGTATCCCTAAAGGTTTAAATACCGTAATGACTCAATGTATATTTTCTGATAACCTTTATCCTTTATTCGATATATTTGTTTTCGTTTTTTGTTTTGTTTTTTTTTTGTTTTTTAATACTATGCAGTATTTATAGATCAAACACCTCATCAGGTGATCCATTTTGTGGGTGTGACTTTTGTTACACGTGTCATTTCCGGTCTATCAAGTTATATAGATACGATTAAGGATCCTTGCAGGATTCAAAACGCGTCAGATTGTCCATCTTCGTTATGCCCGTTAAACGTTTTTAAAGTTTTTGGAATAAATAAAATGTTTATCTACTTTCAGCATGGGGCCCCTCACTGCTGGATGTATCCTTAGTATTTTGCTATGTTCTGACTGCCCCTGACTTTTTGTCCGTGCAGTGGAGAGAGACTGAACATTCAGTCTCTCTCTAACTTTTTATTTTTCTATATTATAGTTGGCAGCACGCTGGGACAGCCTGTATGCTGGGGGCGGCGCGTATGGATGAGCAGGATGAGTCCAAAGGCCTCATATAGTAGATCGATTGACGCCACAAACAAACATATAATAATTATAAAAAAAAATTATGAAATGTTTATATGGATTTAGACCAGGGCTGAACACCAAACACTAGTCACTGTGCTCCACTTTAAGTGGCATTTTAACTGCCTACTCTTCTCCTCCCTGCACCGCATCCTCCGCGCTATCCCTCTCCTCCTCCTGTACTGCCTGCTCCGTGTCCTGTGTTGATGTATGCGGCGACCTCAGGACCTGGAGCAGATCGCGCCAGAGCAGAGAGCCCCCGAGAGCAGTACAGTACAGCTGACAGGTACTTTACCACTTGAGGTGGAGTCAAAAGTAGGCAAATTGCTTACCAACCCACCACCCTGGATGTATCAGCATCCCCAAATGCCGCGCTGAGGGGTAGAGGCCTGCAGGGACAATGCATAGTCCTGGTGTGGAGGTGTCAGAAAGTAAAAGGGAGCGCTCCCGCTACTTGCAGAAGACGCTGCCATTCTTATTGTAGCAGCCAAACGCTGCTATATGTGGCAGCATTCACTTAACACTGCATTGCCCACTGTGTCTGAATGATGTCGCTACGGGGATTCGACATAACAATTTTTTGTTATCTGTATTCTTTAATAAATTAGTGTAATAGAAGTGGGCTTGGAATTACAAACCTAAAAAAAAAGTAGTTAACAACATATAAAAATAGGATTTAAAGCAATAATACATATCAAGGGGTGGTATGACAAAGACAACCATCTACGACCCCAGCCATGGAGGTGCCGCCCCATTTTATGGTGTTTGTATTTTGCCCCCTTCTCCTCTCGGTTTCACTTATTTGCTTTTAGGCACTTTTTTGCACTTTAGATTTCAGGTTCGTACTTTGTTCCCCCATGGAAATGTATTTTGTTTTAGGTCCTATTTTTCTATGTAGGACCACTTATTTAGGGTCCGAATCAACTCTTGGGGAGCCACTTTAGCCCTGCTGTTTTAATTTGTTCCACCACATATATTTTTTTTCAGCAAAACCACTCAGCGCAGGGATTAACCAAATATGATCCTGCATCAGTTGGGGTTGCTACAGCATTCTCGGGTTTGTGTGGCTTCATAGATGCATCAAATCAAATGGTGGTTCCTTTAAATGTCATGTTTCTCCAAGGCTTAAAAAGACTTGTCAAATTGCACTTTTTGGCTTCTAACACTGTGGGCCCCAAAGCAAAGCATCATTACCAAGTAAAAACCTAAAAGTATTATACTTTTAATGAAAGGCCTCCATAAACTCACTGGTTTACTTGTAAGATAGTTTCATGATTTTACAAGTCATCTGCCGCACCTTTACATTTATATACAGTATGTAGTATAGATTTCCCCTCCTCTTCTCTCTACTTCATGAATACATAAGCTGCATCAGCGTGTGGCCAATTTGAATGATTTATGTATCAATAACTACTAGAATGACCGAACACTTATAACCTCCGCACAAGGATCCCTTTTTATTGGTGAAGGTCAAATGACAAAAACTTTCATGATGTGTGATCGCCATCTACTGGATACATTAGGCAGCAACAGTGCAAAGAACATTGGGCAAAATGTTTGAGTGAATGGAAAAAACCCATTAGTTTATGCAAATGTATGTAAATATATATATTATATATACACCAACACACACACTTGGGTCACTTTCAATGATCTGTATTCAATAATAATACTACAAGAAGTTTGGGATATTTGGCTATTAGGTGAAACAGCTAGAATAGATATAACTGTAAGAGATCACACTGTAGCAATATTAATAATGACGTAGGACATTGTGTAAAAGCAAGCGATTGTGATTTCCTCATCACTATAAATTTATTGAGACAAAAGCCAACACCAGCAGCCCCACCGAACCGTCTATTTTTTTCTATGACTTTGTCATGTGGCCTCAAGTCATCAATTAACACTTGACACCAAATCTCCTGGTGGTCCCAACAGGACAGCTTCTCAACTGGGCATGGTGGGTGGCGTCCCAGGGGTGCAACCAGTGGAGGAACTGGTTGAGCTAGAAAAAAAAATAAACAATTAAATTACTCCACCTTCTGGCGCTCCCTGCAGTTGTTCTGCTGGCTTTAGCAGTAGCGTCAACTCAGCTCTGTCGCAGTATAGCCCCCAGATCTGCATCGCTTGTGCTGGGGGGCATGCGCGGGGGCTACCTATAGCTGGGGCAGTGCGCTGGGCTCCCTATAAGCTGGGGTTTGGGCTTCTGTATATTTGCGCAGACATATACCTAAATCCCACTACGGAAACACCCTACTGTCCTCTACTCAGGTTCATCCTACGCACATTAAAACTATCTCCCGAAGGGCCAAAATCATATGACCCATCATAGGCATGGGAAGAGAGTCCAAATGCCAGAAGGATAGTATAAAATAGTCATATAGAGAATGCATGGAGGGATATAAGCATAGAGCAAGACACGAGGTACAATGTGGATACTATAACTACGGTGGGGAGGGGAGCCGTGGTTAGCAGGCATGGGTAACAGAGTACTGCCGTGAAGCGTAGGAGGCTGTGACTGTAACGAGACGTTTTTGTTAAAGTAGGTCGAGTAAGCAGCGGGAGGGTTGGAATACCATTATAGCCGGGGGTAGGGGCAGTGAAAACAAAAAAAAGTTCGAAACAGCAGGGTGAAGACAAGGATTTGGGCGATGGTGGAGGCATCGGGCTGGTCGGGACAGACGACGATCTTGGATGGAATAGCTTAGAAAGCCGGCACGATTAGTGGTAAACCGGTGGTAGGCAACTCCTGTATTCGCTATAAGCAGAAACAGTACGACGTGAACTGGAGTGGACCAGCCTGCTGTGACCTCTCACCCGACATGGGACCGGGGAAGTGGTAAAATGGTGAATTAATGAATTGTAAGAACGCATGGACATAGATGGGCACTATGACGGGGGAAAACGCGAGGTACGCGTATGCTTAAATAGGTAGCGGGGTTTATTAAGGAGTGGTGTTAGGTATGAGAAGGGAAGCTAGGGGTTGAGGTAGGACCACAGGGGAGCAGGAGCAAGTTGAGGAGGATACGAGAAGCGGAGCGCTAGAGTAAGAGCGCGAGAGAAATACGGCTGCCTTGGGTCCGGCAGAAAAATAGCTTCTTCCCATGGGTGACTCGGTTTGGTGAAATGGGGGCGAATGGAAGGGAGGGCTGGGAACGGGGGGAGCAAACGGAGGTTAAAAGGAAGACGGGTCTTCGGGGAGTAGACCGGGAGTAGGGGGATCAAAGGCATCTTCGACGTCTTATTAGTTCTGTACATGGGTAGCGGTGACCCTGGGGTCGTTTTGCGTTCGAGGGAAAGGATCAGCGAGTCTAATGGGGACGATAAACCGTACAATGGACGCTGAGGTGGATTATTATGCGTAGAAAGGGAAGTTAATATATGTGGTGGGGAGGTTGACCGAGGATGGCCCCCCAAGACGGGAATTAAACGCAATAAGAACGAATGTGGTCAATAGGTAAGGTAAAGGGAGTTTGGGCGTAGCTAAGGTAATCAATCAGATGTTTAGGAGATCGATAAAGCCACGAAGTCCCGGACGGGAAACGAGGGAGCACAAGCGGTAGTAAACTCTCAGTGCAGTGGCTGGCAGGGGCAGAAGGATTAGGAAGAGGTGGAGTATATGGGAGCATGAAAAAATTCGTCAGGAATGACTGTGGCGGCGACGACGACCTATGAGATTAATAACAAGTGTAGGGACCGGAAGAGGAGATGTGCCCGAGAGAAAGAATGTTGCACCAGGGTACAATGGTCAGGGAGGGGGGTTCAGAGAGATATATAATTAGCAGACGGGTAAGGGAGTCAGGAGAGGGCTGTGAGTGGACGATTCAGGAAGTGTGGGGATGGGTCCTTTTAGAGTCTAGGAGGAGTTTCGCTCGCAGCATGTGGTAAGAACGATATGCGAGAGGCCAGGTAGCGGAGTTGTAAAGTATACTTAGGCCTGCCCGCGCACGTGGGAGAGCGGGCAAAATAAAGCTTTAGGTACATACGGCGATCACGCGATAGAGTGAGGACAGTTAGAGAATCGAGAGTGGGGAGGCGTATTGGCGATGGCAATACTCGCGCCGGCTCCCAGGTGCAGATAGAGATGAGGTAGGCTAGTGGAGTCAAGCTAATTTGCCTCGAGCCCAGGTAACTATGTAGATGATGTCTGGTGATAGCGGGAGAAGGGTTCTGTCGGGGGGTGTAACGGGTAAGGGGTGGGGAGAGAAGTGTTTGGGTCAGCCGAGGGGGGGAACGTCCTCGCGTTGGAGATAAGTCGTAACGCGGAGGTATTAGAGGGCGGGTGTGCGATGGTAAGGGCTCTACATCGGGGGCAGGTGGCAGGGCAAAGAGGTCACCAAACAACGATAGGCTCGTTAACGGATTTCGGAGGCACACTAGGGGTCACAAGAAGCGGAAAAGAGAAACCCCGTGGACCGCAGGAGAGGATGTATCGAAAGAAGGGGGGGCCAAGGAGGTAAAGGTCTACCATAAGAAAACGAGTCGTAGAAGCGCGGTCCATAGGGGACAGCGGACGCTCTACTATACCCTTCCAAAAGTCTAAAAGTAAAGCGCTAGGGATGCGTAGGAAGGAACCAAGAGACGCATCTGAGAACGGCCGGTGGTTGTATTGCGGTACCTTGTTATGTAAGCGTAGACGGGGTAAACCAAGTAGGTGGGGTGCATATGAACTTCGAAGTGTTATTATGG
The DNA here is from genome assembly GCA_019512145.1 of Engystomops pustulosus. NCBI lineage: Eukaryota > Metazoa > Chordata > Amphibia > Anura > Leptodactylidae > Engystomops > Engystomops pustulosus. Next base: position 189,516,557 of record CM033645.1, read on the forward strand.
ATAGATCGGCCGAGTAGCATGGAAGCCCCCGAACTCCACACCGAAGGTTTGTGTTGGAACATTTGAGGCAGATGAAGGTAGAACAAATTGTTAGGGAAGCCGCCCGTGCCGAGGCTTGTGCGTCCGGCAGCCGAGTTCAACAAGCAGTTTTTATCAGGACTAGAAGGATCTTTTCTTCCTGGAGAATACATGGAAGCTTCAAAAGAAAGTATACAACGTCTACAAATGAGAGGATACAATACATATCAATTACAAAAAACTGCTGTTCTATCTCTCAGAAAGATGGAACTCAATTATTGCGCAAAGTGCCTCAAAAACTACAGGAAGAAATAATATAGAAAACACTAATGCTCCACTTGTCATCTCCGGTACATAGGCTGCACCATACAGAAATTCAAAAACAGCATAGCGGAACCGTATCGGGAGCTTCGTCTTTTTTTACACAACCCTTCTTCGGACTTGCCAATAAAAACTTATCCGGAGCCTCGAGACATTTCAAGGGAGTTTTTATGCAGCAACATGCAGGTTATCCCCTGAAAGGGTTTTCAAACTAAGAGGGGAGGAGATTGGAGCCAAATGGTGCATGCTAGAGCAGCCTATTGGATCCTGACCCTAGAGCAGTGATGGCTAACCTATGGCAACGGGTGCCAGAGGTGGCACTCAGAGCCCTTTCTGTGGGCACTCAGGCCATCACCAGAGATGACTCAGGTATCTTCCTGCAGTCCCAGACAGCCCAGGACTTGCTGTGCACAGAGCTATTTTTGAAGTGACAACGCTACCTGGGACTATTTTCTGCTTTATTGTGTGTCCTCAGGGGCTGGTATCAATGAAAACTGTGACAAGAGAAGGGAATATAAATCACAAATTACATTCTGTGTTGGCACTTTGCGATAAATAAGTGGGTCTTTGTTGTAGTTTGGGCACTCGGCCTCTAAAAGGTTTGCCATCACTGCCCTAGAGACTTGTATCCCTAAAGGTTTAAAATACCGTAATGACTTAATGTTTATTTTCTGAATAACCTTTATCCTTTATTCTGATATATTCTTTTTTCGTTTTTTTTTTTTTTTTTTTTTTTTTTTTAATACTATGCAGTATTTATAGATCAAACACCTCATCATGTGATCCATTTGTGGGTGTGACTTTTGTTACACGTGTCATTCCGGTCTATCAAGTTATAGATACGATTAAGGATCCTTGCAGGATTCAAAACGCGTCAGATTGTCCATCTTCGTTATGCCCGTTACACGTTTTAAAGTTTTTGGAATAAATAAATGTTTATCTACTTCAGCATGAGGCCCTCACTGCTGGATGTATCCGTAGTATTTTGCGATGTTCTGCTGCCCCGACTTTTTGTCCGTGCAGTGGAGAAACTGAACAATCAGTCTCTCTCTAACTTTTTTTTATTTTTCTATATTATTGTTGGCAGCACGCTGGGACAGCTGTATGCTGGGGGCGGCGCGTATGCTGGGAGGGATTTCTATTATGTTTTTAAGCTGCCCTTGTGAATATTCATTGTTTGGAATCTTACGTTTTCTCCCTATGGTTACCAGTGGCGTATGTGATCATTAATATGTAACAGATGTATCATCACATATATTTTAATAGAGAAGGCACAGTATGTAGCTAATACATAGGGCACACTATATCTAATAAGGGAGGAAAGTATTTAAATACAGTCGGCATAGTATCTATTTGTATAACAGAGTACACAATATAAATTAAAATGGGGGACTGTATGAATTTATTAATTAGGGGGATAGTTTAAACATGTATATTGAAGGTTCTGTACATATAAAAAATAATTTGGGATACTGTATATAGAGACCAGGAAGAGGTTATATTGCTGTCTGTATGAAGTACTGTACTTTTGTACAGGCAGTCCCAAGGTTATGCACTAGATAGGGTCTGTAGGGTTGTCCTTATGTTGAATTTGTATGTAAGTCGGAACTGTATATTTTATAATTGTAACCCCAGCCAAATTTTTTTTGGTCTCTGTGACAATTGGATTTTTAAAAATGTTGCATTGTCATAAGAACCAGGAATAACACTAAAGCTTCATTACAGACACCAGTGATAACTGTTACAGCTGATTATTGTAGCCTGGGGCTAAAGTACAGTAAATTAGCAACATTCAGAGGTCCGTTTGTAACTAGGGCTCGTCTGCAAGTCGGGTTTTCTTAAGTAGGGGACCGTCTCTATTGGACTAATTTCGGGGGAGGAACCATGACTAAGCTAACTTAGTGGGATAGAGCGACATACACTATAATCCATACATAAATGCATGTCAAAAATTTGTAATATGTGGTGGACTGTTTAAGCAACAAATCTGGGCGCATATAATCTGGGTGTATATATTTTAATAACCGCGGGGGATTTTCTGAGATTACCTAAAAACTGCCCTGATCACAAGTCACTTATTTTCTTTTCTTGAAGGGCAACCCCAGGGTCTTCCCATAGGTTTTCAAGTCTGGACGAAGTCATATTAGGTCTCCAAGGAGCAGTTGACCTCAATCAGCCGATTGTCATCAATGAAGATGTAATTCGGCCCAATGACTGGATTAATGATGTCATATAAGTAGTATGGGCTTGTCACTGGACCAGTGTAACCAGCACCAGATGACAACAGAAGTTGTTGTACAGCGCTCTCCTTGATGATCCAAGATAATTGGTGGCCTCATGACTGCTCAGTGTGAATCGGTTTTCATCAAGCCTCTCCCAGCATAGATGCTCTATGGCCCATGTACGACACCTATGCCTGTGATGTGACACTTGGTGTCTCTCATGGATAAAACACCTGTTGTGGATTTTGCACTTAGAGAACAAGTTGTGCAAAAAGTAATGAAACTTTGGACAGCAAGACACACGCATTTAAGTTTTGTGAGTAAATCTTCTCAGAAAAAAAAAAAAAAGTGCTGCATTTACTTTTAATAAAATGTATCATCTATACAACAATTGAGCTTCATATCCCTATAATTTATAAGGCTACCCTCACACAAACGCGTGCAGGTCTCAGGCCACAAACAACAGGCGACGTCATTGGCACGTGAGCACCACTAACAAACCGAGGACAATAATAAAACATAGGGCAAGCCGCAAACTGGGGCAGGAATAGGACCTGGTTTGAGTTTTTCGCCACGGGCAGTCAGCTCAGTGGAAACAACAGCCCAATGCACAAGTCCATAGAAGAGACTGGGGGATGTGTGTTAGCCATAGGAACAATGGCTACTACACATCCAAAATCAACGGCCGTATGGGTAGCCAAAGGCTCCTTGCACACCACACCGTGACCAGATGCCATAGGAGTTAATGGGGACCAATATCCGGAACGGTTTGGCCGTATATCGGTCCCATGCACATTCCGGATATCCTCCAAACTGAGGTAAAAAGAGGTACCAAAACTAGGATCCTATGGTCAAGGAAAGAAATGTCTTTAGTGGAAAACCCCTTTAAACATCTGCACCAACGGTAGTAGGCTTCATAAGCATGAGCACTGACTGTAAATCTGTGCTAGCTATGGTTATAAAAGAAATGGCACACATTCCCATTTGTGGTTGTGGTCGGTCATTTTCTGCGGTCACTGACGACATTTGTGCGGCAAACACTGAATAATGCATCCGGAGAATGCACAAAATCTGTGATGACGTATACTGACCATGTATCAGAGAGCCGTTCAGCCACTGGATGTAGTAGCTTTTGGGGAATGACAAGAGGATCTCATTGCTGATGATCGAGAAGGGAAGTAGTAACACTGCTCCAGCCGAAACGGCTAGTGTGAATGTACTCAGGAACAGCCTAGGAGGGAAACACAATCACAGTTACTAAGCAGGACTGTGGTTACTGTGAATAGAACACATAGCATCACTGCGCTCCTGAGATGGACCATACTCCACATGGAAACAAGATTCCACAAGGAACCTGCAGTTGTACAATTATAGTAGCAAAAAAAAAAAAAAAAAGTTAATAATAATAAATATAGAGACTCCTAATCTTACAATGAGAATAAAAGGCAATATATCCCATTACAGTAACATGCCTTCTACCATTAGTTGATTCTGAATTGATACCAATTCAGACAAATGTGTTTCTATGCGCTCGTACACATGGCTGTGGTTTCAAAAGCCCCCTGTAGGCAGCGACCACCCAATCTGCAAACTGTAGAGCAGGTCCTAATCTTGCTAGTAGAGACTTTTCTATGGTCATCGGCCCCCAGTCGGACTTCACAGGCCAAAAACACACAGGTAGATTTTATTTTTTAACCCCTTAACGCTGAAGCCACTTTTCACCTTCCTGACGCGGGCCATTTTTTTCAAATCTGCCCTGTGTCACTACAAGTGGTCATAACTTCGGAACGCTTTAACATATCCAAGTGATTTTGAAATTGTTTTCTTGTGACACATTGTACTTCATGTTAGTTACAAAATTTTGGTGGTATGTTTTGCATTTATTTATGAGAAAATCAGATATTTGGTGAAAATTTGGAAAAATTCTCAATTTTCGAAATTCAAAATGTTCTACTTTTTCCACACATGAGTCATAACCGCAAAAAAACGTAATAACTAACATTCACCGAATGTCTACTTTATACCTCCGTGTTTTTTATACATACTATCATTTTTGTAAGCTGTTATGGGGCTTTGAACGTTAGGTGCGATTTTTCACATTTTCATAAAAAAAGCAAGATTCTGCTATTGAGGGACCTGCTCAGGTTTCAAGTCACTTTGAGAGGCTTAAATAAAAGTAAAACCCCATAAATTACCCCATTATAGAAACTACACCCCTCAACGTACGTAAAACAACTTTTATGAAGTTTGTTAACCATTTAATTGGTTTACAGGGGTTAAAACAAAATCGGATGCAATACCAAAACGCTCCACAAAATTTGATACCCAATATCTCCCGTGTATAACAATCCCCCATATGTGGTGGTAACCTGCTGTATGGGCACACGCCAGGGCATGGAAGGGAAGCTGCGCCATTCAGAACAGATTATGCATTGTCACTTTATAATGGCTATACAATTTTATTTTTTTTGGGCAATTTGGACATATAAGGGCTTATTTTTTGCGACATGAGATGCACTTTACAAATATTTCATTTTAGTGGGTCTGTAGCTTTTTGATGAGATTTTATTAACTCTTTAATGTATGGAGGAAAAGAAAAATTGTCAATTTTTTTTTTGTTATATATTTTGGGGGTCGTACCGTACACTAAAAATACTATAATATTTTTATTCTCTAGATCACTACGATTACGGCGATACCTCATTTATATCGTTTTTTATATATTTTACAGGAAAAAAACTAATATAAAGAAAATCTCATTTGTTTTTGCATCGCCATCTTTTCGGAGATATGACTTTAATATTTTTTGGTTGATAGAGCTAGTTTAGGGCTTATTTTTTACGTGTTGAGTTGTCCTTTTCAGTGGTACCATTTTGGTGCACATAACTTTTTTTTTATCACTTTTTGGAACATTTTTGTGAAGGGATTTTATGAAAATGTACATTTTTGGTGAGTTTTTTGCGTTTTGTTTTTACGGCGTTCACCGTACGGGTCCAATAATGTTTCTGAGTTATTGTACGGAATGTTACGGACGCGGCGATACCAAATATGTGGGGTATTTTTGTGATTTTCAGGTTTTTTCACTTTATTAGATGTGTATAGGGAATGTTTGTGTTTAGGGGACTTTAACTTTATTTAATTAATTCTTTTTATTCAAAAGTGTGTTATTAGTGTTTTTTACTCTTTTTCTTTACTTTTACAGGTTGGCTTGAACAAGTGATCCACTGATCACTTGTTCAAGCAATTCTTCAGCTAATACAGTGTAATACAGATGTATTACACTGTATTATGTGACACACTGAGCATGCTGCGCATGCTCAAGTGTGTCACAGCTGGGTCCTGCCAGAAGGCAGGACCCGGCTCCCGGAAGGAGGATCGCACAGCCCAGGGCACTGGCAGTCTCGGGGCTGCGATCGGAGCAGCGGACCCCCCCGGTAAGCGCCGCGGGGGGGGGTCCTATTCCACCTAAATGCCCTGACACCGTTAGAGGTCGGCTATAATATATAGCCGACACCCGCAGCTTCTGGCGCCGCCTCTGTTCAGGAGCCGGCGCCAGAAGCTTGACGTACTATTACTGCATTTTGCGGGAACGCACCTCCCGCCATGCAGTAATAGTACGTCAAATGTCGGGAAAGGGTTAAAAGGAGTGTTTGTATTGGGGGCTCTCAAATTTTGTGTGCATTCAAAGCCCACAAAAACAAAAAAAAAAAAAAAAAAAAGCAGATCCATGATCCCCAGTTAGCATCCTGTGAATTCACACAAAATTGTGAGAGCCCCCATTTAAAAAAGTCAATGCAAGATTTTATAGTTTTAAAGTTCTCTCTTGTTGTTGCTATAACATAAAGCGACGAAGCAAATGTCACTACAAGAAACTTCCCGTAAAGTTGTGAAATTGCAAACACAACCAATTGCAAGATACCAGGATACTCGTCCCCTAAATATTCAAAGTAAAAAAAAAAAAATACATACGAAACTCGATTGACGGTGACGTCTTCATCCTCTTGTTCATCTGTAAGATAAAATTACATTTATATAAAATATTAAAATTTTTGCTACATTGCATTTTAAAAGGAGGCATCCGAAAAGAAGTTTTGAAAACTTGGATGGCAAATGACACAGTAAGCATGATTTATATAGAATTTTCATAGCTTTTCGTATTGTGGCTGGGTATCACACTACACTTAAAATTTTTGCCAATATTATTGCCACCATCAATCACCGTCTTACTACACAATGTAGGTGTGTAGGACATATCCCCCCCGCCCCCATGTTCTTAGTTAATTATGGGCAATATTGGTAGTTCAGTCCATCTTTCGGTGAACTACGGTACTTATCACGCGTTCTAATGTAAATGCACAATGTTTTTCTGAAAACACGAACCAATGTGCTGCCTGCATGCGATTACACATGACTATTGCAAGATGTATACATACTGTGTAAAACGTCTTAATATTATGCAATAAAATCTTTTGTTGAACCAAATTGCAACAATTCAATCCTTCATTTATTTCTAGGAGGAATAACAGAGGAACCGCACAGCACTGAATGCTAAAAAATAAAATCACAGAATTGTTATTTTAAGAAAACAAAACAGAGGACAGGCAAGTCCACTCTTAGTCCTCATGCATATGACTGCTGTTTTTGGGACGGGTGATACCCACTGATTCGATGGCTAGCACACTGACCCGGTATGCGAGTGTGTGTTTGTGCAGTCCTTGGCACGTGAGTGGACCTGACATGCAGATGACACAGGGGTCCGCTGTTTATGGCCTGTGATATGCACATTATCGTGTACACGAGGGAGTAGTTGGAATTGGATAAGAGAATTAAACTCTGAGAAGTGGTCAGTCATCTAGCTCTACATTTAGCAAATAACACCAAATACATCCACAAATATAAAATGTCAAGTAATGCCAGAAGCAGAAAAACCAATCAGTAATTTCATGCCACATCTAATTATAGCTCTGCTCCCATGAGGTAACATACAGGCCTTAGATTTTTCCACCATGCTGTCCTCATGCAAGTTGTGTGACCACGTGGGGGTAAAGGGACTCAGTCACCAGACTTTCCTTGTTGCCCCCTCAGATAGGATATTAAATGTGAAATTGTGAAAACTCACCCATTAACCTCCAAAGTCAGGTAAAAATTAGTAGAAAAGAGTCAGATTTGCCTGAGATAAGTCAAGCTAAGAGGCTGCAGAAGCAAGGGCAACTCAAGACATCCCTTTCTTCAGTTCTACATTAACTTCAATATGACACAAAAAATGTAGGTAAAGAGGACCTGTCACCATGAAATACAGCACAGGGAGCTGCGTACTAAAGTAAGCAGCTCCTAGTGCCACAGCATATGCCGCAGGGTTACAATGTTAGTGTTATCGGAAACCTCCGATAACGCTCACACTGCACATTACAAACACCGCCTCTTCGCCAGACCGCCCCTCCCACTCCATAGGCCGGCAGTGACTGACGCGCGTCATGCGGCAGTCACCACCCCTTATCCCACCCCCTCATGAATACACCGGACCGGTTTGAGAGCGGTCCGGCGTTTGTAATGTACAGCGCAGCAGTGTAAGTGCGGCGTTTGTTTTAGCACTAGATCAGTGATGGCGAACCTTTTAGAGACCGGGTGCCCAATTTACAACCAAGACCCACTTATTTATCGCAAAGTGCCAACACAGAAATGTAATTTGTGATTTATGCTCCCTTCTCTGTCACAGCTTTCATTCATATCAGCACCCTGAGGACACCAATAAAGCAGAAATAGGAGAAATTTGGATGATCGTTGTAACTTCTCTCCGGGGTTCCATAAACAGGAAGAATTGTCAGGGCCAGAGCAGTAGCTACAATGATAATCCAGATCTGTCCACACCTTCCCACTCCTCCAGTAGTCCCAGGTAGAGCTGTCACTTTAAAATAGTTCTGTGTACAGCCACTCTTGGGTGGTCTGGGACTGCAGGAAGATACCGGGAGTCCTCTCTGGTGATGGCCTGAGTGCCCACAGAAAGGGCTCGGAGTGCCACCTCTGGCACCCATACCATAGGTTCGCCACCACTGCAGTAAGAGCTGCTTACTTTAGTAAGGAGTTCCTAGTGCAGTTTTTGAGGATGACAGGTCCTCTTTAACAATCTCATCTTTCAGATTGCATTTGTCCTGTGATCCACAGAGCCAGAGATAAGGGCAGTTAAAGAAATTGACAAGAACTGGATTTTTATATGCAGCTCACATTTCCAACTAGGTCTTTACCCGCCTTTATCTCAGATTCAGTAGATCACAAAACCACAAGCCGAACTGAAAGACGAGATCTGTATCTTTAATTTGGCATAAGAGCATGTTTTGCTGTACTTCAGAACTGAAGCTGGGGAAGGGGGGGGGGGCATGTGAAGGGATCTTCCCTTACAGCATATAAACTTGACTCATCCGAGGCAAAATATGACTCTTCTTTACCAATTTTCATATGACTTTGGAGGAGATTTTTTATAGGCAGGTGAGAATTCACATACAACAGCGAAATCTAGAAAGGGCATTTTCTTCCCTACCTGACAAAGTAGTATTTTAACATGGCAAAAACGGGGTCCCTTTAAGTGGGAAGGGGCATGACAAATTTTTTACCAAATATAAGGTAAGTTTTATCCGAAACCTAGGCAGCCACCTCACTAACACAGATGCTTCCAAATCAATACAGGGCACATTATTCCTGTGGAAATCACTTACCTGCTTTCCTTTTGTATCTTTTGATGATGAAATAAGACACGATATATAATATGGCAAACAAAAGGAAGCAAATCTGAAGGAAAAAGCAGAAAACACAAATTTCAATATACATAGAATAGACAAAAGTTACTTTTCGTACTTTTACTACTACGCGTAGTAATAAAATTATTTTGGCTAACAAAATCTAGACACATTACAAAAAACAAAAGGGTAACCAAGATTTGATAAAGGAGAAGATAAAATAGTGATCATCCTGTAAAAAAAAAAAAAAAAAAAGTTACCAGATATTTGTCTCCAGACATTTGTAATTTTTTTTACTTTTAAATAAACCAATGGTCAGACTTTATTATAATTGTGACTGATCATAAAAGGCGCACAAACTAGAGAGAAACAAGGATCCTGAGAACACAACTGTAGTCACTTAACGCACCACTAGAGGGCACCATGATAGAGAATAAGAATATAGTCAGCCCCAGGTGACAGCGCTGCACAGGAGTCATTTTTCATGACTTAGCTTTAGGATAAGTAGTTAATATCACATTGATGGGTGTGCCTGACACCATACGCCCCCAATGATCAGCTGATCGCGGCTCCATTACAGGTTGGAACTGACAACTCTAGTTTTCTGTGCCGTGATGTGTCAGGGAACTGCAGATCATCCCCAATTCCCACTTAAAGAGGTTCTAACAATATAATTATATTGTTGTCCCCTATTCTGACTGCTGGGACCATCACCAGAGCAGGGATCCCCATCTCACTGATGGCTGGTGCAGAAGGGTCCCGCACATATCCAGCTGTTCCATTCACTGGTGTTTGCATCAGTTTTCTGGACGACATGCGGGAAATTGTGCAGCTTTTTTTGGTGACATTTGCCCACTTTAACCACATTTGGTAAGTGATATACAGATTTATGAAGTGCGACTCTTCAAGAAGCTGCAAATTCGTTTCAGTCGCCTACTGGCATAGGAAACTCTTAGGGATCATTTGCGCAAATATTTGTGACTTTTCATCAAAAATGTTCATATCTGAAGCCGACATGGACATGGCATGTATACATATATGCTGCCTAGGACTAATACCTAATGTGATATGTATTAAGAGCGTAAAAAATATTATGAGCAAGTATAATTACTATACTATTTATATCCCCAGCGCACACATAGAAAAGCACAGAACATAGAATTGGCCGCTTGTGTACATACACTGCATCCATCTGCACATCAGTGGTATTTTACCACCACGGTTCCCCCTTCTTTGTGCATAAGCGCATGTTCCCGGCCAGGGCAGTCTTCTAGATGATGTGTTGAGCGCACCCACAGCCGTGGGGGAGAGGGACGCTCACATAACAATGCAAAACACCGGGTGCTGGTTACATTTTTGAGCTTAAAATTAGCACAGAATCCACAAGTGATGCGCAGACGGTCTTTGAACACGTTTTTTGGGCCGTTTTTTAAGCAGTCCGTTAAAAACGCATCAGTTTTTGACCCATTTTAATTAATATAATTGTTAAAACCTGTCAAAAATGCATGCGTTTTTTAACGGACTGCTTAAAAAGGCCCAAAAACTGGTTCCAAACGCCACGTGTGACGCCGGCCTTACTGTTCAATTTTAGCAAGACCAACCAACCCATCCGCTGTGATAGCGCCTCTGACCCTTCTCCTGCGAAGCTCCAACGCTATCACAGAAACAGAGCCGGATATCGCCTCCTCTTCAGAAGAGATAATCGATTCATTTGCCTTTATTAATTGGAAATTATTAATCCTTTGGGTCATCAGGTGAAGAAGTAAAGAGGCCAGCGGCCGGCGGCCATCACTGTCCTGTATAATAATGGAATATTAAAGAGCGGGATAGTGAAGGTGAAGCTTGTAACACTAATGGGATGATCAGCACATCAATTCTGATGCCGGGCACCCATTCAGGTTATCAATTACACATGAAATATCTACACATGACGAGTGAATATCCACTTTAAAAGCCAATTAAAAAATTTACACATCGAGCAGAATTATTTTCTGGTGCTGAGAACGAGTGGAGATGAATTTGATGGAAGCGAGTGACGGATGGGTGTATGTACATAGTCATGTGGTGTTACTCAGCAGCGTGACAGCACTTTCCTGGTGACAGCTGTCAGGGGTAGTACCCCGTAATACAGCCATGAAGACTGGAGACATGAATTCCCAAACATAACGTTTCTGACAAGCTCTACAAGCTCCATCAATTTCCAGGGCTGCATCAAGCTGCTCATAGCCAATTAATCTCAGGGAGGAATAATATACAGGGAAGGAATAGATTACTAATGAATAGCACATTAATGTCAGCGCAAATGTATGGACCTCCAGAACCAAAGCTCTGCCTATGTGATACACACATGGTGCCTCATGTTCTGGAAATGTATGGACCTCCAGAACCAAAGCTCTGCCTATGTGATATACACATGGTGCCTCATGTTCTGGAAATGTATGGACCTCCAGAACCAAAGCTCTGCCTATGTGATATACACATGGTGCCTCATTCTGGAGAAATGTATGGACCTCCAGAACCAAAGCTCTGCTATGTGAGCTGGCATGTGCCTCATGTTCTGGAAATGTATGGACCTCCAGAACCAAAGCTCTGCCTATGTGATGCATGGCATGGTGCCTCATGTTCTGGAAATGTATGGACCTCCAGAACCAAAGCTCTGCCTATGTGATGCATGGCATGGTGCCTCATGTTCTGGAAATGTATGGACCTCCAGAACCAAAGTCTGCCTATGTGATAATAACATGGTGCCTCTGGTTCTGGAAATGTATGGACCTCCCAACCAACATCTGCCTATGTGATATACACATGGTGCCTCATGTTCTGGAAATGTATGGACCTCCAAACCAAAGCTTCTGCCTATGTGATATACACATGGTGCCTCATGTTCTGGAAGTATGGACCTCCAGAACCAAAGCTCTGCCTATGTGATACACACATGGTGCCTATGTTCGGAAAGTATGTGGACCTCCAGAAACCAAAGTCTGCCTATGTGATATACCATGGTGCCTCATGGGAATGGAAATGTATGGACCTCCGAACCAAAGCTCTGCCTGGTGATGCATCATGGTGCCTCATGTTCTGGAAATGTATGGACCTCCAGAACCAAAGCTCTGCCTATGTGATACACACTGGTTTGCCTCATGTTCTGGAAATGTATGGACCTCCAAACCAAAGCTCTGCCTATGTGATACACACATGGTGCCTCATGTTCTGGAAATGTATGGACCTCCAGAACCAAAGCTCTGCCTGTGTGAAACACAGGTGCCTCCATGTTCGGAAATGTATGGACCTCCAGAACCAAAGCTCTGCCTGTGTGATATACACATGGTGCCTCATGTTCTGGAAATGTATGGACCTCCAGAACCAAAGCTCTGCCTGTGTGATGCATGGCATGGTGCCTCATGTTCTGGAAATGTATGGACCTCCAGAACCAAAGCTCTGCCTATGTGATATACACATGGTGCCTCATGTTCTGGAAATGTATGGACCTCCAGAACCAAAGCTCTGCCTATGTGATCACACGGGTGCAGGGAAAAGGAGAAAGAGGCCAATCAGAGAGAAAATAGCGGACTGGTGAGCTGAGGAACGAAAAAGGTGTGATGCAGTGGAGGGATGAATGTAATGGACTCCAGAACCAAAACGCTCGCTATGTGAATACACACATGGTGCCTCATGTTCTGGAAATGATGGACCCTCAGAACCAAAGCTCTGCTGCCAGTGTGATGCATACTGGTGTGCCTTCATGTTTGGAAATGTATGGACCTCCAGAACCCAAGCTCTGTGTGTGATATAACACATGGTGCCTCATGTTCTGGAAATGTATGGACCTCCAGAACCAAAGCTTGCCTTGTGTGATGCATCACATGTGCCTCATGTTTGGAAATGTATGGACCTCCAGAACCAAAGCTCTGCCATGTGTGATGCATGGCATGGTGCCTAGTTCTGGAAATGTATGGACCTCAGAACCAAAGCTCTGCTATTGTGATACACAACATGGTGCCTTCATGTTCTGGAAATGTATGGACCTCCAGAACCAAAGCTCTGCCTATGTGATATACACATGGTGCCTTATGTTCTGGAAATGTATGACCTCCAGACCAAAGCTCTGCCTGTGATTAACACATAACGGTGCCTCATGTTTGGAATGTATGGACCTCCAGAACCAAAGCTCTGCCTGTGTGATGCATGGCATGGTGGCCTCGATGTGCTGGAAGTATGGACCTCCAGAACCAAAGCTCTGCCTGTGGGATGCAGCATGTGCCTATGGTCTGGAAATGTATGGACCTCAGAACCAAAGCTCTGCTGTGATGATACACACATGGGCCTCATGTTGGAAAGTAGGAAGTATGACAAGAACCAAAGCTCGGCCTGTGTGGATGCATGGCATGGGTGCCCATATGTTCTGGAAATGATGGACCCCAGAACCAAAGCTCTGCCTTGTGATATAAACATGGATGTGCCTAATGTTCTGGAAATGTATAGGGACCTCCAGAACACAAAGCTGCCTATGTGATATACACATGAAGTCAGGGATGCTCATCCATGTGATGGATGCTAGAAATGGACCTCCAGAACCAAAGCTCTGCCTGTGTGATGCATGGCATGGTGCCTCATGTTCTGGAAATGTATGGACCTCCAGAACCAAAGCTCTGCCTGTGTGATGCATGGCATGGTGCCTCATGTTCTGGAAATGTATGGACCTCCAGAACCAAAGCTCTGCCTGTGTGATGCATGACACGGTGCCTTTTGGTTCAGAAGAACCATACAATTCCAGAATATAAGCCCCTGTGTCTGGAAATGTATGGACCTTCAGAACCGAATGAGACTTATGTACTGGAGAAAGCTACGCTCTTATAGGCAGGCATTGCCCGTATTGGGCTACATTTGCACGTGCCGTGTACATTGAGTTTTGAAACACAATACAAAAGATGAGGAGAGGACATTTGCCTAATTACATTGCTGTTAACATTTGCGTTAACAAAAAGCAACCATTAACACAAACGTAACATAACTGGTGACAAACAGCATGTATTAAAGGGACGTTAACCTTGCATTTTGTGAACGCCAGTGTTAACATGAATGTTATTAGGCAAATCTTCTCTCCTCGGCTGTTAATGCCGTCTTGGGTGGATTTATTGACCCCTAGGTGCAGCACATCAGTTTCAGCAATGATAATCCCCCACAAGACAGGGAATCCGTGGGGGTCTGACTGATCACAAGAATGGGGTCCAGTTCTCACTGATTGATGGAATAGTAGGTAGAGAATGTGTCCTGCTGCTCCATTCACTTCTGTGTGAGATTGGGAAATTTCGGAGCTCTGGTATCTCCAACGCTCTCATAGACCGTTACATGAAAGCCCGGGAGATTGCTGAGCTCAGCGATTTATGAAGCGCCCTTAGTACTGAAAGGAGCGGCAGTCCCAATAGTCGACTCCAAACAACTACATTGTCCTCCCCGTCCTGTGGACATCCACAGACCGTAACAAGTCCCAAGGTTTGAAGCAAGTCCCAAAACCCCAACCAAAGCACTTCCAGATTCACCAGGAGTTAGGGAGAACGAGCGACGGGTGGGCTGGGATATCTGTTGCCGGGGCTGTGCTCCTGATCTGTGTGCGATCGTGCACACAGCCAGTAATAGGATCGTGCTGTCTATGTGACAGGGGCAGATTATTATCCGTCTCCTGTCCAGCAGCCCCTGTATACAGCGAGAGGCTGCAGGGAAGGTGCTGTATGCATCCTCTCCGCATGTCTCTGTATACAGATCACTGATGACACTGATCCAATGGGCTGTTACCATTAGATCCTTGTTATCTGATCTATATAAAAGAAAAGCAGGGAACACATATATTATGTGTTCCTCCCTAAATGTGCCCCTGTAAGAAAAAAAAAAGTTCCCAAATTAAATAAAGTTCCCAAATTAATTAAATAATTGTATTCATTAAATAGTCCACTCTGTAGACAGTAAGGCTGCATTCAAACAAACCGTATGCCCGCTAGGCCGTAGCCGTGCAGGCTTTGAAATACAATTTTAATTCTTTGGGGAATGGCCGCAACACGGGGACATGTCATTTTCCCGTGTACGGAGCGGTATCACTCCGTGCGGCCATCTATTGGGGACATATGTACAGCCGAAAGCTTGGGGTTGTACATTCGTCCCCCACATGGTTGTGTGCATGTGGCCTAAGGCTGGTGCCACACATATCGCTCTGTCTGCGGTTACAAATGCAGACAAAGCACAAAACACCGGCGGCTCGTTCCCGATCTCAGACGTTTCAATACAAACGCTGATGCGATCGGGCCGATCGCAGACAAAGTGCTACGTGTGGCACCAGCCTAAGGGTGAGGTTATAACCTACATTTTCAAACGCATCACAACAGCTGAGACAAGATTTGCCAAATTACATTGCTGTCAACATTTCGTTTACAAAACGCATGCAATAAAATTGTATTGATGCATGTGTTTTGTTAACGCAATGTTGACAGCAATGTAATTGCTATTTGATGGTGCGTTCACACGATGCGTTGCGTTTTTTTTATTACATGTGCAGTAGTTCCCCCGCGAGCGCAGCCAGGCAGATGAGGGAGTGCGCAATACAAGGGCATGCGCATGCGCACTGGATGCCATCATCGCCGACATCCAGTGCAAAAGTGCGAGAACTGGAATCCAAGGGGGGGTGGATGCAATACATAGAGGATTGTCGGTACACCCCCTTATGAATATACCTGACTGCAGGCACACAGGTCCGTGGATCCGACCTCTTACAGTATTTGGTAAGAGGTCGGTAAATCAAGGTACATTTTCCTAATCTTTTCCTGAAGACCGGAGGATAAATTTAACATCAATAGAAAGGGGCTGGGGAGTGGATTAGGTTACTATGTTTGAATGGGGCATAATTTAGGTTCTCTTTAAGGCACCCAATTCCCAGGAATTCAGCCAAGGGTTCCTCTCTACGACCCAAAATGGTAAACTATAATGTAGCCCATCAAACAGGAAGGAAAGGGTTAAATAGACACTCACGGATCTTATTTCCTCACTGTTAGCTTCTTGTAGTGTGAGTCCGCCCCTCCGTGACCCAGCTATCGAAAATATCTCTTCCCCTCTGTGTCCTCTAGTATAGGCACAATGGACGCCTCTTGTACTCAATCACCAAGCTGCTGCAGAAGCTCTTCTGATAAACCGTTTCTATTTTATGCAAATCCCTGCACTGGTTGGGACATGTTCACACTGCAATACTGTGCCAAAGTGTTATCCCTGCGCTGTGCAGTTTTTTCCTTGGTTTGTTCATTTTCATGATGCTGTCTGTTCACTAATGCTCTGTAACAAACCTCTCAGGCCTTCACTTAACAGCTGTTTTCAGAATAAATTACAGGCGGTCCCCTACTTAAGAACACCCGACTTACATACGACCCCAAGTAAAAAAACGGACCTCTGGATGTTGGTAATTTAATGTAATTTTGCCTTAGGCTACAATAAAAGGCTGTAATAGTTATCAAATGTGTCTACAGTGAAGCTTTATTGTTAATTTTGGTTCTTATAACAATCCAACATTTTTAAAATCCAATTGTCACAGAGATCAAAAAAAATTGGGTTGGGGTTACAATTATAAAATATACAGTTCCGACTTACATACAAATTCAACTTAAGAACAAACCTACAGAGCCTATCTTGTATGTAACCCGGGGACTGCCTGTACAAACAGATCTCTATCTGCCAGCTAGGTCATTTCTAGGGCTGTGTTCACATGCAGCGTTTACAATGCAATTTGAAACACAATAAAAATAATGACATTGCATTTACAAAACGCAACGTTAATACAATGCAGTAATGACACGTTAACACAATGTTAACAGGTTAACACATATGACACAGACATTAGCACAATGTTAACACGTGTATTAACATAGCGTTTCATAAGGCAATAGGACACAGAGGGGGAGATTTATCAAGCATGGGTGAATAGACCAGTGCAGAGTTAGACTGCTATTAGCTGAAACCACAAGTCCTTTCCAGATGATTTGGAAAAATGTCTCAGGGAGCGTTCACACGTGGCATTTGCTTTGAAAGAGCTGCGGCCCCTATATTGAAACCTCTCATCTCCTCCTCATATTGTGGTCCCCTTTCATCTCCTCCTCATATTGTGGCCTCTCATCTCCCCCTTATATTGTGGTCTCCTCTCATCTCCCCCTTATATTGTGGTCCCCTCTCATTTCCCCCTAATATTGTGGTCCCCTCTCATCTCCTCCTCATATTGTGGTCCCCTCTCATCTCCCCCTCATATTGTGGTCCCCTATCATCTCCTCCTCATATTGTGGTCCCCTCTCATCTCCACGTCATATTGTGGTCCCCTCTCATCTCCTCATATTGTGGTCCCCTCTCATCTTCTCCTCATATTGTGGTCCCCTCTCATCTCCTCCTCATATTGTGGTCCCTTCTAATCTCTTCCTCATATTGTGGCCCCCTCTTATCTCCTCCTCATATTGTGGTCCCCTCTAATCTCTTCCTCATATTGTGGTCTCCTCTCATCTGCTCCTCATATTGTGGTCCCCTCTCATCTCCTCCTCATATTGTGGTCCCCTTGCATCTCCCCCTCATATTGTGGCCCCCTCTCATCTCCTCCTCATATTGTGGTCCCCTCTCATCTCCTCCTCATATTGTGGTCCCCTCTCATCTCCTCCTCATACTGTGGTCCCCTCTCATCTCCTCCTCATATTGTGGCCCCTCTCATCTCCTCCTCATATTGTGGCCCCTCTCATCTCCTCCTCATATTGTGGCCCCTCTCATCTCCCCCTCATATTATGGTCCCTCATCCCCCCCTCATATTGTGGCCCCTCTCATCTCCTCCTCATATTGTGGTCCCCTCTCATCTCCCCCTCATATTGTGGTCCCCTCTCATCTCCCCCTCATATTGTGGTCACTCATCTCCCCCTCATATTGTGGCCTCTCATCTCCCCCTCATATTGTGGTCACTCATCTCCCCCTCATATTGTGGTCACTCATCTCCCCCTCATATTGTGGTCACTCATCTCCCCCTCATATTGTGGTCCCCTCTCATCTCCCCCTCATATTGTGATCCCTCTCATCTCCCCCTTATATTGTGATCCCTCTCATCTGCCCCTCATATTGTGGTCCCCTATCATCTCCCCCTCATATTGTGATCCCTCTCATCTCCCCCTCATATTGTGTTCCCTCATCTGCCTCTCATATTATTAGACTATATGAAATACAAATAGAGTTGAAGTCCCAGCATAGTTGGGTCAGAGTCAGTGATAGTGGGGGCTTATTTACTAAGGGTCGCGGATCGCAATTTCTTCAGACTGTTCATGGTTTTCGGGATTTTCACCACTGGGACAGGTATTTAGCAGGGGATTGTGTCGCACAAGATTGAATTTTGGCACAGCTGCGCTGCTTTCATGCAACATAAATCGGTTGGCGTGCCGTCGGACGATCCGACAGATTCGGACTGAGCGCGGGATTTAACTTTCAATTTGTGTGACAAGACAATGCACTTACATGCACCGGGAAGAAGATGATGAACTCCGGCGGACCTGAGCGGGGAAGCGACACATGCAGGAAATCAGGCGCACGATCTTAGTGAATTCCGGCACAGTGCATGATCGTCAGAACAAAGACCCGGGGCAATTCAGGGAAAATCGGCACAAAACGGAAAAATTCGGGTAACCCACCGTAAAACCGTGATTCGGGCCCTAAGTAGATGACCCCCAATATTGTGGTAGAACTCCACTAAGCCTTTGATTTCTATAAGATTCTATAAGGTTCCAAATTATGTATTGCATATTTATATCCTTACTTAGTAGGACACATGAAACAATAGGGCAGTGTCTTATTCTTCATGATAAATCCCCACTATTCTACTTTCAATTGTTCAAAAACAGATGTAATTCCAGGCATATGAGGAATGCATTTTGCTGCTGCACAGCATCGCTTCTGACCTTCATAATGAATATTGTGAAATTCTACAGTATAAAGGAATGTAATACAATTATAGCAGTGTCTACTGACACAAACAATTTAGTTTTTAAATTTGAAATAATTTCCTCACAATATCAGACAATGATCTTTGTTAAAAATGTAATTTCTTACAAGTTTGTACTTAATTCCTTCCCGACATGTGACGGGACATGTGACATGTGTTTTCAGCATATTACAGCAAGCACCTGCCGGTAACACCCGCAGTCGGTCCTGGTACCATTCAAATGACATGTGCATCGCCATCTTGGATTTATGTTTCACATACCCTAAATATGGTGCTGCTCAAAACACAACGGGGCACTTTTACTTACCCGGTCCTGACGCGATCCCCGAGTTGCGTTGTCCAATGAGGATGAAGTCCGGCGTGATTCACTAATCATGTGCCCCCGATATCCTGCATGTGTCACTTCCCCGCTCAGGTCCACTGGAGTTCACCTTCTTCTTCCTGGTGCATGTAAGTGCTTGATCTTGCGACACAATTTGAATTTTAAATCCCACGCTCAGTCCGAATCAGTTGGGATGTCAAATGGCCACGCCCCCCACTTGTGTCGCATGAAAGTCGTCACGATTATGCCAAAATCCAATTGCATGCGCCAAAAACCCTTGTTAAATGCGGTGCAAATCATAAATAGTTGGGGAACCCGACAGAAATGCGTTGTGCGGACCCTTAGTAAATGTGCCCCATCCTGTACAGCAAAAAACAACCCCTCATTCAGTTTAGACAATAGAGAAATAAAATATGGAACAAAATTTTTTGTTCATAATACTCGATATTTTCTGATTCTGAAGGGTTAAAGAATCTTCTGCTCCTAAGAAATAAACCCTAGTAGCTTCCATTATGGTTTGTCTTTTGCTATACCTCTGAGGTCCAGTATCAGGCTAGTGCCTGGGCCCACTGGAGGATCCTTTTGGACTCTGGTGGGCCAGTCCGCCACTGCCCGTGATTTCCTTCATTTGTAGGGAATCGCTAAAATAGAGTTGAACTTAACTTCTATTAGCTGAGGCAGAGATGTGAGATAATTTGCATACCTTAAGTTCCAATGAGCAATGTGTCTTGTCAATGAGAGTTGTATCCACCACCATGATATACAGGGATACACGACTCCAGATCCATCCGGTGGTTGTAAAGTGGAATGTGGTTACTACGGGACTCCACAGTGTTAAATAAGTGTAGGACCATATTCTGGTTTTAATTCTGGAACAAGCTTATTTCAGTCTTAAAGGGATTGTCCATTCCCCCAGTAATTTTTTTAAATTACTTGCATTTATTGCTAATGGTTCCACTATTCCCTTTCATAGTACATGTCTCCCTCCTATCTTCTACCCTAGGGTAGATGTTCACCTCTCCAAAATTAAATGGGGCAGATTTATCAAGCTGTCTAAAAGTAAGAATGCCCATGGCAACCAATTACAGCCCCCTTTAAAATATTCATGAGCACTGGTAAAATGAAAGCTGAACTGTAATTGGTTGCCATGTGTTCTGCAGAGGTTCTCTGACCACAGTCTTGGATCTCATATGTGACTTGTTCCGCTATGATGACCACAGCTAGTTCTGACCACAACACCACCGATGTTATTCCAAATCACTATATAGAAGGTTAAAGGGGTTGGCCACTTTACCTCATGTGTGTAAGCGTAGGGGGCAGGTTACTATATCATTTACCAATATATATCTAGTAATAGTTCTGATATGTAAAGTGAAGCCTCCTGACTTTTACCTCATCAGCCAGACATTCCTGACCAGTGAAGTAACTTTAGAAAGCCTGAAGGGCTCTGCTGGGTGTTTACAGAGCCCCTCATTAAACAGGTCTCTCAGGTCTCCCTTCCCCATGCACTTTCTGCCGCTGCTAGATTACGCAGGCATAAGGATGAGGGAAAGAGCAGGGGGTTGGGTGAGACATGTTCTGCTCATTGTAACAGCCTATGAAGCTACAGAACGGAGGGGCTCTGGTGACACCCCCAGGAGACCTTCAGGTTCAGTAGCATAATTATACAAGTTGTTTTTAGAAGGAAGGAGGCCATGGATATCAAATAAAAGAAGATTTTCACAGTCCCGGTGCCTGGATCTATGAGTAAGTGTCCCTGGTTTATCATGATGGTCATGATTTTGCTTCTGACTTACCTTGACTCTCACTTACCATTTCCTTTGTTCTGTAACTCATGGAATTGATCGGTTCACACCCATGAAACCAGAACAATGGAAACCATGGGCGCTGTATAACTGTGGGGCTGGACTGTTCCTCTCCCTTGTAGAACTTGTTGTTCTGCTCCCTGCACGGAGGCTTCAGGTGAGAACCTCGTCTGTTATCTGCGGTAAGTAGAGAGTATTACACAGGAATATCAGGGGGCACATACTTATCACAACTTATTACTACATGTCAGAAACTTCACAGGTTCTGCTGAGCTGAGACTATTTTCAAGTAATTTTTCATTAGGGTCCTTGTTAAATAATTATTTATCACAATATTCACTTGTATTAGACCATGAAGAGTTAAAGTGATAGATATACATACATATGGTGTAAGGGATGAGCTACTGTACATTGCATCAAGCCTAAATATATATGAATACCACAGAACGTCCAATACTACAAGACACACCTCTACTATGACTATATATGTCAGACGGACAGTGTCATGGCGGCTGATACCGAGAGGCTGTGACATCAGGGCTGATACATCAAGGCTACGACAGCTGGACGACGCTCAGTACTGAAACTCTTGTGCTCTTACATCTCGGACAACACACGGAGAACACAACAGGTGTAATGTATGACAATATATGAAGAGCTACGGGAAGAGATGGAAACCTCCCGGCCATTACAGAACATATCCTCACTGATACACTGACTGACATGGACACGTGACTGATAATCTGCGCAAGTATCTTGTATCCTGTATTCTGTAACCTGGATGACGGCAATAAAGGAGACTTTTTATAAGTATCACCGAGTCCTTCTGGTGTCCACTGAGTGACATATTTTGGGAAGAATCACTTTGACACCAAGTATAGTTATTTGTATCAAATTACATTTAACAATACATAGAACAATAGACAATATCTATTATTAGACTTTACAGTCCTTAACCCCCTCTTTTCAAAATCCATAACTTTTTTTTATTAAGTATTGCGCAGTTTTCAATACATAACAATGTGTACTTCCTAGTCATGCCAATTAATGTACACTTAATGTACTGGGAAGCTGGAAAAAATATAGTGAAATTGACGAAAAAAAGGATGTGTGTCATTTTCTTGAAGGCTTTGGTTTTACAGCTTTCACTATAAGATACCTCCTCTTTAGATTAGAGATATCTCATTTATATACTGTAGGTTTTACTATGTTTTAATATATTTAAAATAATTGAAATATTTTGTAAAATATAATCATACACATTCTCACACCCTTAACTTTTTAATACTTCAGTGTATGGACCTGTGTGAAGCGTCATTTGTTGCAGGATGAGCTGTCGTTTACATTGACACCACTTTTTTTGTTTAATTTTATGTTATTAGGTCCCCTAGGGCAGTGGTGGCGAACCTATGGCACGGGTGCCAGAGGCGGCACTCAGAGCCCTTTCTGTGGGCACCCGGGCCATCGCCCAGCACACCAGACAAGACTCAAAGAATCTTCCTGCAGTTCCAAGCAACTTAAAAGATGCTGCTTTCAGTTGTATTCTGAAATGATGAAAATTTTCCATCTTTCTACTGTGTTGCTGTCCTCAGGAGGCAAATATGATTGAAAGTTGTTGAACAGGGAGCAATAAGTTACCGCTTTAATTTTTGGTTGTCACCTCGCAATAAATAAGCAGGGTTTTGAGTTGCAGTTTGGGCACTCGGCCTCTAAAAGGTTCGCCATCACTGCCCTAGGGTACTTGAACCATAGGGGGTCTGATCACAGGTACAATATACTTTGATATTACTGTATGACTGTTTGTTGTCATTTTACTGCAGAGTATAATTCAGATTGCTTAGATCAGATTGCTCATAGTAATGGACGTCATTGGGGATGACAATCCCAGCCATTATGGTGGTGCACATGCATTGTGCATTGGTCTCTCACCATCTGTCAGGAGGCAGGTTGGAGGTCCTGCTGTAGGAGTTTGCATGGTGTTCAGAGGATCATTCCTAAAACACAGAGATTGCACCAAATTGTACCGCCCATGCAGCAGAGCCAGTCTGGCTCCTCTACAGAAAGGACACTGATTCCAGCCACACAACTACTGGTCCTTGGCTGATGATGTACCAATACCACAGCCAGCCAACTCAATCCAACTCACAGACCTATCACCCTCAATAATTTTGCTGCCAGCCTGTTAATCCGTTGCTGTTGTTGTTATTTCACAAACTCTCTTCTTTATCTTGCTTCACTGTGCTAGTCCCTTACAGGGGTGGAAGAGGCCTACCTTAGGACAGAAAGCTACCGTAACGATTTTATTATGGATTGGGGCTCAGAAATGGGTATTATAACTCAGCTGGATGGTAAGCGTTCCTTCTACTATGATATAACTGTTATGTGATTTCCTTTGTAGGTCATTACATATACACCGGGAAGTGCAAATGTAAAACTATTACATAATTGCAGTTTTTTTTAATTTGTTCCTTTTTATGAAGAGTTAATCAATACACACCCAACACTAATGCAGATGAGGAATACAGTACAACTAACTGAACTCCTCTCAATGATCAGTCACACATAAAACTGGTAAAATGGCCAACATTATATACAAGGAGGGAGGTGTTGTTCGTTTTGTTCAAAAGGTGCCCATGTATTGCCCGACTGCATTCATCTTCAATTCCAACATGGTATAAGAACACACGGGACCAATCTGTTGATAATACTTTCCCCATCCCGGCACTTCTTTTGGAAACCTCTGGGAGGGCTTTCATCTCCCGATTGTATCTGAAGATGCTATTGGGTGCTATTGAGCGAGTGCACGGTCCTGTGAGGACTCGCTGGGAGGGGGGTCCATTGAGGGATGAGGGATGGTCTCTCCTTGCCTAGGGCATCAAATACCACAGATATATGTCCTTCATTTTGCATAATTCCTGGTTTGCCAGACCTGTGCCCTAAGTGTGCAGAGACATTGGGCACCTCCCTCAACCTGTTGTGAGCCTGTCCTGTTGTTATGGGGTTCTGGGTGCAGATCTGTAAATTTCTCTTTGATAGGATAGGTCTTGGGTCCAAGATAACCAAGTGTGCCCCCTGCTGGTAGATGTGCAGTGATCCCAGTCTACCCCAGAGTGGACCTTTCTTACCAAAACCATAAGAAAGCATGGAGCAGCAGGTCCATCCTCGAGTCGCCATTCACTGCTGTTCCACAGGCCCCGGCCTAGTTAGACGACTATTTACAATCCCTAATGAGTTTGTTGCACAAACTGAAACTGTGACCTTCAGGGTGGAGGTGCATTTGTTTCTTTAAAGCTAAACCATATTATTCCTGAAAATTGACCAAATTTTATGCCTGCATCAGAACTACTTCCTTATTCTCACTCCTGCGACACCAAACTGTGTACGCTATTGAATTACAACTTGTCTAGGCAATCTCGATGTAGGTGTAAGGATCCTGGGTGATGGTAAATGGGGCGCCCTTGTAGTCAGCAGCTTTACACAGGGATCACTCGGAGACAAGGGATGTCAACCATAAAACTTCAGGAACAACGGAAAGAACAAAGGCAGGAACAATTCGACAAGTTCAACATAGCTGGGTGGTTGGTGTTTGGCAGAGGTTGCTGAAAGCCTGGTATAGGTAGCATCAGGCTGGAGATGCGGAGCTGCTATGCAGTACTCCAAGGCAGGCTCTGGTAGGTAGCTCAGGATCCTCTAGAGCAGTGATGGCGAACCTTTTGGAGACAGAGTGCCCAAGCTACAACCAAAATCTACTTGTATGTCGCAAAGTGCCAACATGACAATTTAAGCAGTAACTTATTGATCCCTGCTGTATCACAGGTTTTAATCATATTGGTGTCCTGAGTTCAAGATGGAGAAATTTGGATCGTAGCTTCCCTCCAGGGTCCCCAGAAGAGGAAGGATCAGGGGAACCAGAGCAGGAGCTCAAATGATAATCCATCTCTATCCAACCCTTCCTGCTCCTCCTGTAGTCCTGGCAGTCAAGGATGTTGCTTTAAAATGTTGCTGAGCATGGTGCGTCCTGGGCTGCATTGGATCACAGGAGAAAGCCTTGAGTCCTAGCTGGCAAACTGTATGTTGGGGTGAAGCCCTGGGTGCCCACAGAAAGGGCTCAGAGTGCCACCTCTGGCATCCGCGCCGTAGGTTCGCCACCACTGCTCTAGAGGTCTGATGGTTGCAGGCCATGTGGTGAGGAGTTCTGTGCCTCAGAAATCACTGGACTCTCCCTGGAAAGACCTCAGGAGAAAGAGCCAGAACCTTCCCTTGTGAGTGTCCAGCTCATTATCCAACCAGCACCTTTGTACAGTACAATAATAACAATGCATTTGATTGGTCACAATAATCAACACTCCTTCTCAGGCAGATATTTACCAGCCGCATTACCGATTATAGACACCAGAGGGCTCACAGAAGTGATCAGTCTTTGTGGCACACGTATATCTATTGGGAGCATTATTTCGTAACACACTGCACTGACAGGGGTGTTACAGGTGTCCTAGTTCTGTGATAGTTCTTTGTTCTACTCCGGACCTCATGCTCATCCTCATGCTCTTCTTGTGCTGATTTCCTGTTTTGATGCACTTAGTCTCCAGATATTGGGGCACATTTACTAAGGGCTTTGCACTGCACTTTAGACGGACTGTGGACATTTTTCTAGGCTAAAACGGCTTGCACAGGTATTTAAGAAGTGTGTGCGCTGCTATTGTGGCGCATGTGACCCTTTTGTGGCGCAGCTGCGCTGGTTTCCATGTGACACGTAAATAGCACTTTTAGTGAACTAAACAATTTGGATACAGATTTTATCAGGTGGGGAGTAAAAATATGATATTATTAACTTTTGGGTAATTACCTCTACATATCTAATGAGATGTTATAATATTATTTCAAGTGGTGCCACACGTGGCGTTTTGAACACGTTTTTGGGCCGTTTTTAAGCTGTCTGTTAAAAAACGCATGCGTTTCCACTCTTGCAGTTTTGGGGGAAGACCCATTTGGTGGTAACATTTGTGTGCTGGTACAGTAAATGCCTTCTGCATGTTCTAGATGATCCTTGTATCTTTTTCATTTCATAGATGAGGCTACCCGGAAGTTTTACCAGCAGCTTTGTCAGTATAAAGATTGTGTCCTGAGGATGACGTATAAATATTTCCAGGATGATCTGCTCTACATTGTCAAGAATTTGAGTCTTTCATCACTTCTGCATGAGCTGAATTCCCGAAATATCCCAGACCTTGAGGTGAGAGGAGAAGGTCTACCATCCTGCCCTTACCAAGAGGCTGGATTCTGATGTTGTCTTATAGTAACACATGAGAACAATTTAATAATTTAGTAGATGCAGCTTTTTATATCTAATGGGGAACCCCTCAAATAGAAAAATCTAACACATAGGGGCAGATTTACTTACCCGGTCCGTTCGCGATCCAGCGGCACGTTCTCTGCGGTGGATTCGGGTCCGGCCGGGATTCATTAAGGTAGTTCCTCCGCCGTCCACCAGGTGGCGCTGCTGCGCTGAAGAGCATCGGAACGCACTGGATTACACCGGCCTATCCTGGATGAAGGTAAGTGCAAGCTCCGCGACACTTTCGGTTTTTTAAATGCGGCGGTTTTTCCGAATCCGTCTGGGTTTCCGTTCGGCCACGCCCCCCGATTTCCGTCGCGTGCATGTCAGCGCCGATGCGCCACAATCCGATCGCGTGCGCCAAAAACCCGGGGCAATACTGGGAAAATCGGCGCAAATCGGAAATATTCGGGTAACACGTCGGGAAACCGCGAATCGGGCCCTTAGTAAATGACCCCCATAATCTACACATAAATTAGGAGATAATGGGATATACTTGTGGATTCAGGAATAATTATTTCTCCAAATATTCCATATTTTTAATGTTTTTTGGATCAACACTTTATAGTAAAGACATACATTGACTGTGCAGTTTAACCCTTTGTATAATGACCCTTTATGTGTGATCTTTCTTTTGCTCTAGAAATATCTGAATGTACAAAATAGAAAAATATTGGCCCAGACTTTACTAGAGGATATTTTCCAGAGAGGTAGACAAGCTGTGACAGCGTTGTGGGTCAGTCTTCATGTCTTACAGAAGTATCAATGTTCTCCCGGTCTGAACGCTGTGCTGGAGGAGCTCCATCAGAGAGGTAGGTTCTATGGCTCTTTGTATATTTGAGGAATAACATATAGGATACCTGCGCTGACTGTTAAATATATATATATATATGTACACACACACTGATCGCTATGGGGAATGTGGTAGAAAGGGTTAACGGATGACTTACCTGACATATCTGCTGTCCCGATGCTGGGGTCAAGGTTTCCAAGTCCTGCATACGATGTGGTAGATGTCCGTTTGTAAATCCCTTTTTGATGTGGTCCAATATTTAGAACCTTGCGATCAGGTAGGAGAAGACAGTTCGGTGTGGGACTGCAACACGCAGTAGTCCGGAGTTGGCAGTGACGTCACTGTTAGTACGTAAGGGGCAAACGGACAAGGGTGAACTTGCACCAAATGTGTTTTCGAGAGCAACGACTCTCTTCCTCAGGGTAGAGTTCTACCCCCTCTGATGCTGCTGTGATTTGTCAACCACAACCCCCAGTCCATATTCAGCCCCCAGACTGTATATACAGCCCTCACAACCCCCAGTCCATATTCAGCCCCCAGACTTTTTCTTCGTTTTTGAGGCGATTCAAAGGCTTCAACCTTGATTACACATGTTGAGGGTTGTAAACATTTGTTCCATTGGCATTTGATCTAAAACGCCACGTAATTTCCCTAGCGACACACGACGTTATACGACGGTCCCCCGGGGCTTAGAGCTTAGCGCACCGGGACGGAGTTATAACAGTTAAGCTTCGGGATACGGCTCAAGAACGGAAGCACTTTGGTGGTACAGAGGGTCAGAAGCAGCGGCTGTCAGCTGTCTAATCACAGCTGACACCGCGCTGTAACACCCGCGAAGTTCGGAGCCGGCAGATTCGCGGTGTTGTGTTGTGGTAACCCTTACACAGCGCGAGGTCAAGCATGACCGCGGCGTTGTAATGCGGGTCTGTTCGTGGTGTCTGCTGGGATCAGAGATCCCCAGGTGCAGCTACCGGGGGGATCCGATATCTTCCAGGCAGCCGAGGGCTGGCATGTGCCCCGGAGCTGCCGCGTTCTCATGAAGCCAGAACCCTTCCTGGGTCTGACTGCAAACTGTCTGAGCATGCGCAAGCTTGCTCAGACAGTTTACACTGTCTACATTATAAATAGGTATTGTAGAGCAGTTGTATTGAACTAAACCAGTGAATCAGAGATCATGGTTTAAGTTTCAGATGTATAGTAAAAAAAAAAATGCAAAAACAGTGAACATGACGAATTATAATGAATAAAAAAAAAATACATAAAATATAGCCCCTCTCTAAAATGTCCTTCCCATAAAAAAACTAATAAGATAAAAAAAACATTAAAAACCAAAAAAAAAACCTGCATAATTTTTTGGTATTGCCGCGTCCGGTAACAACTGCATAATATAAAACAGAATCATTACGGACCCGAGACGGTAAAACGCCGGAGGGAAAAAAACGCAAAAACGTTCCCGAAAAAAGATTTTAATTTTTAAATACCTATAAAAAACTTTAACTCTAAAAAGTGATTTAAAAAATTTATGCACTCTAAAATAAGCCCACAGAAGACAACCCTTTGCAAATGCCGATTAAGAAAGACTCAACGTCTCCGCCCGACGGGTCCATCTCCGCAGAGAAGGACAGAGAAATACAGACCAACATAGCAACAATTTGTCAGCCAACCAATATACAAGAAGGTATGCATATACGAAAAGAGGTGATGACGCGAAAAGGAATAAGAACGGTCAGCCAAAGAGTTGGTTAGCAGTACAATGAAGAAAATACACAAAACCACCACATCCGATTGAGGTATCCCTGCACGTCCTCGTACAATCTGTATAACTAAAAACAGAATTGTTATACATCCGCCCCATAGTGACCCCGTAAAAAACAACTCTAAAAAAACCTCTCTCTGAAAAAGATGATTTTTATTACATGCCCTGTAAAAATGCTTAAAAAAAAGTGATTTTAAAAGGTACACAATCTAAAAAAGACCACAAAAAGAGACTATCATTTCTTGCAAAAAATAAGCCCTAAAACAGATTTGTGAGGTGAAAAATAAAAAAGTTATGCATATGAAAGACGGTTGATGTCAAAATTAACAACAATTGCCAAATACTTTTTATTTCAGTTTTGTATCTACCTCTTTTCCCCACGTTCCTTCCCCCTTTTTGTCTCCCCACCCCAACAAATTTTCCAGCCCCTTCTCCCCTTTTTTTCCCCTTTTCTCCCTTCCCCCTTCCTTTTCCCTCCCCTTGTCCCGAGGTGTGTGTTTAATCGCGAACGTAAAAAAGTTATCATCAACTCCCCCCCCCACACTCCATACTAGCCTAACTTTCTTTTTTTTCTTTTTTCCCCAGGATTTTTTCTTTAGCTCATTGTTCATCCAATCCAGTTTCCTTTTTTTTTTTTTTTTTTTTGCCGCCCAGAAAAAATAGAAATAAAACACTACTTTCCCCCCCCTATTTTTCAACATAGTTTTAGTGTCGCTTTTCATCGGCTGTACCCCTCTTTTTCCTTTTTCCCCCTTTGGTTCTTTTTTTTCACCACAACCCCAGACCCACCCCCCCCTCAAACACATATTATACAATCTTCCATAAAAATTGCATGCATTCCCTTTTCATTCTCCTCCATTCTCCACCAACAACCAGATTTTTTTTTTTTTTTCATGTTAATTAAATCTCACCATAGCAGGCCTGTAGTCTTTGCCCCAAATTTCCATTATCACCCCTGACCAGAACAAGCCTGCCACTCCTTCAACCTGTGGCAAAAGATTTTAATAAGCCCCTATAGAGCCTCACTTAAAAAAAAGATTTCCTTTCAAAATTATTACCCCATTATAGCAGGCTATTCATACTCCCTTCCCCCTTTTTCCCCTGTGATCACTAGCCCAAATCTGAATTTGGTCACCTTTTCTTCACTTTTGTTTTCTGTCTCCCTGGCATCCCCTTATACCTTTCTTACCTCGATATGCCCCCCCCGCGCGGCTCCCAGCCCATCTTTTCGCCGCCCCTCATCCCACTTATTTGTAACAGTCCCCCCATACCACCCCCACACAACACTCCCTAAGATTGTGAGCCACAGTTTCCCCCTCTTCCCCTCCACCCCCTTGGTGGTCCCCCCCCCCCTTTTTTTCTCTCCTTCTGCCCCGCTTCTCACCTCGTGACCCGACAAAACGCATGCAATAAAATTGTATTGATGCATGTGTTTTGTTAACGCAATGTTGACAGCAATGTAATTGCTATTTGATGGTGCGTTCACACAATGCGTTGCGTTTTTTTATTGTTTTTTTTAACGCAATCCAAAGGCTTCAACCTTGATCACATGTTAAAGTAACATTCTGTTTCCATTGCATTTGCTAAAACGCAATGTTACTTAAACATGTGAAGCCTTTGGATGTGTCAAAAACGCATAAAAAAGGCGTGAATGCACCCCAAAGGGGTTTTCCCAAGGATTCAAATTAGACCCTATCCCTTGTATAGGGCCTAACTTGAATTTGTGGGAAAACCCTTTTAAGCACAGAAAACAGGAGCTGTAACTTTTTCCTTGTATTAATAGACGTCTTATAACACTATATATACGCTAGGAGTTATACATTTATTAGTGAAAATTTCGTACTCCTCCTGGGTTAAATATTATTACCCTTCTGGAAAAATGTTAGTGCGACCTCTGGTCACGCAGCAGTCCTTTTGCTCTCAAAAGTTGCTAGACGCCCAGCTGGTCAGAGCAAAATGTAAAAAATAAATAAAGAAATTAAAAAAAAAAAAAAAGGGGATAACCTACAGACGTGATGAGAAAAAAAAAAAAACAATGCAGATACAATAGGGACTGAAGACATACATCACACACAGATGTGCAGCAGACACGTCCCTCCGAATGATCCCTTATTGTCTGTATCATACATTTTTATTAATTCAGTAGAACTGTACTAATTATATTCTTTAAAAAAAGGGATAATGCAGTGATCTCTGAGAAGATACATCTCTATATTAAGGTTGGGTCACAGTGTATCTCTATGACAGCTCTTAGTTACATAAAATCCTCCCACTGACAACCAATAAGCCCATAGTCTAATGGATGGAGGCTCTGTATCTGTATGGCAGGTGGAGTGTGTGCGTTCAAATCTCCGTTTGGGGAAAAAAAAACATGAAAAATTTAGTGGCCACACCCTCCGCGTCCCACCGAATACATCAAGAGGTTTAGGCCAAGGAGACCGGTAACACCCCTCGAGTATCATGACCCGGTCCTATTAAAGTTTTATTGTCATCTCCTATGCTCTTGTGACAATCCCATTAATGGGGGTCTGACTACATGGACGGCCATTGATCACATCTCTAAGAACCTCACATCTCTACATTACAATGAAGGACCATCAGCTTGATATAGAAATCTCTGACATGCCCAGTCCTGGACACAGTCACACCTTCACTCCCTTTTATTACACAGCCTTTAATGAAACGTTCCTTATCTCAAGAAAAAGTTCCTCTCTCAACCCTTCATGCAGAATGATAGAAAACAAAACTAGAGACATTATTACAGTATAAATACTCGTCCAAAATATATAGCAGTAAAAAGTATGCAAACAAGCCAAGTCGGGACTAGTACCTGTTCCGGCAGCCGAGGAGTTGGAAGGTGAACAAGTCAATTCTCTGAGAACAAATCAGAGTTCACACATTCCAATTGAATTGCGTTTAGAAACGTGAGGGGCTTTGCCAGATCACATATTGGTAACAGGAACCCAGTGTTCACATACATTTCACTGGAAACACATATGCAATCAGGCCGAGCCCCCGTGGCATTTGCATCACGTTTCTAAACTCAATGCAAACACAATGGGGCACATTTACTTACCCGGTCCATTCGCGTTCCAGCGGCCGCATCTCCGACGAGCGTTCGGGTCTTCCAGCGATTCATGAAGGTCCTGCGCCTGATGTCCACCAGGTGTCGCTGCTGCGCCGAGGTCCGCCGAGTTGCGTCGGAGTTCACTCATCTCTTCCTGGTGCACGTAAGTATGGCGCGTGCAACCAATTTATTTTTATTTTTTTTTTTAATGCAGCGGTTCAAATCAGAAAATGTTCGGGTAACACGTCGGGAAAACACGAATCGGGCCCTTAGTAAATGACCCCCAATGTGTGAAACCCGCCAAAGTGGTTTCATCTTTAGGGAGATTATAGCAGTGTTCTATAAGGAGCCAGCATGTTATAGAGAAGGAAAATCTGAGCAGATAGTACATAGTTTTCAAAGAAGATATTCAAGGAAATCTACCATCAAAATCCATCATGATAAACCAGGGACACTTACTCATAGATCCAGGCACCGTGACTGTGGTAATCATCTTATATTTATTATTTATGGCCTCCTTCCTTCTTAAATCAACTTTTAAAATTATTATTTACAATTATGCCAATGTGTCAGAGGGGCTAAGGCAGTGGTGGCGAACCTATGGCCCCAGAGCACTTCTGGCTCATTCATTTTACATACTGATATTAGAAGGAAGGAGGTCATGGATAACAATTACAAGAAGATTACCATAGCCACAGTGCCTGCATTTATAAGTTGTGTCACTGGTTTATTATGATGGATTTTGATTGTAGATTTCCTTCAAGTACAACTGCTATGTACTGTACATCATAAAGTACTATAACCTATGATACCAGTACATTTTAAATGGTTTATGCATATAACAATGCGTCCATGTTGTAGGATCTATGTCATATCATGTTCACATGAATAATTAATCGTTGCTAGTTAGTGCAGCATTTGTCTCACTCCCCAATCTGTTCCTACGGCCACAATAAAAAGAAATTCTGAAAGAGAAGTCTTGGTTTTCTAAGTCTTTATCAAAGATGGGAAAGGCCCCTGTGTAATGAATAGATTTCTTGTCATTCTCAAGATCTCTGCTTGCAGGAAGTAAAAACGTACAATAAGGATGCTTTCAGATGGCTGTGTGCTTGCCCGGACCGGATCCCGGCACAGCCGAGTGGTGAGCGCTCTTCACCCCTCCTCCCTCCATTGGACAGACAAGCGGCTGTGACTCAGTCACCGTCCGATGAGACACTGTGTGCTCACCACGTCGTGGCCAGGACCTCTATTGTGGCCGTGACCTTAGCCCAATTGTTGCAGCCAGATCACGGCCACAATTGCGGGTGTGTGAATGAGCCCTGAGGCTGTCTGGGACAGTAAGCGACAGTATTAGACATGTCGTTGTCTATGCTATGGGGATTATACAGCCGCCTTTAGTTCTCCGTTTACCAAGGAAAATAAATTAGAAGCAGCTAATGGAGTGAGCCGATCCTCAAAAGCCACGAACGTGAGCCCCCATAACACGATCTGGGCAGACGTTTATTCCCTGGATGCAAGGAAGGTTCCTGTTTAATGACAGCAAGCAGAGATCTTGAAAGAATAAACTTGTAACACACCCTACAATATAACTATCAATACTAAACTTTTTTTCTGTTGTAACGTAAATCACTGAAACCGATGGCTGTGAAGGGGAAGAGGCGCTGTGATGTTTGTTTGACCCTTGTAACCCTGTGTATGGGGCTTATGATGTTGTTACAATTTCTTTGGAGCCCAAATAACTTATACCTATAAACTTAATAGCTGATGATTACGAGTATGACCTGCACAAGTTCTTCAGAGTCATGTAAGGATATGCAACACTAGCACCACAATATATCACGGAGCGAGGCTGCCATTCCTCACATAGTGCTGGGTCAGGAATAGCAGAATAGTCACCGTGACTTACCAGGCGCTTCTGTATGTATCTGCAGATGCAGCTGCAAATCATAAGCGCAACACTTTAGAGCAGACGTCCCACCATAATAATTCATTACCTATCCCGAATATATATTTCTGATCTAAAGAAAGAGGATCTCATGTCTGTGGATTGATGGAAGGAATGTGCTGGGGATGTATTCAAAGTCTATGGTGACATCATCGATCAGTTCATAGAGGGTGAACAGCTCTGCACCTATCACCTGTGCAGTGACTGTTCTTATGTGATGAACCTTTTTTAGAGACAAGTTTCCTTTCTAAAAGAGCATCTAACACCTGAAATAATGTACTTACTCACCGAGTTGACATCTTTCCTATACTGTTTTTATTAAAGGAAACCTACCATAAAAAAAAAAAATCTAGTATGAAAAGTAGATGTGATGGTAGATTCCTCCTGCTGCCTCTGCCCTAATCTGTAATGTAATAATCCTGGAACCTAACTTGTTAAAAAAAAGCTATATTTTAGTCATATATAAAATTAACTGTAGAGGTTACTGGGGTGTTTAGAGGCCTCAGCTCCAAGAGCCCTGCCAGGCTACTCCATACCCCAGTAGCCTCTACAGGTAATTTACATATTACTATAAATATAGTTTTTAACAAGTTAGGTTCCAGGATTATTCAATTACAGGTTTGGGCAGAGGCAGCAGGAGGAATCTACCATAAGATCTACTCCTGATAGTAGATTCCTCACGGTAATTTCCCTTTAGGGCGCGTTCACACGCTGCGTTTTGGTTGCGTTTTCATTGTGTTTAAAGCGCATATACAACAGCTGATGTGAGGTAATTTGCCTAATTACATTACCGTTTACGTTTGTAAACGCAATGTTAACGCATGCGTTAACAAAACACATGCATTAACGCTTTGTTAACACATTTGTTAACATCGCGTTTACGATGCGTTTTGTAAACGGAAACGTTAACAGTGATGTAATTAGGCAAATCACCTCTCCTCAGCTGTTGTATATGCGTTTCAAACGCAATGAAAACGCAGGTCAAAACGCAACGTGTGAACGCGCCCTTAAATCTTGCGACAGTGAGATTAACCTTTAAAAAAAAAAAAAAAAGAAGTTTAATTAAACCTGCTAACGAGACGGAGGCTTACATCACCCGAGCGTCTCCTGACACTGATCATTTATGTTCGTGCCCATTCTTACCATTACTTGGAGCCAGCAGTTGCTGAGGTATTTTATATAAAATAAAATAAAAATTAGGTTAATGGGTCTGTCCCAAGATTTATAAAAACAGCATAGGAAAGACAACATCTCAGAGCAACTTGTAAGTGAGATGTACCTTGGTTGTACAAAGTCAAGGAGGAGAATTTAACACTGAAGTCAAGGTCTGAACGCCTTCTCCTCTGTAATTGACATCATGCCCCTGACTTCAGTAGATCTGGTTAGTGGCTTTCTGTGGATGAGAGAGCTTGACTTTGGTGTTAAACTCTCCGCCTCCATGACTTTATACAACCAATATACATCTCACTTTAAGGCCACATTCAGACGGCCGATATACGTCCACCACAGAGGCTATGGGCGCACGGCGCCCTACGGGAGTGGTGCGATGCAGCACACGTGCGGCACCGTACTGTGACACACCCTGTGAAAAGACAGGACATGTCCTATCTTTTCACGGTATACGTGGCCGTGCATCATATATCCCTATGGAGAGGGGCGGGGGTGAGCAGTGCTCTCTTCCTCCTCTCCTCGCACGCCGACATGTTCCCGCCGTGCTACAGTACAGCAGGCAACGGGCATCTGAATGTAGCCTAAAATTGATTTTCTGCATGAATCCACCACACTGGATCATTAAAGAAACATCATCTAGAAGGTGTTCAGCTGCTTGAAAACATATTGCTAGTGGTTTATTAGGTCAATTTCTGCTGACAGGTTCCATTTAAAGGAGATATCCAGGAGTTCTGTAAAACCCCATGTGGAACACGGGGCTACCACACAGCAACGATCGATAGCCACAGGGCCACACCTGAGTATGACGCCACACCCCCTCCCTGGAGGAAGGCAGCAGCGCCCCCCGTGGCCAGGAGGAAGTGGCGTCCTGTAGTCATCGGAACTGCTGAAACTCCTGGCCAAGTGCAGAGCTGAAAGGCTGGAGCAACACAGATGGATCTAGAGCAGTGGTGGCGAACCTATGGCACGGGTGCCAGAGGTGGCACTTAGAGCCCTTTCTGTGGGCACCCAGGCCTTCACCCCAACACAGGGTTTGCCAGCTAGGACTCTAGGCTTTCTCCTGTGACCAAATACAGCCC
The DNA here is from genome assembly GCA_019512145.1 of Engystomops pustulosus. Taxonomy (NCBI): domain Eukaryota; kingdom Metazoa; phylum Chordata; class Amphibia; order Anura; family Leptodactylidae; genus Engystomops; species Engystomops pustulosus. Next base: position 189,553,115 of record CM033645.1, read on the forward strand.
AGGACGTGCCAAGCTCAGCGTTATTTTAAAGCAACATCCTTGGCTGCCAGAACTACAGGATGAACAAGAAGATAGAGATGGATTGTCATCGAAGCTCCTGCTCTGGGTCCCCTGAGCTCAGGGGACCCTGGAGGGAAGCTACAATCCAAATTTCTCCATCATCTTTCTATTGTATTGGTGAACTCAGGACGCCAATACGATACAGCAGGGATCAATAAGTTACTGCTTAAATTGTCATGTTGGCACTTTGCGACGTATAAGTGGGTTTTGGGCACTCTGTCTCCAAACGGTTCGCCATCATTGATCTAGAGCCTACAAAGCGTATATACAATTCTTAGAAAAACCCCTTTAAGGGTTTCGCACTAGCCAAGGACCCCTGTTCTTGTGATCCATGGGCAGTCACAACCCTCACCTAATATCTAACATCTACATCAGACAGGAGGCAGCTCTTATACATTGTCCCCTGGATATTTCACTCCATGAGGGTCAGTGTGAACTGGGACATAAAAGTACCCGCATCCCAGCAGCCCCGTATGGCAGGTGCAGGGGGCAGCAGACATGACACACAGCTCAGCACAACTTACTATGCATTCTCTAACTTGGCTGTAAAAGTTCTGCTCTCTGATGGAGACATCGTCTTCTTCCATCCTTCATATTGCTGGAGCCCAGGACGGACTGATGCTGAGGCTGAATCTCATCCCTCTGCGCCCTCCCCCCGCAGCAGCAGACAGGAGGCAGAACAATAACAAAGCCCCGGACTCCCCCTGGATGCGGCTGCACTACTCCTGCACACAGCGGAGCTCTGCCCAAACACTCCGTGCACGCTGCAAACAAGTATCGCGGCCTCTCATTGGTGTAGGCACAGGGCAGCTGCGGGTCGTCTTCTGTGTCGGCGTCTGTGATTGGTGGAGCACAGTGTTTAGCTTCCCGCCTCCTCCCTTCCTGTCAGTGTGTGCTGCAGTGTTATTAGATGAGGCAGGTGGCAGAGAGAGATAGGGGCGGGAAATGTCCGCCCAGCCCTGCTGTCATGTACCTCAGGAAGAGTCAACAAACATAACCCACATACAGAAATACATGTATACATTTTTATGTTTTGATATGTATAAATACATATAAATAAAACACAAATGCTCAATTGCTGCTGAAGAACTAAAAAGATTTAAAAAATAATCTTATAGATAAAGAAATATGTTCCCAAAAAAAAAGTCAAAATAAATCCTTGGGCTGTGTTCACATGGAAAAAAAAAACATAGAAGTGCAAAATACAATTGTTTTCCACACAGGCAGACAGTGGGGTGAATGACAATGGAGTGCTAGGGATCACACACAACACCCAATGTTTAGGATAACGATGGAGGGACACGGGTTGTGCTAGTTGTGCCATTAACAGACTTTATACTAATATAATGTCCCCCTTTAGTTGTCACCACAGAGTATGATCACTAATATCTGTCATACCCCTCTACATCCTAATTTGGTCCAACTTTTTAATAATGCCTCCTTTCCTGTAACCCTAGCTGACAATGCTCCCCTTCTATTAGCTCCCACTTATAATACCCACCCCACATGTAAAGCCCCTTTTTTTATGTCATTATCATCAGAAACTCAAAAATAGCCTTATTTGAAATTTGTGAAAAAAGCCTTGATACTATATATACAGCACCCCACATCCCTCAGTCTATATTCAGCCCCCAGACTGTATATACAGCCCTCACAACCCCCAGTCCATATTCAGCCCCCAGACTGTATATACAGCACCCCACATCCCTCAGTCCATATTCAGCCCCCAGACTGTATATACAGCCCTCACAACCCCCAGTCCATATTCAGCCCCCAGACTTTATATACAGCCCTCCACAGCCCCCAGTCTATATTCAGCCTTCCAAAGCCCCCAGTCTATATTGAACCCCCAGACTGTATACAGCCCTCCACAGTGCCCAATCTATATTCAGCCCACAAACTGTATATGCAGACTTCACCAGCACCCAGTCTATGTTCAGCCCCCAGACTGTATATACATCCACCTCACCCCCCAGTCTATATACAGCCTCACTCCACATTTCTATCTGTATGCTTGCACACACACAATCTATTTATATACACCCCCTCCCCCAGTGTATAAATATGTGGTAGCAGTTTATAAATTAATAAAATTAATCTTGTCTGAGCCGCTCTGCATATAAATAGACATTGGTTCTATTGATCTGTGCCCTGAAGGTTTGTACTCATGGTCGATGACGTCTGCCTGAGTCATCCATCCAAATGACCATTTAACCACCCTCCTCATGCGGCCCTGGCTGGAGGCCCTTTTATCATGGGGCCCTGGACAATTACAGTGATTGCCGGCCCTGATTTCACATGAACGTTCTCAGTCCATGGAAACGTACGTGTGTGCTGGTCAGATTCCACTCATATTAATTTCAAATATGGTGCAAAAGTATCCACGTTTTAATTCCAACTCCTTACAGCAAAAATATAGGCCGACATGGTGTAACTTGCTGGAAGAATATTAGAGAGCTGTCATTGGTCAACTTATTTTTTTATATATTAGACTTAAAGGAAACCTACCACTTTCCAATAGTACTTCTAAGCAGCAAATACTGTGCACCAGCTCAGGGTGAGCTGGTGCCGGAGCACATCTTCGTTATGTTCATAAACCGTTGTAATGCTTTTAAACACTTTAGTAATCTTTAAGCTTCGGGGCATGGTGGTACGCGCTTGGCGCACCATGCGCACGACCGCGCGTTTGCCTGAATAGGAAGTGCCTGAGAGCCGGTGACATCGCACGCATGGTGTGCTGACCGCGTACCACCATGCGCCGAAGCTGCTTACAATATAACGATTACTAAAGTGTTTAAAAGCATTACAACGGTATACTAATGCCTTTTCCATGCAGACTTGAAATCCATATTTCTGTATTTCAGCTGAAGAAGGCCATTGTTTGCACTGAATAACCTTTAAATCCAAGATTTGATGTAAAGCAGTATGTTGTTCTGTGCCCAGGACTGTAACACAATAGTATAAAAATAGAACTTTTTGGTATCAACTCCACTCACTATGTTTGGAGGAAGAAGAAGGATGGGTACAAACCCAAGAACATTGTCTCAACCTTGAAGAATGGAGGTAGAATTATCATACTTTGGGGGTCCTTTTCTGCAAAGGGGACTAGACATTTCACTGCATTGAAGAGTGGATGGGACCATGTATCACATGATTTTGGCCAACAACCTATTTCACTCAGTAAAAGCATTATTGACCCCTTATTCTGACCCCTTACTTTGCAATTTTACACAGTTTTATTGCTGTTTTAGCTTCTTTCACTCAGTGATGGTCAGTGTAAAATTCCACAGTGTGGGCGGAGACTGGCTGAGAAGACACTTCATGATTCCTCTGTGCTATGAAATGATGTGTGCTGACAATGTGTTCAGATTAGCAGGGTACAGGGTTTATCAACACTTTTATTTGGCTTATGAATAGTCCACTCATATCTAACACATAGAAAAAGGGAGATGCGACAGATCAGATTCATGAGCCATAATAACACAGTCATCTCTGCTGCCTCACCTAATCAATGAAACACAGTCAGCTATTCTTGTTTTGTAAAGCAGGTGCTGCTGTGTCTCCTTTATGCTGCTGAGTACAGAGTAGAGGAATGGCTGAACCAGGAAGTGCCTCTGTCCGTAGTCCTCTCTGACTCCTACTTTTTCCCCTTCTAATGCAATGCAAAATAAGCTAGAGGGAATCTGTCGGACCATAGTGAGGTTTTGGCTCAAAACCTAGTTTATGACGTTCCCTGAGTCACAGAGAGCAGCTGTGTAAAATTTGGTGATTGTAAATGTGACGGTGCAGATTCCAAGGAGCGAATGTTTGAGATTTTCAGACTGTAACCGTCAGTCTAAATGATCAAAAGGCGGGACCCGGATGTATAAAGAACAGTGGAGGCGTGCATAAATTATCAGGCCCGGGAGCCAGGAGCTGCTCAGGTGAGCGCCCTCAGCTTATTAGCATATTTTATTAAAGTATTTTTTGGATAATTCACCCCATTCCAGAATTTAATACAACCACTATTAGAAAGACTACACCTCTATGAGTAAGTACAATATAGGAGTCTTCTATCAGTATATCTGATCTTATATATCTGTCAGTACCTGTCCAGCAAATGCGCAACCACAACCAGGCTTGGCTCTAGCTATCAGGCTAAGTAAGTGGTGGCGAACTCACCATGCAACGTCCCTGCAGGCTAAGGCCCTGCCTAAAGCAGATAAACCGCCCTGACAAGGGCGAACCCACTATCAGGAACCTAACTGACGGTCCCTGAGTGACCTTACAAGATGACAGGGAAAACTCACTTCGTCTGGCAGCTGCTGGATGGTGGAGCGGACAGGTAACCAGAATACAAATATAGGTCAGTGTTCACACTGGTAACAGAAACCGACACAAGACAGACAGGAAGGTGGGGTCACACAAGGAGATAAACGATACTGAGGGACAAACAACAGATACAGACAGACAAGCGGAGTCAAACAAACCGGGTCAAAACCAAGATGGCGGCAAAGGTACAGAATCGTAAAGCAAATGGAATGGTCAGTAGACAAAGCAGAAGTCAATACACAGAATAGCAAGAAACGCAATGACAAGAGCATTAGATACACAGGAGACTGTAATAACCAGCACCAGATGAAGGGGCTGAGCAGAATATAAGGCAGAAATGCACACTACCTCCAGCACTGAATGGCTCAGCCGTCCATCACTCAAACTGCAGCTGCAGGCAAAACAACTACAAAGCCAGCAAGAAGCCTGAAACCTGATCCCATCAGAACAATTTGGGAGTTCTGACAATATCCTTTAAAAATAATTCAATGACATTTTATAGATTTTTTTTAGATTCTGTCTCTCACGGTTGACACTTTTCTTTGGAGGTGGGAAAAGAGTTTCAAATACTTATTTTTTCCACTGTACCTACCACCTTGATTTTCAAAAGAGTGCACTGTGATGCATCAAAACATTTTGTGAAGTTTTTAACCAAGTAATTGAAGTCGCTGGAAGGTCTGTGTTTTACTTTGTCAATTAAATGATCCAAACATGATTAAAAAATATTTACAGGATATAGAACCAGTACTGGATATGTTGGATTTACTAAGACTCGGTTCTTCTGGAATATTGTCCTTGTCATAGTTATCTATGATGGGATAACAAAGAGTCTTGTGAATGAACATTTAGAATGGATGACAGTGCTTGTATTACAGACAAGTCTTCTGTTTAAATGTACAGGCAGTCCCCGGGTTACGTACAGGATAGGCTCTGCAGGTTTGTTCTTAAGTTGAATTTGTATGTAAGTCGGAACTGTATACTTTATAATTGTAACTCCAGTCAAAAAATTTTTGGTCTCTATAACTACTAGATTTTAAAAATGTTGGTTGTCATAAGAACCAGAATTAACAATACATTTTAATTACAGGCACCTTTGATAACTGTCATAGCTGTTTATTGTAGTCTGGGACTAAAGTACAGTAAATTACCAACATCCAGAGGTCTGTTTGTAACTAGGGGTCGTCTATAAGTCGGTTGTTCTTAAGTAGGCGACCACCTGTATTGTTGTCCCAATGTTGAATGTTGTCTTGGATTGGGGTGAATCTAATTCTTTGCCAATGTTTCAATCCAGGGGGAATCAAAAGTATGCTCATATGCATCTCCATCAGGTTGGCTTACATTCATTGGGTTGAAAGTGATGCTTGAATTCCAAAGAGATGCGTTCATATTGGGTCTCACACTGCGAAACTTTGGACAGACAGCTCTGTGTTTCTTCAAATCACTGCTCTGCCTCCTTAGGGACTGTCTGATAATATTCAACTACAGACATATAAAGCGCCATGTACAGATGGGAAATATTGTGTTAATTTTTTAAACTTTGTTATGTGTGCATTCATGATATGTGACCAGTGACATTGCAGGTTCTTTAAATTTCAAAGAATAGCAAACTGTACACCATGTATGTATTCCATTTGTGGAAGACCAATAGGTATCCATTCATTGTTTTTCCAATCAGCCACATGGTATCGAACTGTGTGAGGAGAAGGTTTAACTCTACAATTCCACTCTAGAACAATAGTACTTTATAACTTGTGTTTCCTATCTCCTCACTCATCGGTACTGTTTCATAGTCATTTGACCATGTATGTGATAGCATGAAATCACAGCAGCCTCCATGGAGGATGGAGAGGAGTGGAAGTTCATGGGGGCTGCTGTGACTGCATGTGGTCAGATACATGCACAGGGTACAGTTTGCTATTTTTAAGATGCTAAAGGACCTGAGATGATGTCACTCTGGTCACATGACATGAACTTTGACCAGCAAGAAGACATAAGGCATGGGGAGGATTAGATGCCAGGTAATATAAGATAAAAGCTGATTTATTTGGATGTAAGCTAAACAATGTTTAGCTAATAGAAGGGTGTCAGTCAGTTAATATGACTCTATAGGAACCTGTCACTGGTTGTATATGTGCAAACGTGGTGACAGGTTCCCTTTAAGGCCTCATGCACACCTATAATGTGCAGAAACGGGTTGAAAAAGGCTTAAGTTTTGGCTGGATGGAGATGGGTGGGTTGACACTCCTCACCAATCCCAGTGTCTACGCCGTCAATCAGGAAAGGAATAGGATTTGCTCTTTTATTGTGCCTTTAGACACAGCATGCTCACGTGACCTTAATGGCAGCCTTGAGCTGATGTTTTTGCGGCTACCTCAGAGCCTTTGTCAAATGTCAACTGTTAGTTACCTATCATAATTAAACCTCTATGGGGCAGATTTATCACTAGGAAGGTATCTTATTCCAGTTTCCTATAGTAGCTCTTTTGGTGTATAGGTGCTCCCCTACTTAAGGACACCCGACTTACAGACAGCCCCTAGTTACAAACGGACCCCTCTATCCACTGTGACCTCTGGTGAAGCTCTCTGGAAGCTTTCGTTTGGTCCCTGGCTGTAGTGATCACCTGTAAGGTGTCTGTAATTATGTTTTTTGATAATCCTTGGTCCCATTTTACGGCAAAAAATGAAAATCCAATTGTCACCAAGACAAAATTTTTTTGTGTGGAGCTACCATTATAAAATATACAGTTCCGACTTACGTACAATGCAAATAGAATTACATACAAATACAACTTAAGAACAAACCTAAAGAACCTATCTTGTATTTACCCCGGGGACTGCCTGTATCCGATTTATAAAAGTGATCTTGACAGTTTCATAAACGTATTTTCATTTTGGCACATGAAGTCTGGAGTGGAATTTAACTGGAATTTATCAAAAAAATGTACTCCTAAATAAGGGACTTTTTGAAACGTCGCACTCTAGAAGTCTGCCTACCACATCAGGATTTCCAATATATCTGAAGTAAGTTGACTTAGGTGAAGAATAGAGTGGTAAGCCAAAAAGCCGCAATATTTTTCGCAAATCAACTGTCTAGACAATTATGAGACTTTTTGAAGACAAACCACTAACATATCTACAATGTAGCACCCCCCCCCCTCTTCTATGAGACTTGTTTCACGGATGGCAGAGTTATGTATGTTTCATGTACCTTCCAGTCATAGAGATGTGTGAAGGACTTCTCTCCAGGATTGTTAGAAATGCCAAAGGATGTAAATCAAGTTAATATTTAAAAAAAACAAGGGTGAGATTTATTCTCAAATTATGGATGTTCTGTTCTAATTAAATTTAAATGTATTTTATACCTCTCCAGAGTCTTAATATAATAAGTGATCCTCTCTGGAGTTTAATATCCTTGATCCCTGTCAATAATTATAGTGGGTGACTAATAAAGTCTGATGACCAGCATTTTTTAATCTATACATTCTTATACTGTCTCATTAACTATAATGAATGGATTGGCTCACTGTGCGGAATCAGCTGAAAGGCTCAATGTTAATCAAGGACGCGCAAAATAAGTTTCTGATCTTTTTTCGACATTGCCTGTCGCTCTGATAACAACCCCACTGGCAGATCCGCATTGCATGGCTTATTTATGATTCCAATCGGCTAAACTTCTGACTTCCTCCCTTTTCATATTCTCTTATTTATTGCCTTGCTGTATTTTTCAGGAAATGTCCTTCACTTTAGTTAAACTGTAAAAATATCAGTCTTCCGACACATAGTTACCAAGATTTGTCTTAATAAAATGGAGTAATTAATCCCCACACACTTGAAAGCTCTCAGTTTACTGGAGACCTTATATTTTGGGGCAGTTTACATAAACCCAGCACCAAAAATTGTTGGGATTGTGGCTGAAAAATTGAGGCAAGCAGCAAAAGTTGTGATTGTTGGCAACGTTAAACTTAATCCCTCAACTTTCCAGAAAAAAAGTGATTCAATAAATTAATGACAATATACATATACAGTCTGGTCCTCCATTATAAGTAATAAGTTGGGTTTTGGCACTGTATTTATTTAGGAAGCTTGGTTCTGACCCAGTATCTTTGTACAGTAGTAAGTTGGGTTCTAGTGCTGTGTCTATTATTCCAAGATTGGTTCTGATACTGTATCTGTTTAGTAAGCTTAGTACTGATACTGCAGTGATTCTACAGTGGGTACGGAAAGTATTCAGGCCCCTTTAAATGTTTCACTTGCAGCCAACTCGAAAAAGTTTTTTTGTTTATTAATGTACACTCTGCCCCCATCCTGACAGAAAAAAACAGAAATGGAAATGTTTTTGCTAATTTATCAAACAAGAAAAACTGAAATATTATGTGGCCATAAGTATTCACACCCTTTGTTGTGACTCATAATTAACTCAAATGCTGTCCATTTTCTTCTGATTCTCCTTGAAATGGTTCTACTCCTTCATTGGAGTCCAGTTGTGTTTAATTAAACTGAATAGAATTGATTAGGAAACTATTGGAACTGGAACTGCCCAAGGAGCTCAAAGGCAAAATTGTGGGAAGGCACAGATCTGGTTAAGGTTACAAAAGAATGTCAGCACTCAACGTCCCTAACAGCACAGTGGTCTCCATAATCCTTAAATGGAAGAAGTTTGGGACGACCACAACTCTTCCTGGACCTGGCCATCCAGCCAAACTAAGCAATTGTGGGAAAGCACCTTGGTGAGAGAGGTAAAGAACCCCAAGATCACTGTGACTGAGCACATGAGATATAGTAGGGAGGTAGGTCACTGCAGTCTCCACCAGTCGGGGCTTTATGGCAGATTGGCCCGGCGGAAGCCTCTCCTCAGTGCAAGACATATGAAAGCCGCATACAGTTTGCAAAAAAAACATGAAGGACTCTCAGACTGTGAGAAACTGTCAGGATTCGGGGTATGTGAATCCCCTGGACCACCGCGGGAGGTGGTACCAGCCGACACCTGGGACCGGAGTCCAAGTGGCACCTGGTCTTCACCAGAGCCCGCCGCAAAGCGGGTTGGACTTGATGCGGCAGAGTACCACCTGGTCGTTCCACAGGTGCGACTGGCCCGCGGTGGCAGCCGGGTCTATGTGTACCCAGTTAAACAGAAGACAGTCTCGTGGTCGGGTCCAGGCTCAGGGTCAAGGCAGGCGGCAGAGATGCAAGTGAAGTCCAATCCGGGGTCAGCAACAGAGTCCAGGCAGAGGGGACGGGAACACAGCACAGGAACACAGCAACACGGAGGAACATGGTTAACACAGGACTTGGGAGCGGAACACAGGACCAGGAACCAGGACCGCAGGAATACACAGGAACGCAGGAATACACAGGAACGCAGGAATACACAGGAACGCATAATACTCGCTTGGAGCTTTCTCTAACTAGTAAGGCACAAAGATCCGCAAAGGTCACAGGAAGGGGAAGAAACTTATAGCAGGCCAGCGCCATTATTGGCGTGCTGCCCTTTAATCTTAGATTGATGGCGCGCGCGCCGCCCTAGAGACGACGCGCGCCCCGACTGCGCCAGGAGGACATCGCGGAGCCAGGGAAGGTGATGCGGGCCCGTTACCGGTTGCACGATCATAGAACACGTGTGCGCCGCGTCCCGAGAACAAAAAGAGGCTCTCTCGGTATGCACAGCCCTTTACATTAACCCCTCCCCCCTTCGGCCTCCCCCTCTTCTTCTTGCGGCCAATAAACCTCTGGAGGAGAGTCCGATCCAAAATGTTCTCTTCGGGCTCCCAGGATCTCTCCTCAGGCCCGAACCCCTTCCAGTCTACAAGAAAGAAACGCTTACCCCTCACGAACTTCATGTCCAGAACTTCCTTAACCTCATAGACGTCTGGGGAATCCGCCTCAGGAGCAGGAGGAGGGGATTGTTGGGAGAAGCGGTTCAGGATGACAGGTTTCAGGAGGGAGACATGGAAGGAGTTCGGTATGCGCATAGAAGGAGGAAGGCGGAGTTTGTAGGCCACTTGATTGATGCGCTTGATTACCTCGAAAGGACCAAGGAGCCGGGGACCGAGCTTGTAGCTAGGTATCTTCAGTCGGACGTATATGGAAGACAACCATACTTTTTCACCAGGAGAAAAGACGGGAGGAGCCCGACGCCTCTTATCAGCCTGGGTCTTGATACGGTCTGTAGCTCGCAGAAGAGACTGGCGGGTCTGGTCCCAAATAGAGTTGAGGTCCAGCAGCAGATCCTCAACCGCAGGGACATCAGAGGGAGTAGACAGCGGAAGAGGAGGGCGAGGAACACGTCCATAGACCACGAGAACGGAGACAAGCCAGTAGACTCAGAGTCCAGGGTAGGAGGTCAGCCCAGTTGTCCTGACAGGCTGAGACGAAGTGATGGAGATAGCAGCCCAAAGTCTGGTTCACCCTCTCCACTTGACCATTAGACTGAGGGTGGTAGGCAGAAGAAAAGTCAAGGTTGACCTGCAGTTGGTTACACAAGGAACGCCAGAATTTTGACACAAACTGGACTCCACGATCGGACACGATGTGCAGCGGAAGACCATGCAACCGGAAGATATGTCTGAAGAAAAGGCTGGCAAGCTGTGGAGAAGACGGAAGACCTGGAAGAGGAACAAAATGTGACATCTTCGAAAACCGGTCCGTCACCACCCAGATGACAGTACAGCCCGAGGAGACAGGCAGATCAGTGACAAAATCCATTGCCACGTGGGACCACGGGCGACTGGGTATCGGTAACGGTAATAACAGTCCAGCTGGCTTGAGACGAGAGGCTTTGTTGCGGGCACAGGAGGAGCAGGATCCCAAAAACTCCCGAACATCTTTGACCAGGTCAGGCCACCAGTAGTAGCGGGAGATGAGGGCCACGGTGCGTTGCACCCCAGGGTGCCCAGCCACAGGGGAAGAATGTCCCCAAGACAAAATCCTCTTCCGAAGAGCAGGTCTAACATATGTCTTGCCAGGTGGTAGCTGCCGAAGATCAACAGGAGCTGCAACAACAAGCTGGTCTGGAGAAATTATATGCCGAGGAGCTGGTTCCTCTCCAATCACATCAGAAGCACGGGATAGAGCATCAGCCTTGACGTTCTTGTCAGCCGGACGAAAATGGATTAGCAGGTTGAAACGGGAAAAGAACAATGACCACCGGGCTTGCCTGGGATTCAGGCGCTGTCCTGGAGGTATAACAAGTTCTTGTGGTCAGTGTACACACATACAGGATGAAGAGCACCCTCCAGAAGATACCGCCATTCCTCCAGAGCAAGTTTAATGGCCAAGAGCTCTCGGTCACCAATCGAATAATTTCTTTCAGCTGGGGAAAATGTTTTTGAAAAGAAGCCGCAAGTGGAAGTTCGGCCCCTGGGCCCTTTTTGGGTGAGGACCGCTCCAGCTCCCATGGAGGACGCATCCACCTCAAGAAAGAAAGGTTTGTCGGTATCAGGCCTAGAGAGTACTGGAGCTGAGGCAAAAGCAGACTTTAACTTGGAGAAGGCCTCTTCAGCTGTAGGAGACCAGGAACGTGGATTGGCACCCTTCTTAGTGAGGGCCACGATGGGAGACACCACAGTGGAAAAAATGGGGAATAAACTGTCGATAATAATTTGAAAACCCCAGGAACCTCTGTATGGCTCGGAGGCCCTCTGGGCGTGGCCACTGAAGAACTGCTGACAGTTTTGCGGGATCCATCTGGAGGCCTTTGTCGGAAATGATATAACCAAGAAATGGAAGACTGTGCTGGGGAAACTGGCATTTCTCCAGTTTGGCGTAGAGATGGTTGGCACGAAGTCGATCAAGAACTTGGCGTACGTGTCTCTGGTGGGATTCAAGGTCTGGAGAGTACACCAGGATTTCATCCAGGTAGACCACGACACATGTATAGAGGAGGTCCCGGGAAAAGGTAATTAACAAATTCTTGAAAGACAGCAGGGGCATAACACAGTCCAAAGGGCATTACTAAATATTCAAAATGCCCATCCCGGGTATTAAACGCCGTCTTCCACTCGTCACCTTTGCGGATCCGGATGAGATTGTAAGCACCCCGAAGATCCAGTTTGGAGAACACCTTGGCGCCGTGCAAGCGATCAAAGAGTTCCGTGATCGACGGCAAGGGGTATCGGTTTTTAACCGTGATCTTATTCAGCCCATGATAGTCTATACAGGGACGTAAGGAGCCGTCTTTCTTGGTGACAAAGAAGAATCCTGCACCAGCCGGAGAGGAGGACTTGCGTATGAACCCCCTCTGCAGATTCTCCTTGATGTATTCAGACATAGCAGCCATCTCGGGAACAGAAAGCGGATAGACCCTACCTCTGGGGAGAGTGGCACCCGGAAGGAGATCCACAGGGCAATCATAGAAACGATGTGGAGGTAGTGTCTCAGCTTGTCTCTTGGAAAACACATCTGCGAAGTCCATATACGGATCGGGAAGTCTCTGCAGGGATTTGTGAGACAACGTAGAAATCCTGACAGGCAGTGGATGAAGGACCCGCATGCAATGTGAGGAACAATTCGGACCCCAACGGAGAATCTCCCCAGAAGACCTGTCCAGAACAGGGGCATGAAGCTGCAACCAGGGGAGACCCAGCAGTACAGCAGATGTGCTTTGGGGCAGCACAAAAAAAGAAAGTCTCTCTTGATGTAGGGCACCAACTTGCAGAAGCAGGGGTTCCGTGCGAAACCAGATGGGCACGGAGAGAATCTGACCATTGACCGAAGCAATGGACACTGGCTTCTCGAGACGAACCACCGGGAAGTGATGCAGAGAGACCAAGGCTGCATCCACAAAGTTCGCTGTAGAGCCCGAATCCAGGAAGGCAGAAACCTGTATCTGGGTACCGGTGCCAGCGCTGAGGAGCACGGGAAGAGTCAGATGTGGAGAAGCTGTACTTACACCTAGGGACGCCTAGAAGCCTAGGTGCTGGCGTTTCCCGGATGTTGAGGACGGACAGGACAGGAATCGATGAAGTGCTCTGGGCTGGCACAGTACAGACAGAGGTTCTCCTGTCGTCGTCTTGAACGCTCCTGTAGGGAGAGCCGAATTCTGTCCATCTGCATAGGTTCCTCAGCAGACAATTCAGGCGAAGGCTGGAGAGGTCTTTGAAAGGCTGGAGCCAGGCGAGGAAAACGTCTTACTCGGGCTTGAGGGTGCTCGGTGCGGAGTTCCTCGGCGCGTTCCTTGAACCGAACAGACCGGAACGGCAGGGGTTGCGGGAGCGGGCACAGGAGCCTGTTGCTGTTGCTGGGTGGCTAGCAGCTGTTGCAGCATGGTGGTGACTTGATCCAGCTGTTCACGCTGAGCGGCAATCTCCCGGGATTGCTGGACCACAATGGCGGCAAAGTTGGGACGAGTAGGAAGCGGAACCTCGGCGGGATCCATGGCCGGATCTTACAGTCAGGATTCGGGGTATGTGAATCCCCTGGACCACCGCGGGAGGTGGTACCAGCCGACACCTGGGACCGGAGTCCAAGTGGCACCTGGTCTTCACCAGAGCCCGCCGCAAAGCGGGTTGGACTTGATGTGGCAGAGTACCACCTGGTCGTTCCACAGGTGCGACTGGCCCGCGGTGGGCAGAGTACCACCTGGTCGTTCCACAGGTGCGACTGGCCCGCGGTGGCAGCCGAGGTCTAGGTACCTTAACAGAAGACAGTCTCGTGGTCGGGTCCAGGCTCAGGGTCAAGGCAGGCGGCAGAGATGCAAGGTGAAGTCCAATCTGATTTGTCGACCCAGTTTCTGCTTAAAGGGAACCCACCCAAAATAAATACTTCTTAAAAAAGCTATGATTATAAAGCATCACCCTTATCCCTAAATACTTCCATTCCATGGCTGCAATGTTAAAAAAAATCATATATGTAAACCTATATCCAATGCATATTAAATTTTACTTTCATTGCCCCGCCTCCTTTTTCTCACTGCTAGGAACGAGAGAAAGAGCTCTGTTACATCATTCAGCACTTCTTGTCATGTGACCAGGCTGATGTCATCTAAGGTCCTTTACCCAGTAACATTAACCTCAACCTCATGGGGAGGATAAGAAGTGATGGACGTCTCTTTTTTTCAACCGTATAAGCTATGAAGTCCATGGAGGCTGCTGTGATTTCATGTGATCAGATACACACACGAGGTCAAGGTTAATAGATTTCATGTGATCAGATACATACATAGGGTAGACTTTGCAAATGTTAGTCGTTAAAGGATCTTAGATGACATCACCCTGATCACATGACATGAAGTGCTGAACAGTGAGGAGGTTTATAACGTTGGGAAGAGTAAAAGTGGGGAGGGCCGAGCAAGACACGCCCCTTTTAAGGCAAGTAAGATAAACAAGTAAGATAAATCAATTTTTAGCTAAAAGAAGGGTGTCATTTAGTTCATAAGTCTCTATAGGAACCTGTCACTAGCTGTATTTGTGAAAAAAATGTGACAGGTTCCCTTTAAAAAGTAGAAGAAAAATCTGAGACTCGGATGTGATTGGATGGTGGACCTGGTTACCAGGTTTATAACAATGTATGGGGAAATGCAGAAAAATCTGATTAATAAAGCCATGAAACAGCTTGTTGTACTCTAAGAAGCTACATGTAGTAACTGATGTCAGGATTCGGGGTATGTGAATCCTCTGGACCACTGCGGGAGGTGGTACCAGCCGACACCTGGGACCGGAGTCCAAGTGGCACCTGGTCTTCACCAGAGCCCGCCGCAAAGCGGGTTGGACTTGCTGCGGCAGAGTACCACCTGGTCAGTCCATGTCTCGTGGTCGGGTCCAGGCACAGGGTCAAGGCAGGCGGCAAAGATGCAAGGTGAAGTCCAATACGGGGTCAGCAACAGGAGGTCCAGGCAGAAGGGGACGGGAACACAGGCACAGGAACACAGCAACACGGAGGAACACGGGTAACACAGGACTTGGGAGCGGAGACTTGGGAGCAGGAATACACAGGAACGCAGGAATACACAGGAACGCAGGAATACTCGCTTGGAAGCTTTCTCTAAGGTTATGAGGCACAAAGATCCGGCAAGGGTCACAGGAAGGGGAAGAAATTTATAGCAGGCCAGCGCCAATTATTGGCGTGCTGGCCCTTTAAATCTTAGAGTGACGGCGCGCGCGCCCTAGGAGACGGGGACGCGCGCGCCGAGCTGCGGGAGCCAGGGAGGACATCGCGGGAGCCAGGGAAGGTGAGCGGGACCCGGGACCGGGGGCAGCAGCAGGAGCACGGGTGCGCCCGCGATCCGAGACAGCGATCGCGGGAGCACCCGTGACAACTGATAGCATTAATACACAGGCAGGTGGACATGCTTAGGAGGTTATAGCTCGCAACATAACAAGCAAATTTAGAGAAATCTGATTAATAAAGCCAGCTGCAATGTGAAAGAGCTGCATTATACAGGGGATACACTGCTCTGCTGCTGTACTATACAGGGGATACACTGCTCTGCTGCTGTACTATACAGGGGATACACTGCTCTGCTGCTGTACTATACAGAGGATACACTGCTCTGCTGCTGTACTATACAGGGGATACACTGCTCTGCTGCTGTACTATACAGGGGATACACTGCTCTGCTGCTGTACTATACAGAGGATACACTGCTCTGCTGCTGTACTATACACAGGTGATACACTGCTCTGCTGCTGTACTATACGGGATAACACTGCTCTGTCTGCTTGTACTATACAGCGGGATACACGCTCTGCTGCCTGTACTATACAGGGATACACTGCTCTTCTGGCTGCTGTACTATACAATGGGATAAACACGCTCTGCTGCTGTACTATACAGGGATGACACATGCTCTGCTTGCTGGTACTATACAGGGATCACCGCTCTGCTGCTGTGCTATACGGGGATACACCGCCTCTGCTGCGTACTATACATGGATACACCGCTCTGCTGCTGTCTATACAGAGGATACTTGCTCCTTCTGCTGTAACTATACAGGGGATACACTGCTCTGCTGCTGTACTATACAGGGTATACACCGCGCTGCTGCTGTACTATACAGGGGATCACTGCTCTCTGCTCTTCTGCTGTACTATACAGGGGATACACCGACTCTGCTGCTGTGACTATACAGGTGATACACTGCTCTGCTGCTGTACTATAACAGGGGATACACTGCTCTGCTGCTGTACTATACCAGAGGATACCTGCTCTGCTGCTGTACGTATACCAGGGGATACACTGCTCTGCTGCTGTACTATACAGTTACACTGCTCTGCTGCTTACTATACAAGGGATACACTGCTCTGCTGCTGTACTATACATCGCGGGATACACTGCTCTGCTGCTGTACTATCACGGGATACACTGCTCTGCTGCTGTACTATACAGGGGATACACTGCTCTGCTGCTGTACTATCGGGATACACGCTCTCTGCTGTACTAATCCCAGGGAGGCCAGCGCTATGGGTAGGCAAAGGTGGCAACTGCCCAGGGCCCCCTGAAAGGGAGAATCTCTTCTTTCAAATGAATCTTGGATTGTGTTTCTAGGTGCCAGGGATCCAAGAATTTCAGGTTTAATGTGAGAATATCAGGTGCCATTTTTATATATAAAATCACTCCCAACGCAGTTTAACCAGTTAATTCTCCGTTTTCCTAAAACTTAGAAACACATTTTAGATCATATAAAAGAGGAGACTCTCTTCTGTCATAGAAAAGAAGTGAGGTTCTATGTGTCACAGACCCAGAGATACAGCCCCCTGAAATTAACCCCCCCCAATCCAGATTCTTACCATCAGTCTGGGAGCATTGCTGCACACAGGACTGCTGCACCTCACAATATGGAAATATTCACTTTATATGTTACTACTTTTGAGAAGGGATAATATCAACTAATATTCATGTTTTTAAACCCTTCTCTATGCAGAACTATCTAAACACACTTTGGGCCACTGTATCATCGTTTTCGTTTTTTCTGTTTCTTTTTTTTGTTTTTTTTGCGCCTTTTCATTCAGGCGCAATCCGTTTGTTTGCACCATTTTTGCGACTAAACGGCAACACTAGCTGCGGCGCAAAAATAACCAGCTTTCCCTCTTTATCCTAGCAATCCAGCGCCTAATGATATTCATATCACTTGCGACTTTTCATTTAGGCGCAAAAACGGCCGCAAAAACACTCCAGCCCCGAAGTGGATTAACTGAGAGAAAGCACTGGTCCTTTGCAGACAGCTCATTTCTTAGTCAGCAAAGCTCAGCCAGACCCTGCAGACACTGAACAATAATACCGACATGAGATACTCTGCAGACACTAAACATATAATACAGACATGAATACTCTGCAGACACTAGAACATTAATACAGACATGAGATACTCTGCAGACACTGAACATATATACAGACTGAGATACTTCTGCAGACACTAGTCGATAATAGATACATTGATACTCTGCAGACACTAGAACATAATAGATTATGCAACACCCTCGCGATGCAAGGCAAGTTGGGTTGCGAATACGCCCACCTGCATGTAATCCCATTACACAACTGGTTTCTGATAGGACATAGGATATTGCAGTGGTGACAATCCTGCCTGGCAAGGCAAGGTTAGTATTTTGTATATAATGCCAGATCTGTTATCCATGATATGTGTTCATCCTGTGCTCTGTAAGCTTAGGATGTATTGAGGACAGCCACCACCTGACCAAATGAGAGGTAATAAAACCTCTGGCCAGGAATTCTGGAGAGTCTCTCCTTCAGGAGAGAGACAGAGATCTCAGTGGGATTCAGTGTGAGAAGATCCGTGTAGGAGAAATCCTATGAGTGAGTGAGTGATGATGTGCAGTATCTCAGTCTAGCCCATACGCAGAGCAGGAGAGCCTAGCCCATCTCTGAAGAGTGGAGAGCAGACAGAGTTAGTGTAGTGAGAAAAGGGGTATCATCTACCTTTGAAGTGATACCTGAAAGCCCCTACAGACAGCTGATGGCCTTCCTATACCAAGGACACCGCTCTCCCAGCCTTCGCCCTCTCACTCTCGGGCCTGGTTTTTTGGGGAACTATCTCCTGAGGCCTCCCCTCCAACTCACAGTCTCGGCCCCCTACCTACCTGTTAAAGGCAACGTTTGCCTGGCGGTTCCCTGGTCGGTTCAAATACAAGAACTGTAAGTTGTTTTCTTCAACTTCTGTCTCCGTCTGTCCCCTGCTAATATCGCTGCCTTCATCAACACATACCGGCACCGCTGCCATCACCCAAGACGCCCCTGCGGGACATTAACTGGGTTTGGCCCCAGGGGAATCGCTATAGCAGCAACCTCCCTCAATCTTTCTCCTTGCCAACACCACCCTGCTGAGACTGCCAGGCTGGCAATGACACGCCCTCGTTCCCCGTACACGCACCGTGAATAAAAAAAAAACATAGTGTGCTTAGGGAGCCGCAACCCGCCAGCCAACTCCGGTACCGCGGGCCCCGGCTGTCACCAGCCTCAAACTCAAGCTGGCCCCGGGGGGGAGGTTTGCAGATACATTAGCTCCCTTACAGCACTAGAACAGATAATAGATACATTAGATTACACTGCAGACAGGAGCTGCAGACTCTATTACAGTTCATCACTGCTATTTACAAAACATTCTGGCAGATCTCAGCCAAGGCCTCCCACAGCAAGACCTCAGACTTTGCACATGTTGCAGATATCACATACAAGTGGCCCCCCTGTAATTTCTGCCCAGTATCACCCTCAAACACTGTGGCCAGAATTACAGGGGTGCAGGCAGAAGATCATCACTGGGGATCCCCTCCAGGAGAAGCCACTGCTGAGAGGTCACTGGGGGTGCAGGTGTCCCACCTGGGTGCTTGCTGTGGAGGTCACTACTGGGTCTGGGGGTCACCACCTGGGGCTGCTGTGATTGTTAATGCTCATTCGGGGCTGTGGGAGAAGCAGGAGGAGCTTGTAGCGATCACTGTAAGTGCCTGAATCTACATTGGCCTAAACTGCGCCTAAACTTTGTTAAAGTAAAGGAATTAATTAAGAGGCCGAATGACTTATCACAGATGCAAGCTCTCCCAACCTCCCGATTTTGACGGGACTTCCCGTTTCTTTACCTCTCCGCGTCATGGCAGTGTCAGATTGTCACGCTGTGTCCCCATATTAAACTTTGAAAGCAGAACTCACAGTACAGAATGCTTCACAGACATCGGAGGACTCTTTCAGAGAAGTGTCGGCTTAGCGCAGATGCAGGGACCCAACGCATCAGTCAGATGCAAGCAATCTGTCCATATATGGTCCTGCATCTCCTATGGTTCCCCAGGTCAGATAGTATCTCTCCAATATATGGTCTCTCAGGCTTCCCCAGAACAAGCTCTTTATATAATTAATTCATCAAAGTTTGACCAGGGCTGAAATCTAATCCTGGGACCTTGTGCACCATAGACGGAAATTGACTGATACGATGAACCTTCGATCCTCTTTCCGCCTAATGTGACACAAAACCAAAACCCGCGACCAGAACTGTCCATAAGTTATATGGACCCAGCACACACACATGTTCTGGAATAAAGTTTTTATTTCACCATCCTCCATATTTACCCGATGTTAGAGTTCTCACTCTCAGTCTTATGAGCGCGGAGGGTTTTTTTATTTGCAATCTAATACAATGCGACATCTAAAAGTGACTTTTATTATCTCATTAAGCTTGGTTTATGATATATAGTTTATTTTTTGGGTGACCATTGTGTAAGGAACAGGACAGGAAACAGCTTGTGAATTTTTCTGCAGTTCCTTGCTGCATTTTTTTGGTGAATATACACAGGTGGTCTGTATATCTCCTCACATCTTACTGTTTTAGAAGTAATTTTCTTTATATAGTAATCTGGGTTTGTACATATCTTTAGAGGAAATTTTGAATGTTAATTGCCAAATGCATCGCCTGGTTTTTCTGCTTTTTCAAAATTCTATGGTTTAATGGCGGCCTTTACTTTTTAATCTGTTTTATTGCTAGTTTTGCAGTTTGACCTGTCTAAAAAAAAAAAATGTCTAGCTGAAAAGCAATATCAGGTATTACATTTTAGTGATATTAATGTAACATATCATAGGCACTATTGTGAACCTAAAATGTCCCTGTATGACATTTAGGAAGGTGGAAGGTAAACATTTTCTGTTTGGAGTCACATTTTTTTGTCCACTCAAAGTCAAATTTAAAGTATGTTATAAAATGTTCAATTTTGAATCAAAATTGCATGAAGTCGCCTATTTCTATAACTCTTGATGCAATTTTGAAATCGGGCCAAGTAACTGCTTTCATGAAAATATTGGTTTCCTCTCCCAATAGCCTGACAGCTAATCAACCATACCAGTAATTTTTGAGTGTGGGAGGAAACGGAGGACCCGAGGAAACCCACGCAGTACACAGAGGAAACAGCAAAATCTTGGCATATGTTGAGCACGCAGCAAGGCTGTGGTGGCTAGTCACGGAGCCACATGCGCCCATAATCTCCCTATCATTTATCTATCTCTATAAAATTCCTTTCTCATTTTGTAGCGCAGTGTATTGAACTTAAAACCAGTGATGCAGCAGCGATCACTGGTTTAAGTTCAAAGTATGTATAAGTAAAAAAAAAATGCAAAAAAAAAAACACGTTAACACTACAACATTATAATAAAATAAAAAATAAAATACATAAAATAGAAGCCTTAAAATGTCACTTTCCATAAATAAACAACTTATATATAAAGTATAAAAAAACATTAAAAACACAAAAAAACCTGCATATTGGTATATGCCGCGTCCGTAACAATATGCATAATAAAACGAATATTTACGGACCAGCACGGTAAAAACGCGGAGGAAAAAAAAAAAAAAAAAACGCAAAAAACGTCCGAAAAAAGATAATTCATTAATTAATACCCTATAAAATGATCTAAAAAGTGATTTTAAAAATTTTATGCACTCTAAAAAAGCCACTAAAAAGAACAACTCTTCTCGCAAAAAAAATAAGCCCCTAAGCAGATTTGTCAGCCAAAAAATAAAAAAAGTTATGCATATTGAAAAAGTGGTGAGCTTAAATGAATAAGAGTTTGTCTCCCAATAGTGTTATTCGTACAATTGAAAAAAATACACAAAACCCCACATATTTGGTCCCTTGCGTCCGTAACAATCTGTATAAGAAAACCGAATTGTTATTAGATCCGCATAGTGACCCGCAAAAAAACAACCTCCTAAAAAACCTCTCTCTGAAAAGTGATTTTTTAGTAATGCCCTTTTAAAAATGCTCTATCTCAAAAAGTGATGTTAAAAAGTGACGCAATCTAAACTAAGACCACTAAAAAGCGCTATCATTCTTGCCAAATAGCCTGCTTAAACAGATTTGTGAGGTGAAAAATAAAAAAGTTACTGCATATGAAGACGGTGATTGCTAAAATTAACAACCAATTTTGACAAATACTTTATCAGTAAAAATGGTAAAAATAAAAAATATATATAAATGAAGTATTTCATAATCGTGGCGACCAATAGAATAAAATAATATACTATTTTTTTGTATGGTAATGGGACCAATAAAAAAACACCATAAAAATTTTCACTAAAAATGATGTATTTTCATTTCCTCCACAACAAAGGAGGTAATAATCTCACCCAATTAGCTGTGGAGATGCCCAAAAAGACATACCAGAAAAGTGCATCTCATGTGGCAAAAAGAAATAAAGCCCTCTAGGTCCTCATCTTAAAACAAGAAAAAAAAATATACGCTACATGTGACATGAAATTTTGATTGGGATTGGCCGCATTTCCCTTTCTATGCCCGGCCGTGCGCCCATACAGAAGACCACCACATATAGAGTATCCGTTGTACTACGGGAGCAATTGGGTATCAACTTTGTGCGAGGCCTTTTTTAATTTAATCCATTTTAAATGTTTAATGTTCCACCCAAAATGAGTGTATTGTGTGAAAAAAAATATTACATTTGCAGATGCACCTCCATTTTGTTAACCCCTATAAAACCACTTAAGGTTAACAAAATTCTTAAAAGTTCGTTTTTTCATACGTGAGGGGTGTAGTTTCACAATGGGGCATTTAGAGTACGCTATTATTTAGGCCTCTCCAGTGTCAATTAGAAGGTGATTAGGTCCACTAAGTACGGGGTTTTGGCGGATTTACAAAAAATGTGAAAAATGGCACCAAATTATGAGCCTCATAACATTCTAGTTAAAATATGTGTGGAATCTTAAAAAAACATGCCACATAAAGCGGACATTTGGGAAATGTAAGTTATTTATGAAATTTGGGGAGCTATGATGTCTGCCATCAAAATAGAGAATTTAGAACGTTGAAACTAACGAATTTTTCAAAATTTTTGCCAATTATGTTTTTTTCATAACTAAACGCAAAAGATTTCATCCAACCAAATTTTTACACTAATTTGAAGTACAATGTGTTCAGAGAAACACCAATCTCAAATCCCCTGGATATCTACATAGCGTCCCAAGCTATAACACTATAGGGACCAGGGGTCAGTTTGAAAATGGGACCGCCGTCCTAAGGCCAAAATAGGCTGTGTCCCTAGGGCAAGTGGTGGAGAACTATGGCACGGGTGCCAGAGGCGGCACTCAGAGCCCGTTCTGGGGCACTTGGGCCATCGCCCCAGCCACCACAGACATGACTAAAAAGTCTATTGCAGATGCAAGCAACTCTAAAAGATGCTTGCTTTCTGTCATATTGATATTTGACTTCTCGACTTAAAACTGTAGGAAGGAGGGGAATGAGTAGACAGGGGCACAAATTATCTTTGGAGGAACTCTGTGGGCCCCATTGTCCTCTGTAACTGTAATGAGTGGACAGAGGGACACAGAAAGAAGCTAAAATGATGCAATGTTTCATCCTTCCACATTCTGTTGCTGTTCCTAAGGAGGCCAATCTGTGAAAGTTAAAGAACAGGAGCAATAACTTATGCTTTAATTTTTAGTTGGCACATTGCGATAAAATAAGGGGGGGGTTGGGTTGCAGTTTGGGCACTCGATATCGCGTAAAAGGTCACCATCATGACCCGAGGGGTTAAACATGTGAAGCCTTTGGATGCGTCAAAAACAAATAAAAAAGGGGGAATGCCACCCCCAAAGGGGTTTTCCAAGGATTCAAATTAGACCCTATCCGTTGTATAGGCCCTAACTTGGAATTTGTGGGGAAAATCCTTTAAGCACAGAAAGGAATGAAAACAGGAGCTGTAACTTTTTCTTGTATTAATAGGCAGTCTTATAAAACTATATATACGCTAGGAGTTATACATTTATTAGTGAAAATTTCGTTACTCCTCCTGGGTTAAATATATACACGTCTGAAAAAATGTTTAAGTGCGCCCCTCTGGTCACGCAGCAGCAGCAGTCCTTTTGCTCTCAAACGTTGCTAGACGCCCGTCTCAGGTCAGAGCAAAATGTAAAAAAAAATAAATAAAAAAAAAAAAGGGGGATAAGATTACAGGCGTGATGAGAAAAAAAAAAAACACAACAATGCAGATACAATAGGCTGAAGACATACATCCCCACCCAGATGGCAGCAGAACTCCCTCCGACTCTCCCTTATTGTCTGTATAAGACATTTTTATTAATTCAGGATAACTGTATAATATATTCTTTAAAAAAAGGGATAATGCTGTGTCTCTGAGAAGATACATCTCTATATTAAGTGGGGTAAGTGTAGCTCTTGACGCTCTTAGTTACATGTAAAATCCTCCCACTGACAACAATAAGCCATGTTAAGGATGAGGATTGTTCTGCATATGGCAGTGGTAGGTGTGTGACGTCAAATCTCCGTTTGGGGACAAAAAAACATGAAAATATTTAGTGGCCCACCCTCCGCGTCCCCGAATTAATCAAGAGGTTTAGGCCAAGGAGACCCGGTAACACCCTCGAGTATTCATGACCGGTCCTATTAAAGTTTTATTGTCATCTCATTGATCTTGTGACAAATCCATTAAGGGGGTCTGACTACAGTGGACGGGCCAATTGATAACATCTCTAAGAACCTCACATCTCGACATTACAATGAAGGCCCATAGCTGATATAGAACATCTCTGACATGCCCAGTCCTGGACACAGTCACCTACTCCCTTTGATTACAAGCCTTTAATGCCGTTCCTTATGATAAGAAAAAGTTCCTCTCTCAACCCTTCATGCAGAAGATAGAAACAAAATAGAGACATTATTTACAGTATAAATACGCGTTCCAAAATATATAGCAGTAAAAAGTATGCAAACAAAGCCAAGTGCTGGGACTATTACGTTCGGCAGCCGAGGAGTTGGAAGGTGAACAAGTCAATTCTCTGAGACAAATCGAGTTCACACATTCCAATTGAATTTGCGTTCCGTTTTAGAAACGTGAGGGGCTTTGCCGATCACATATTGGGAACAGGAACCAATTTTCACTACATCTTCACTGGGAAACACATATGCAATACGCCGAGGCCCACGGGCATTTGCCATACGTTTCTAAACTCATGCAAACACAATGGGGCCATTTAACTTACCCGGGCCATTGAGTCCAGCGGGCCGCATCCCCGACGAGCGTTCGGGTATGCCAGAGAGTCATTGAGGTCCTGCGCCTGATGTCCACCAGGTGTCGCTGCTGCGCCGAGGGGTCCGCGAGTTTTACGTAGGAGTTCACTCATCTCTTCATGGTGCACGTAAGTAAGTATGGGCGCGGCAACCAATTTATTTTTATTTTTTTTTAAGCAGAGGTTCAAATCAGAAAAATGTCGGGTAAAAACACGTCGGGAAAAACACGAATCGGGGGCCATAAGTAAATGACCCACAATGTGTGAAACGCCGTCCAAGTGGTTCACTCTTTAGGGGATATGATCGCAGTGTTCTTTAAGGAGCCAGCATGTATAGAGAAGGAAAATTGACAGTATAGTACATAGTTTTCAAAGAGATATTCAAGGAAATCTACCATCAAAATCCAGCATGATAAACGCCGGACACTTACTCATATCGAGCCGCACCGTGACTGTGGTAAATAGTTATATTTCTTATTTATGCGCCTTCCTTCTGTAAATCAAACTTTTAAAATTATTATTTACAAAATGGCCAAGTGTCAGAGGGGTAGGAAGGTGTGGCGACTATGCCCCAAGCACTTCTGCTCATTCATTGACTAGCCTGAATTTAGAAGGGGAAGGAGCGGTCACTGGATAACAATTGGACAGAAGTTACCATAGCACAGTGCCTGCATTTATAGTTTGTCACGGGGTTATTTAGGAGGGAGTTGATGTAAGATTTCCTTCAAGTACAACTGCTTTGTTGACACACGAGACTGTCATCAGTAAGGCGATCACCTGATAACCAGGTACATTGGAAATGGGTTAGCATATAACAATGCGTCCAGTTGGAGGCTATGTGCTAGTGCATCTTCACGAAAATAATCGGTGCTAAGTTAGGCAGGCATTGTCTCTCACTCCCCAAGTGGGCCTACGGCCACAATAAAAAAATTGCCTGAAAGAGAAGTCTTGGTTGGCTAAGTCATGGCAAAGAGGGGACGGCCCCTGGTGGAAGAATAGATTTCTTGTCATTGTCAGATCTCTGCTTGCAGGAAGTAAAAAAGACAATAAGGATGCTTCGAGGATGCTGCTTGCCGCGACGGATCCCCGGCAACAGCCGAGTGGTGGCGCTCTTCACCCCTCCTCCCTCCATTGGACAAACAAACGGCTTGTGTACTCAGTCAGACGTCCGTATGAACACGTGTGCACACACGTCGTGGCCAGGACCTTATTGTGCGGGACCTTAGCCCAATTGTTGCCAGCCAACACGGCCACACTGCGGGGTGTGTGAATTAGCCCTGAGCGCGGGACGTAAGCGACAGTATTGAGACATGTCGTTGTCTATGCTTGGGATTATAAGCCGCTTTAGTTCCCGTTACCAAGGAAATAAATTAAAGTAGCTAATGGAGTGAGCGATCCTCAAAGCACGAACGTGAGCCCCCATATCACGACTGGGAGCTTTTATTCCCTGGAGCAAGGAAGGTTCTGTTTAAGGACAGCAGCGAGCATCTTGAAAGAATAACTGTAAACACAACCCCCTACATATACACTATCAATATTAAACTTTTTTCTGCTATACACGTACATCACTGAAAACGATGGCTGTGAAGGGGAAGAGAGCCCTGGTGATGTGTGTTTGACACTTGTAAACCCTGTTGTGGGGCTTATGAGTTGTTACAATTTCTTTGCGAGCCCAAATAACTATACCTATAAAACTAATAGCTGATGATTGCGAGTATGACGCCCAAGTTCTTCAAGTCATGTAGGATATTGCAACACTGCAAGCACCACATAATACACGGAGCGTGGCTGCCTTCTCAATAGGCTGGGTCAGCAAGTAGCAAATAGTCACCGTGACTTACCAGCGCTTCTGTTGGTATCTCAGATGCAACTGCAATCATAAGCCGCAACACTTTAGAGCGGACGTCCACCATAAGATTCATTACTATCCCAAATATATATTTCTGGGTCTAAAGAAAGAGGATCTCATGGCTGTGGTTTGATGAAAGAAATGGTGCTGGAGGAGTATTCAAATTCTATGATTGTATGCCACTATCAATCTTTCTTAGAGGGTAACCGACCTGCATCTATCACGCTGATGACCGTTCTTAGTGATGACCTTTTTTAGAGACAAGTTTCCTTTCTAAAGGGAATCATCTAACAACCCGAAATAATGTACTTACTCACCGAGTTGCGTCTGTTCCATATACTGTTTTTATTAAAGGTAACCTACCTAAAAAAAAACTAGATGAAAAGTAGATGTGATGGTAGATTCCTCAGCCTTGCCTCTGCCCTAATCCTGTATGTAATATCCTGGAACCTAACTTGTTAAAAAAGTATATTTTGAGTCATATATTAAATTAACTGTAGAGGTTACTGGGGGTAGAGAGGACTCAGCTCCCAGAGCCGCGGCCAGGCTATCCCATACCCCCAATGCTCTACGGTTAGTAATGTTCCATATACTATAAATATAGTTTGTTAACAAGTTAGGTTCCAGGATCTTCAATTAAGGTTTTGGGACAGAGCGCGCAGTAGGAAATCTACCATAAGATCTCTCTGATAGTAGATTCTCACGTAATTTCCTTTAAACTTGTGGAAGTGAGATTATAACCTTTAAAAAAAAAAAAGAAAAAAAGATTTACTTAAACACTGCTAACGAGACGGAGGCTTACAATCACCCGCGCGTCTCCTGACACGATCATGTATGTTCGTGCCATTCTTACCATTACTGAGGCCAGCAGTTGCTGAGGTATTTTATATAAAAATAAAAATTAGTTTAATCGGTCGTTCCAAGATTTTAAAACGTAAAAACATATAGGACAAGGACACACATCTACAGAGCAACTTTGAAGTGAGATGTACCTTGGTTGTACAAAGTCCAAGGAGGAGAATTTACACTGAAGTCAGGTCTGACCCTTCTCCTCTGTAAGTTGCCACATCATGCCCTGACTTCGATAGATTATGGGTATGGCTTTCAGTGATAGGGAGAGCTGAACTTTGCGTGTTAAACCTCCGCCTCCATGACTTTATACAACCAAATACATCCTCACTTTAAGAGCCACATCAGACGTCCGTGGGGGGGGGCGTAATACGATCGTAAACATCCACCACAGAGGCTATGGGCCCACGGCGCCCTACGGGAGTGGTGCGGTGCAGACACCTCTGGAATTACCGCTATGAGAGGGGCGGGGGTGAGGCACGCATCTCCTCCTCCTCTCCCTGCACACGATGTTCCCCCTGTACGGTACGGCAGGCAAGGGCATCTGAATGTACCTAACATTGATTTTCGTGCAGAATCCACCACACTTGGATCATTAAAGAAAACATTCATCTAGAAGGGTCAGCTGCTTGACCAACATAGTGTATATAGGTTCAATTTCTGCTGACAGTTCATTTAAGGAGATATCCAGATTTGTTAAAAACACCATGTGGAACACGGGGCTACCAAACAGCAACACGATCGATAAGCACAGGGAAACACCTGAGTATGTATTGCAACCCCCACCTGGAGGAAGGCACAGGCGCCCCCCGTGGCCAGGAGGAAGTGGTACCTGTAGTATCGGATCTGTGAACTCCTGCCAGTGCAAGTGAAAGGCTGGAGCAACAGGAGTGGACTAGAAGCATGTGGTGGCGAAACCTATGGCACGGGGGTTCCGGGGCAACTTAAGTGCCTTTCTGTGGGACCCAGGCCTTCACCCCACCACAGGTTGCCACTAGGACACTAGGCTTGTCTCCTGTGACCAAATACAGCCCAGTCACGTATTTTAAAGCAACATCCTTGGCGCCAGGACTACATGATGAACAAGAGAGTAGAGAGGATTGTCATCAGCTCTGTCTCTGGGTCCCCTGAGCTCAGGGGACCCTGGAGGAAGTCTACAATCCAAATTTCCCATATCTTTTATTGTATTGGTGACACTCAGGTACGCAATCGATACCGCAGGGATCAATAAGTTTACTGCTTAAATGTACAGTTGGACTTTGCACGTATAAGTGGTTTTGGGCACTCTGTCTCCAAACGGTTTCGCCATCATTGATTACGAGCCTACAAAGCGTAATACAATTCTTAGAACAACCCTCTTAAGGTTTCGGACAGCCAAGGACCCTGTGTCTTGTGATCGCATGGGCAGTCAAGTCACAAACCCTCACCTAAGATTAACTCTACATAGACAGAAGGCAGCTCTTATACATTGTCCCTGGAATTTCACTCATGAGTTCAGTGTGACTGGACAATAAAGTACCATCCAGGGAAAGCGACACGAGCCGCATCCCAGCAGCACCTATGGCAGGTGCAGCGGGGCCACAGACATGACACACAGCTTCAGCACAACTTACTATGCATTCTCTACTTGCGTGTAAAAGTTATGCTTCTCTGATGCGAGTACAAATCGTTCTTTCTTCCATCCTTCATATTGCCTGGAGCCCAGGACGGACGATGCTGAGGCTGAATTTCCCTCTGCGCCCTACCCCCGCAGAGCGAACAGGAGGCCAGAACAATAACACAGACCCCGGCCTCCCCCGATGCGGCTGCACTACTCCTGCAACAGCGGAGACTGCTCCCAACACTCCGTGACACGCTGCAAACAGTATCGAGCGGCCTCTCATTGGTGTAGCACAGGGCGCTGCGGGTCGTCTTCGTTGTCGGCGTCTGTGATTGGTGAGCACATGTGTTTTAGCTTCCCGCCTCCTCCCTCCGTCAGGTGTGCTGCAGTGTTATTCAGATGAGGAGTGGCGAGAGAAGATCAGGGGCGGAATGTCCGTCCACGCCTGTGTCATGTAAACTCAGGAAAGATCAACAAACAACCCACATACAAAAATACATGTATCACATTTTTATGTTTTGATATGGTTAATAATACTTATAAAAAAAACAAAATGCCTCAATGCTGCGACAGACTAAAAAATTTAAAAAATACATCTCTATAGATAAAGAACTATGTTCCCAAAATAAAGTAAAATAAATCCTGTGGACTGTGTCACATGGAAAAAACAAAACATGAAGGTGCAAAAATACAATTGTTTTTATAACAGGCGAGACAGTGAGGTGAATACAGTTCAGTGCTAGACACACACACACACCCAATTTTTGGCATAACGATGTGAGGACACGGTTTGTGCTAGTTGCCATTAACAGACTTTATACAAATAATGTCCCCTTAGTTGTGACCACAGAGTAAATGAATCACAATATCTGTACATACCACTATAATCATCCAATTTGGTCCAACTTTAATATGCCTGCTTCTGTAACCCAGCTTACAATTCCCCTTCTATAGCTCCCACTTATTATACCACCCCAAATGTAAAAGCCCTTTTTATGTTCTTATCACCAAGACCAAAAATAGAGCAGTACTGTATTTTAAATTGTTGGGAACACACCATATAGATATATATACAGCACCCCACATCCCTCAGTCTATATTCAGCCCCCAGACTGTATGACAGCCTCACAACCCCCAGTATATTCAGCCCCCAGAATGTAATACAGCACCCACATCCCGTCAGTCTATATTCCAGACCCCAGACGTATATTACAGCCTCACAACACCCAGTCCACCTTCAGCCCCCAGACTGTAATACAGCCCTCACAAACCCCAGTCCATATTCACCCCGACTGTATATACAGCCCTCCACAACCCCCATCCATATTCAGCCCCAGAACTTGAATAGCCCTCCACAGCCCCAGTCATATATTCGCAGCCTTCCAAAGCCCCCAGTCGATATGACACCCGATGTACTTAGCACCCCTCCACATTGCCAATCTAATTCAGCCCACAAACCTGATAATGCAGACCTTCACCAGCACCCATCGTCTGTTACAGCCCCCAGATGATATACATCCA
The DNA here is from genome assembly GCA_019512145.1 of Engystomops pustulosus. Taxonomy (NCBI): domain Eukaryota; kingdom Metazoa; phylum Chordata; class Amphibia; order Anura; family Leptodactylidae; genus Engystomops; species Engystomops pustulosus. The sequence continues at coordinate 189,583,774 of CM033645.1, forward strand.
CCTCACCCCCCCAGTCTCTATACGCCTCACCCCCAAATTCAATCTGTGCGTGCCACCACCACAATCATTTATAACACCCCTCCCCCAGTGATATATAAATATGGTAGCAGTTTAATAAATTTAATAAAATAATCGTTCTGAGCCGCCCTGCATATAGAAGGACATTGGGTTTATTGATCTGGACCCTGAAGGTCCTGTACTCTGGTCCGATGACGTCTGCCTGAGTACACCACCAAAGGACATTTCACCCCCCCTCTCATGCGGCCCTGGCTGGAGGCCCTTTTATCAGGGGGCCCTGTACCCTTACAGTGATTGCCGGCCCTGATTTCACATGACGTTATCAGTTCGCAAGAAAACGTACGTGTGGGCTGGTCAGATTGCCACCATCTCCACGTTCAATATGGTGCAAAAGTATCAACGTTTTAATCAACTCCTTTTAACAGCAAAATATAGGCCCGACATGGTGTAACTTGCCTGGAATAATAATTCAGAGGGGGTCATTGGTCACCTTATTTCTCTTCTATATTAGACTTAAAGAAACCTCCATACACTTTCACAATACGTACTAAGCGCATCAATACTGTCACCAGTCGGGTGAGTTGGTGCCGAGCCATCTCGTTACTGTTCATAAACGTTGTAATGCTTCTAATACCCTTTAGTATCTGTTAAGCTTCGGGCATTGGTGGTACGCGCTTGGGCCTCCATGCGTCACGACCGCGCGTTTGCTGAATAGGAGTGCTGAGAAGGCGGTGACAGTCGCAGGCATGGTGTGCTGAACTGCTACACACCGTGGCCAGCCTAAGCTGCTACAATATGAACGATTACTAAAGTGTTACAATTACAACGGATACTATGGCCTTTTCCATGACAGACTATGAATCCTTGTACTTCTGTATACTCACGGAAGAAGGCCATTGTTTGCACTGAATATACCTTTAAATCCAAGATTTGTGTAAGCAGTTATGTTGTTCTGTGCCAGGACTGTACCACAATAGTTATAAAAAATAGAACTTTTTGGTATCAAACTCAATCATCTATGTTTGGAGGAAGAAGAAGGATGGGTACACAACCCAAGAACAATTGTCTCACTATGCAAGAATGGAGGAGAATTATCATACTTTGGGGGTCTTTTCTGCAAAGGGGACCTGACATTTCACTGCATGTGAAGAGTGGATAGGACCAGGTCACATCGAATTTGTTGGGCCAACACCTAGTTTCACATCAGAAAAATAAAAAGCATTATTGAACCCTTATTCTGACCCTTACTTTTGCAATTTACACAGTTTTATTGCTGTTTTAGCTCTTTCACCAGTGAGGTCAGTGTAAACTTCACCACAGTGTGGGCGGAGACTGGATGAGAAGCACTAATGATTCCCTCTTATGTAAATGATGTGTGCTGACAATGTGTTCAGATTCGCAAGGTACAGGTTTATCAACCCTTTATATTTGGGCTTATTGATAGTCCACTCATCTAACACATGAAAAAAGGGAGATGCGACGATCCGATTCATGAGCCATATAACACAGTCATCCTGCTGCCCACCTAATCCAATGATGAAACACAGTAGCTATTCTTGTTTCGTAAAAGCAGTGCTTGCTGTTCTCCTTTAGCTGCGGAGTACAGAGTAGAGAGGAGGCCTAAAACCAGGAAGTGCCTCTGTCCGTTAGTCCTCTCTGACTCCTACTTTTTCCCCTTCTAGGCAATGCAAAATAAGTAGAGGAATCTGTCGGACCATAGTGAGGTTTTGGTCAAAACCAGTTATAATGACGTTCCTGAGTACAGAGACAGCTGTGTAAAATTTGGTGATTTTGTAAATGTGGACGGTTGCAGATTCCAAGGAGCAATGTTGATGATTTCAGACTGTACCGTCAGTCTAAAAGATCAAAAGGGGACCGATGTATCAAAGCAAGTGGAGGCGCCTCGGCATAATTACAGCCCGGGAGCCAAGGAGCGCTCAGGGGGTGTTTTGAGCGCTCCTCAAGCTTATAGCTATTTTCTTAATACCTTTGTGTGATAATCTCACCCATTCCAGACATTGAATACAATCACCCTATCTAAAAGGACCGACGCTCTATGAGTGAAGTAACAATAAAGGATCTTATCAGTAGATATCGACATCCTTATATACCTCTGACATTCATTACCTTCTAGCAAATATGCTGCACATATACCACAACCAGGCTTGAGATACTGCTTCAGTAAGGTAGGTCTCGGTGGACGAACTCACCACTGCAACTCCGTCCCCCTGCAAGGGCTACAGGCCATGCCTAAAGCAGATAACCTCCTCCATGTCAACCCATATCAGGGACGTTTTCTAATACTGAGCTGTGCCTATAATCGGGAAACCACACTTTCGGACTTCGATCTGAGCACTCTGATTCGGATACGACAGTTGATAAAGGAAACACATACTTCTTTGAGCGGGTATGCGATTTCTGCACTTCGTAACAATACATAGGCATGTTCCTCCGTAACAGAAACCGACACAGACCAGTACAGATGGTGGGGTTACACACAGATGAATAAACGATACTGAGGGAAACAACCACAGATACAGACGACTAAGTCGGAGTGCAAACAAACCGGGTAAAAACCTAATGATGGCCCGTGCAATGGTACAGATCGTGATAAAATGCACATATGGTCTCATGTAGACTAAAGCAGAATCAATAACCACCAATAGAAGAAACGCATAATGACAAGAGCATCTAGATACTACAGGCTGTAATAACTAACAGCCCAGTATGAAGTGTTTGGTCTGCAGTCAGGGAATTTATAAGCGAAATGCACACACCTAGCCAGCACTCCCCTCTGAATGGGCTTAGTCCGCACACTCTAACTCAAAACCTAGCTCAGGCAAACAACACAACTTCAAGCCAGCAAGAAGCCTGACCTTGATCCCATCAGACACTTTGGGAGTTCTGACAATATTCTTTAAAAATCTTAATGACATTTTATAGATTTTTTAGTATTTGTCTCTCCCGGTTGACACTTTTTTGGAGGTGGGAAAGAGTGTTATAAATACTTATTTTTTCCCCCTGTACCTACCACCTTGATTTTCAAAGAGTGCATGTGTGCATCAAAACATTTGTGAAGTTTAACCAAGTATTGATAAGTCGCTGGAGGTCTGTGTTTACTTTGTCAATAAAGGATCCAAACATGATTAAAAAATTTACAGGATATAGAACCAGTACTGGATATGTGCGATTTACTAAGACCGTTCTTCGGATATTGTCCTTGCATAGTCTATCTATGATGGGATAACAAAGAGTCTTGTGAATGAACATTTAGAATGGATGACGTGCTTGTATTACAGACAAGTCTTCTGTTAAATGGTACAGGCAGTCCGGGTTACGTTCGGATAGCTCTGCAGGTTTGTTCTTAAGTTGATTGTGTATGTAAGTCGAACTGTATACTTTATAATTGTAACTCAGTCAAAAAATTTTGGTTCTTAAACACTAGATTTAAAAATGTTGGTTGTCATAAGAACCAGAATTAACATACATTTTAATTACAGGCACCTTGATAACTGTAATAGCTGTTTATGTAGTCTGGACTAAAGTCAGTAAATACCAACATCCAGAGGTCTGTTGTAACTAGGGGTCTCTATAGTCGGTTGTTCTTAAGTAGGCGACCACCGTATGTTTGTCCCAATGTTGAATGTTGTCTTGGATGGGGGGATCTAAGTTCTTTGCCAATGTTTCAATCCAGGGGGAATCAAAGTTGCTCAATGCATCTCCAGTCAGGTTGGGTCTTACATCATTGGGGTGAAAGTATGCTGAATTCCAAAGAGATGCGTTGCTTCATATTGGGGCTCACCCTGCGAACTTTGGACAGACGCTCCTGTGTTTTCTTCAAATCCACTGCTCTGCCCTTAGGGACTGTCTGATAAATATTCAACTACAGCACTATAAGCGCCATGTACAGATGGGAATATTGTGTTATTTAAACTTGTTATGTGTGCATTCAGCTAGTGACCAGTGACATTGCAGGTTCTTTAATTCAAGAATAGCAAACTGTACACCATGTATGTATTCATTTGTGGAAGACCAATAGTACTCCATTCATGTTTTTCCAATCAGCCACATGGTATAGAACTGTGTGAGGAGAAGTTTAACTCTACAATCACTCAGACAATAGTACTTTATAACGTGTGTTTCCTATCTCCTCACTCATCGGTACTGTTTATAGTCATTTGACCATGTATGTGATAGAATGAAATACAGCAGCCTCCATGGAGGATGGAGAGGAGTGGAAGTTCATGGGGGTGCGTTGACTGATGTGGTCAGATACATGCACAGGGTACAGTTTGCTTTTTAAGAGCTAAAGGACTGAGATGGTGTCATCTGGCACATGACATGAACTTTGACCAGGCAAGAAGACATAAGGCATTGGGGAGGATAGATGCCAGGTAATATACAGAAAAAACTGATTTTGGAGTAACTAAACAATGTTAGCTATATAGGAAGGGTTGTCAGTCAGTTAATATGACTCTATAGGAACCTGCACTGGTTGTATATGTGACACGTGGTGAACGGTTCTTTAAGCCTCATGCACACCTATAATGTGCAGCAGAAACGGGTTGAAAAAGGCTTAAGTTTTGGCGGATGGAGGATGGGTGGGTGAGACATCTCACCATCCCAGGTGCTACGAGTCAATCAGGAAAGGAATAGGATTTGCTTTTATTGTGGCTTTAGACACAGCATGTCACGTGTACCTTAATGGCAGCTTGAGCTGATTGTTTTGCGGCTACCTCAGAGCCTTGTCAAATGTCAAATGTTAGTTACCTATCATAATTAAACCTCATGGGGCGATTTAATCACTAGGAAGGTTTCTTATTCCAGTTCCTATAGTCTCTTTTGGGTGTATAGGTGCTCCCTACTTAAGGAACCCGACTTACAGACAGCCCCTAGTTACAAACGGACCCCCTATACCACTGTGACCATGGTGACGCTCTCTGGAAGCTTTCGTTTGTCCTGGCTGTAGTGATCACCTGTAAGGGTGCTGTAATTATGTTTTTGATAATCCTTGGTCCCACTTACGGCAAAAAATGAAATCCAATTGTCACCAGACAAATTTTTTTGTGTGGAGCTACCATTATAAAATATACAGTTCCGCTTACGTACAATGCAAATAGAATTACATACAAATACAACTAAGAACAACAACTAAAGAACCTATCTTGGATCTTTACCCGGGGACTGCCTGTATCCGATTATAAAAGTGATCTTGACAGTTTCATAAACGTATTTTTTTTGGACACATGAAGTCCGGAGTGGAATTTAACTGGGATTATCAAAAAAATGTACTCCAAATAAGGACTTTTGAAACGTCGCACTCTAGAGTCTCCTACCACATCAGGATTTCCACAATATCTGAAGTAGTTGATTATGTGAAGAATAGAGTGGTAAGCCAAAAAGCGCAATATTTTTCGCAAATCAACTGTTAGACAATTATGAGACTTTTTGAAGACAAACCACTAACATATCTACAATGTAGCCCCCCCCCCTCTTTATGAGACTTGTTTCACGGATGGCAGAGTTATGTATTTTTAGTCACCTTAGTCATAGAGATGTGTGAAGGACTTCTCTCCAGGATTGTGAGAAATGCCAAAGGATGTAAATCAAGTTAATTTAAAAAAAACAAGGGTGAGATTTATTCTCAAATTATGGATTGTTCTGTATAATAAATTTAATGTATTTTAGACTCTCAGAGTCTAATATAATAAGTGATCCTCTCTGGAGTTAATATCCTTGATCCCTGTCAATAATTATAGGGGTGAATATAAAGTTGATGACCCGCATGTTTTAATCTATACATTCTTATACTGTCTCATTAAATATGAATGGATGGCATGTGCGGAATCAGCTGAAAGGCTCAATGTTATCAGGACGCGCAAAATAAGTTTCTGATCTTTTTCGACATGCCTGTCGTCTGATAACAACCCCACTGGCAGATCCGATTGCATGGGCTTATTATGATTCCAATCGGCTAAACTTCTGACTTCCTCCCTGTTCATTCTCTTATTATTTGCTCTGCGGTATTTTTGGAAAAGTCCTCACTTAGTTAAACTGTAAAAATATCAGTCTTCCGACACATAGTACCAAGATTTTGCTTAATAAAATGAGAGAATTAATCCCCACACTTGAAAGCTCTCAGTTACTGGAGCCTTATATTTTGGGGCAGTTACTAAACCCAGCTCACAAAAATTGGTGGGATTGTGGCTGAAAAATTGAGGCAAGCAGCAAAGTTGTGATTGTTGGCAACGTTAAACTTAATCCCTCATTTCAGAAAAAGTGATTCAATAATTAATGACAATCTACATATACAGTCTTGGTCCTCCATATTCTAGTAATAGTGGGTTTTGGCACTGTATTAGTTTAGGAGCTTGGTTCTGACCCGTAGCTTTGTACAGTAGTAAGTTGGGTTCTAGTGCTGTGTCTATTATTCCAGATTGGTTTGATATGTATCTGTTAGTAAGCTTAGTACTGATACTGCAGTGATTCTACAGTGGGTACGGAAAGTATTCAGGCCCCTTTAAATGTTTCACTTGAAGCCAACTCGAAAAAGTTTTTTGTTTTTAATGTACACTCTGCCCCCATCCTGACAGAAAAACAGAAATGGAAAATGTTTTGCTAATTTATCAAACAAGAAAAACTGAAATATTATGTGGCATAAGTATTCACACCCTTTGTTGTGACTCATAATTAACTCAAATGCTGTTCCTTCTCTTCTGATTCTCCTTGAAATGGTTCACTCCTTCATTGGAGTCCAGTTGTGTTTAATTAAACTGAATAGAATTGATTAGGAAACTATTGGAACTGGAATGCCAAGGAGTCAAGGCAAACAAATTGTGGGAAGGCACAGATCTGGTTAAGGTTACAAAGATGTCAGCACTCAACTCCTAAACAGCACAGTGGTTCCAAATCCTTAAATGGAAGAAGTTTGGGACGACACAACTCTTCTGGACCTGGCATCCAGCCAAACTAAGCAATTGTGGAAAAGCACCTTGGTGAGAGAGTAAAGAACCCCAAGATCACTGTGAATGAGCACATGAGATATAGTAGGGAGGTAGGTCACTGCAGTCTCCACCAGTCGGGGCTTTATGGCAGATTGGCCCGGCGGAAGCCCTCCTCAGTGCAAGACATATGAAAGCCGATACAGTTTGCAAAAAACATAAGGGATCTCAGACTGTGAGAAATGTCAGGATTGGGGTATGTGAATCCCTCTGGACCACCTGGGGAGGTGGTACCAGCCGACACCTGGGACCGGAGTCCAAGTGGCACCTGGTCTTCACCAGAGCCGCCGCAAAGCGGGTTGGACTTGTGCGGCAGAGTACCACCTGGTCGTTCACAGGTGCGACTGCCCGCGGTGGCAGCCGAGGTCTAGGTACCTTAACTGAAGACAGTCTCGTGGTCGGGCCAGGCCAGGGTCAAGGCAGGCGGCAGAGATGCAAGGTGAGAGTCCAATCCGGGGTCAGCAACAGGAGGTCCAGGCAGAAGGGGACGGGAACACAGGCACAGGAACACAGCAACACGGAGGAACAGGTAACAGGACTTGGAGCGGAGACACGGAACGAGAATACCAGGAACGCAGGAATAACGAACAGGATACACAGACGCAGGAATACAGACGCAGAATACTCGCTTGGAAGCTTTCTCTAAGGTTATGAGGCACAAAGATCCGGCAAAGGTCACAGGAAGGGGAAGAAACTATAGCAGGCACGCCAATTATTGGCGTGCTGGCCCTTTAAATCTTAGATTGACGGCGCGCGCGCGCCTAGGAGACGGGGACGCGCGCGCCGAGCTGCGGGAGCCAGGAGGACATCGCGGGAGCCAGGAAGGTGAGCGGGGACCCGGACCGGGGGCAGCAGCAGGAACCGGGTGCGCCCGCGATCGAGACAGCGATCGCGGGGGGAGCACCGTGACAGTACCCTCCCCCTTCGGCCTCCCCCTTTCTTCTTGCGCCAATAAACCTCTGGAGGAGAGTCCGATCCAAAATGTTCTTTCGGGTCCCGGATCTCTCCTCAGGCCCGAACCCTTCCGTCTATAAGAAAGAAAGAAACGCTTACCCCTCACGAACTTCATGTCCAGGAACTCCTTTAACCTCATAGACGTCTGGGGAATCGCCTCAGGAGCAGGAGGAGGGATTGTTGGGAGAAGCGGTTCAGGATGACAGGTTTCAGGAGGGAGACATGGAAGGAGTTCGGGTAGCGCAAGAAGGAGGAAGGCGGAGAGTTTGTAGGCCACTTGGATTGATGCGCTTGATTACCTCGAAAGGACAAGGAGCGGGGACCGAGTTGTAGCAGGTATCTTCAGTCGGACGTATAGGAAGACAACCATACTTTTTCACCAGGAGAAAAGACGGAGAGCCCGACGCCTCTTATCAGCCTGGGTCTTGATACGGTTGTAGCTCGCAGAAGAGACTGGCGGGTCTGGTCCCAATAGAGTTGAGGTCCAGCAGCAGATCCTCAACCGCAGGGACACAGAGGGGAGTAGACAGCGGAAGGGAGGGCGAGGAACACGTCCATAGACCACGAGAACGGAGACAAGCCAGTAGACTCAGGTCCCGGGTAGGAGGTCAGCCCAGTAGTTGTCCTGACAGGCTGAGACGAATGATGGGGATAGCAGCCAAAGTCTGGTTACCCTCTCCACTTGACCATTAGACTGAGGGTGGGAGGCAGAAGAAAGTCAAGGTTGACCTGCAGTTGGTTACACAAGGAACGCCAGAATTTTGACACAAACTGGATCCACGATCGGACACGATGTGCAGCGGAAGACCATGCAACCGGCAAGATATGTCTGAAGAAAAGGCCGGGCTTGAGTGGAGAAGACGGAAGACCTGGAGAGGAACAAAATGTGACATCTTCGAAAACCGGTCCGTCACCACCAGATGACAGTAACACGAGGAGACAGGCAGATCAGTGACAAATCATTGCCACGTGGGACCACGGGCGACTGGGTATCGGTAACGGTATAACAGTCCAGCTGGCTTGAGACGAGAGGCTTGTTGCGGGCACAGGAGGAGCGGATCCCAAAAACTCCCGAACATCTTTGAACCGGTCAGGCACACCAGTAGTAGCGGAGATGAGGGCCACGGTGCGTTGCACCCAGGGTGCCCAGCCACAGGGGAAGAATGCCCCAAGACAAATCCTCTTCCGAAGAGAGGTCTCACTAGTTTGCCAGGTGGTAGCTGCCGAAGATCAACAGGAGCTGCAACAACAAGTGGTCTGAGAAATTATTATGCCGAGGAGCTGGTTCCTCTCCAATCACATCAGACACGGATAGAGCATCAGCTTGACGTTCTTGTCAGCCGGACGAAAATGGATTAGCAGGTGGAAACGGGAAAAGAACAATGACCACCGGGCTTGCCTGGGATTCAGGCGCTGTCTGGAGGTATAACAAGTTCTTGTGGTCGTGTACACACATACAGGAGAGAGCACCCTCCAGAAGATACGCCATTCCTCCGAGACAGTTAATGGCCAAGAGCTTCGGTCACCAATCGAATAATTTCTTCAGCTGGGGAAAAAGTTTTTGAAAAGAAGCCGCAAGTGGAAGTTCGGCCCTGGGCCCTTTTTGGGTGAGGACCGCTCCAGCCCCCATGGAGGACGCATCCACCTCAAGAAAGAAAGGTTTGTGGTATCAGGCCTAGAGTACTGGGAGCTGAGGCAAAAGCAGACTTTAACTTGGAAGAAGGCCTCTTCAGCGTAGGAGACCAGGAACGTGGATTGGCACCCTTCTTAGTGAGGGCCACGATGGGGAACACCACAGTGGAAAAAATGGGAGGAATAAACTGTCGATAATAATTTGAAAACCCCAGGAACCTCTGTATGGCTGGAGGCCCTCTGGGCGTGGCCAGAAGAATGCTGACAGTTTTGCGGGATCATCTGGAGGCCTTTGTCGGAAATGATATAACCAGAAAATGGAAGACTGTGCTGGTGAAAACTGGCATTTCTCCAGTTGGCGTGAGATGGTTGGCACGAAGTCGATCAAGAACTTGGCGTACGTGTCTCTGGTGGGATTCAAGGTCTGGAGAGTACACCAGGATTTCATCCAGGTAGACCACGACACAGTATAGAGAGGTCGGGAAAAGGTAATTAACAAATTCTTGAAAGACAGCAGGGGCATAACACAGTCCAAAGGGCATTACTAAATATCAAATGCCCATCGGGTATTAAACGCCGTCTTCCACTCGTTCACCTTTGCGGATCCGGGATGAGATTGTAAGCACCCGAAGATCCAGTTGGAGAACACCTTGGCGCCGTGCAAGCGATCAAAGAGTTCGTGATCGACGGAAAAGGGGTATCGGTTTTTAACCGTGATCTATTCAGCCCATGATAGTCTATACAGGGACGTAAGGAGCGCTCTTCTTGGTGACAAAGAAGAATCCTGCACCAGCCGGAGAGGAGGACTTGCGTATGAACCCCCTCTAGATTCTCTTGATGTATTCAGACATAGCAGCCATTCGGGAACAGAAAGCGGATGACCCTACCTTGGGGAGAGTGGCACCCGGAAGGAGATCCACAGGGCAATCATAGAAACGATGTGGAGGAGTGTCTCGCTTGTCTTTGGAAAACACATCTGCGAAGTCCATATACGGATCGGGAAGTCTGCAGGGATTTGTGAGACAACGTAGAAATCCTGACAGGCAGTGGAGGAAGGACCCGCATGCAACTGTGAGGAACAATTGGACCCCAAAGGAGAATCTCCCCGAAGACCTGTCCAGAACAGGGGCATGAAGCTGCAACCAGGGGAGACCCAGCAGTACAGCAGATGTGCTTTGGGGCAGCCAAAAAAGAAAGTCTTCTTTGATGTAGGGCACCAACTTGCAGAGCAGGGGTTCCGTGCGAACCAGATGGGCCGGAGAGAATCTGACCATTGACCGAAGCAATGGACACGGCTTCTCGAGACGAACCACCGGGAGTGATGCAGAGAGACCAAGGCTGCATCCACAAAGTTCGCTGTAGAAGCCCGAATCCAGGAAGCAGGAGAAACCGTAGTGGTACCGGTGCCAGCGCTGAGGAGCAAGGAGAGTCAGATGTGGAGAAGCTGTACTACAACTAGGGACGCCTAGAAGCCTAGGTGTGGCGTTTCCCGATGTTGAGGACGGACAGGACAGGAATCGATGAAGGCTCTGGGCTGGCCACGTACAGACAGAGGTTCTCCTGTCGTCGTCTTGAACGCTCCTGTAGGGGAGGACGAAATTGTCCATTGCATAGGTTCTCAGCAGACAATTCAGGCGAAGGCTGGAGAGGTCTTGAAAGGCGGGCCAGGCGAGAGGAACGTCTTATCGGGCTTGAGGGTGTCGGTGCGGGTTCCTCGGCGCGTTCCTTGAACCGAACAGACCGGAACGGCTCAGGGGTTTGCGGGGACGGGCACAGGCCTGTTGCTGTTGCGGGTGGCAGCAGCTTTGCAGCATGGTGGTGACTTGATCCAGCTGTTCACGCTGAGCGCAATCTCCCGGGATGCTGGACCACAAGGCGGCAAAGTTGGGACGAGTAGGAAGCGAACATCGCGGGATCCATGCCGGATCTTACAGTCAGGATTCGGGGTATGTGAATCCCCGGACCACGCGGGAGGTGGTACCAGCCGACAACTGGGACCGGAGTCCAAGTGGCACCTGGTCTTCACAGAGCCCGCCGCAAAGAGGTTGGACTTGATGTGGCAGAGTACCACTGGTCGTTCCACGGTGCGACTGGCCCCGCGGTGGCAGCCGAGGTCTAGGTACTAACAGAAGACAGTCTCGTTGTCGGGTCCAGGCTCAGGTAAGGCAGGCGACAGAGATGCAAGGTGAAGTCCAATCTGGGGTAGCAACAGGAGTGTCCAGGCAGAGGGGACGGAACACAGGCACAGGAACACAGCAACACGGAGGAACACGGGTAACACAGGACTTGGGAGCGGAGACACACGGAACGCAGAATAAAACAGGAACGCAGGAATACACAGGAACGCAGGAATACTCGCTTGGAGCTTTCTCTAAGGCTTGAGGCACAAAGATCCGGCAGGGTCACAGGAAGGGGAAGAGAAACTTATAGCAGGCAGGCCAATTATTGGCGTGCTGGCCCTTAAATCTTAGAGTGACGGCGCCCGCGTCCCTAGGAGATGGGGACGCGCGCGCCGAGCTGCGGGAGCCAGGGAGGACATCGCGGGAGCCAGGGAAGGTGAGCGGGGCCCGGGGGCAGCAGCAGGAACACGGGTGCGCCCGCGATCCGAGACAGCGATCGCGGGAGCACCCGTGACAGAAACAAGATTCTCTGGTCTGATGAGACAAAACTTTAACTTTTTGGTGTTAATTCTAAGCAGTATATGAGAAAACCAGGCACTGCTCATCTCCTGCCAGATACAATCCCAACAGTGACACATGGTGGTGGCAGCATCATCCTATGGGGTCAGGGACAGGACCACTGGTTGCAATTGAAGGAAAGATGAATGCGGCCAAGTACAGAGATATCCTGGATGGAAACCTCTTCCAGAGTGCTCTGGACCTCACAGTAGGTCTATGGTTCACCTTCCAACAAGACAATGACCCTAAGCACACAGCTAAAATAACAAAGCAAAGGCTTCAGAACATCTTTGTGACCATTCCTGACTGGCCCAACCAGAGCCCGGACCTAAACCCAATTGAGCATCTCTGGAGAGACTTGAAAATGGCTTCCAGCAACATTCACCATCCAACCTGAGGGAACTGGAGAGGATCTGCAAGGAAGAGGGAGAGGATCCCCAAATCCAGGGATGAAAAACTTGTTGCATATTTCCAAGAAGACTCCTGGCTGTACCAGCTCCAAAGCTGCTTCTACTAGATACTGAGCAAAGGGGCTGAAAACTTATGACCATGTGATATTTCAGTTTTACACATATCTACATTTCTGTTTTTTTTTGCTGTCAAGATGAGGGCAGAGTGTACATTAATGATTACTGAATTCTAGTACTGCCAGTGTGTACTAAGCTTGGTCCTGGTACTGTATCTATATTCTAAAATTCTCAGATTGGTTCTGGTATTTACTAAGCTTGGCTCTGCTATTGTACAAATTTGGTAAGCTTTTCTTGGACTGTATCTAAGTTTTAAACGTGTTACTGATACTGTATTATGTAGCAATCTTGGTTCTGTAACTGTGTCAATATAGTAAGCTTAATAGCTGTTCTTTATCTATAAGTTTGGTTCTGGCACAATTTTATTATAGCAAACCTGCTTCTGGTACTATATGTTCATAGAAAGCTTAATCCTGGTACCAGTTTTATGTAGTATGATTGGTTCTGGTACTGTATCTCTGTTCTAAAGTTCTCCGTTTGGTTCTGGTATCTAATAATCTTGGATCTGCTATTGTACACATATAGTAAGCTTGGTTCTTGAAATGTATCTATGTTTTAAGCTTCTTTTGGTATTGTATCATGTAGTGTCAGTGATATTGGTTCCGTTATTGCATCAAATTGGTAAGCGTGGTTCTGACACTTTATCTACAAAGTAAGCTTGAATCTGGCACAAAATTTTCATAGGTTTAATGGTTCCATATTAATACAGTAAACTAGGTTTTGGTTGTTTTCTTGGTTCTGGCTCTATAGCTAACCAGTAAGCAACAGATTATTTAGAGACCTTAGACCTATGGTACTGAGAGCTTCCCTTCTTCGCCCGTATTATAAGAGCAGTGTGAACAGCATGAGTGCGCGCCGCCTCCTCTTGTGCACAAGGTGGCGCTGTGTATTAGAGAGTGACGTGAAACTACATTGTCTACTCTCTGTCTTGTTGGAAGCCGCTCGTTTGTTTTCCAATATGGCGACGCCCGTGTTCAACGTGGTTTATGTTTGTCTGTAAATAATGGGGAAGAAGCGCAAGTGGTCGTCCGGGCCCGGCCAGGAGTCATTAAAGAGTCTGCAGCTCTCGGTGCAGAAGTTTGTGGAGGATGCGGGAGCTGGCAGCGGCGAGCGCAGGGGGCCACAGGGTCAGGGGGCAGCGCGGAAGGCAGCATGGAACGCAATCAACCGCAAGGACCGAAGGAAGCAAGAGCGCCTCACCAAGAAGATGAAGAGGAAAGCTTTCTATGAGAGGAAGCCTCCAGAACCTCAGGCGGGGTCCAAGCACAGCCAGACCCCTGCAAAGAAGCCAGGACATGGGGAGCAGAGCAGCCACACTCAGAAGAAGCAAGGACCGCAGCAGAAAGGACCTGCCATAGAGAAACAGCAAGGACCCCAGAAGAAAGGACCTGTCATAGAGAAACAGCAAGGACCCCAGAAGAAAGGACCTGTCATAGAGAAACAGCAAGGACCGCAGAAGAAGAAGAACAAGCTGAGCAGTGAGGAGCTCAGGAAGAAGGCTCTGCTGGAGGCCAATGAGAGGGAGGACAGGGAGATCAGGAGGCTGGAGAAGAGTCTCAAGATGAACAAGAGGAAGAACAAGAGCTCTCTACCCCAGTCCTTCACATTTGACGGCCTGGATTATATTCTGGGGGTCCTGGAACCTGGGGGTGCCGCAATAGGCCTTGATGAGGAAGAGGAGTTGAACACTGCAGATAGGCTGAAAAAGCTGTCTGATAATGTGGAGGATGAGGATGGGAGTGATGAGGAAGGGGAGGAGGATGGGAGTGATGAGGAAAAGGAGATGGAAGAAAATGATGATGACGTAGAGTCAGAAGAAGTGGTGTCAGATGAGGGGGAAACCATGGAACAAGAGCTGATGGATTCTGGGGAAGAAGAGGAGGAGGAGGAAGAAGATGATGAGGATGATAATCAGACTGAAGAAGCTCCTCAAGATGAAGATGTGGATGAACCAGTTACAGATACCAAGGTTTGTTAATATTGAATTTCTTTTGTAACTAATCCTGTATGGCTCTGTTCATACTAGTATTTTAGTTTCATCCATATTTCAGGGACAGCGTTCTGTTCTTGAAGTTCATGGAGCCATAGTAGAGATCTAATTGAGTATGTTCCTTGCAAAATCCTGTGCATTAAAACGCAGGCTCTAATTGCGAGCGCCTCTTGGCTCAGTCCAAAGACAAAATATACATGCCCCCTTATTAATATCACACTGCGTTGCCAGTCGCAATCGCTTTTTACGCAGTCTTCCGAAGTACTCCTCCTTCTCTTGCGCAGTCGAAGTCATGCCAGTGTCTCTTGCGCAGTGGACTTCTCTCCAGCCAGCTGCACAGGGGAGCTAGCTGACGCCCATGTGTGAGACTAGCAGATAGCCATGTGACGCTTGCGGCCGGTGTGGGGGAATATGAATGAGCGGGTGTGCATATTCTATCTTCGGAGGCAGTCAGGCTAGCAGAGGTCTGAGCACCTCCGTCTCATTTGCATAATGTTATAAAGTCTTTATTTCGGTGTAGCAGATGTGTTGGAACATGGCAGGAGGACTCCCACTTAACCCCTAAGGTAAAGAGCATGCATTTGGTGACAGTCCTATAATGCTACATGCAAATAATTTGGTGTAATCAGGGTAATAGTTTAGCTCCTGTATGACTAGACCCTCTCTGGTTCTCTTTCAGCATTGCCCCTTTTCCATCCAAATCCGCTCACTTTGTATTCTCAGTGATGCAAATCTTATGCATGTGACCTGGTATCAGATACCTGCTGTCTCTTACTTTCATTGTTTAAATAAAAAAATATAAAAATTCTGCCATGGGGGGGGCTATAAAAACTTATGCTTACCTTCTCCAGCACTCCTTTTGTCCAGCACTGCTGCCCCTCAGTGCCAAGCTGCTGTTTTTATAGATATGCCAGGCATGCCCACGCATCCACAGCTGCCCGCTGGATACAGCACCGGATGGCTGTCGTTATACTACTACGCGGGGGCTAGCTGGCTGTCGTTATACTACTACGCGGGGGCTAGCTGGCTGTCGTTATACTACTACGCGGGGGCGGGCTGGCTGGCTGTCGGCTTGCTGCTGCGCGGGGGCGGGCTGGCTGGCTGGCTGTCGGCTTGCTCCTTCCTCTTGTATTCTGCAGGCTTCCCCAAGATGTCAGTAATCTCTGATAGCTGTTGCTAAGCACATCCCGTCTTCACAAAGGAGCAGAGACTACAGAGCAGGAGACATGCCCCCATTTCTCTCCCTGCAGTCAGCTGATTACCTCATATGTCACTGCTCCAGCAGTCATGTGCAGGGAGAAGCCCTAACTAATGTAAAAACCAAACCCCTAAACTCTTATCTCTCCCTCAGCTTTCCCTACACTTGTGTATAAACACATAATCCACACAGACAGAAACTGCAGCCCCCCATCACCTCACACAACGAAGTGGCAGGAGACACTCCACAAGACTGCAAGTTTTGCCCTCATGGGCTGTGCTGAAGTGTTGCATAGATAGGTAGGTACATAGATAGATCGGAGATAGATAGATATAGATGGATGGATAGATATAGATACAATGATGGAGAGATACATAGATATGAGTAGATAACAGATAGATAGGATATACAAAGATAGCTCTGGTGTCATTGGTCAGCACCATGCGCTTGTGATGAGGTGACAGGAGGCAGGTCTCGCCCTCTCCATCTTGCTGATTATAGTTTTTTTGAGAGCTGGAAACCCTGGACCGAGAGGCAAAATACTTTGAAGAATGATTCCCAGGGACACCTGCAGCAGAATTGTGTATTTTAGTTTTCTTTGCTCAGAATGACGGTTACACTTTAACTCTAAATGGTCATATACTCAGTCACGTCTTTCCTCACTCCTCCTTTCTGTGTCTACACCTCCCTCTCCCTGCAGACGATTATGCATTTAGATTTGAAACACACACACGAGTCTGGGAGGGATCCGGCCCTGCATTTAAGGGCTCATTCGAACAAATGAGTTTCACATCCATATGCCATCAGTATTTTTGTGTGTGACCCAAAGGTCACATTATCATGATCAGTGGGGGTTCCTTCACCGATCAGGTAATTTTAAAATCAGGATTATCTTTCCTTTAGAGCTGTATGGGAAGCAACGATAACCTTTTCCTCTTTCCTTTTTAGACTACTCAAGATATTGGCAAAAAATACATCCCTCCCCATATAAGACAATCCTCCGATACTGAGAGCGCAAAGAAGAGGGAAGAGCTGGAGAGGCTCTGGAGGAGTGTGAAGGGATTGATAAACAGGTATCACGTGACTCCTTTACCTAAATGATGGCGTCCTTGATCTGGAGCCGGGCGCTCGGTCTTGGCTCCGGGCCTGGAGTGCATCTTCTTCTTTTATAGTTCATATTTTTAATTGACAGAATGAAACTTCGATCAGCTGTAAATCACTCACCGGCCTCAGCTCATTAATTTACTCCCTTGTTTGGAGCGGAGGCTGTGGCTCGCCCCATGATGGATGGAGTTTACCCTTTGTCACTGCAAGTTGATATTTTTCTGATCAGTTCACCTGACGCTGAAGACGTCTCCAATTATAATGACATGAATTCTCATATTTAATAACTTGTGATTAAATGTTAATTGGGTCCCTCTGCAGAATCACAGGAGACTTGTACAAATCCAGCACCAGCTCTGATATTCTGTGCAGCTTTATTTTTATCTTTAATGTCTATTCCTGGAAAGCTGTGATCAAATTGATCACAGATAATAGATAATCAATTTTTACACCGGACAAGTCCTTTTACACTGAAATCTCTACAGAATCTGCTTTGGTCTAGCAACATAGAAGGTCTATGAGGAGTAGCTGAGTGAGAGAGTAGCTGCTGCTTACTGTAGGAAGTTTCACCTCCACCACTAGTTCTGGTCACTACTTCTCTGTCTTATATGATCCTTTTAAAGGAAACCTACCACCACATAGCGACCTATAAAGGTTGATCCGTTGTTATATGCATCTAACGAATGTAAGGATAGCCCTTTTTAGGGCTAATCCTTTACTTCCCTCTATCTTTTCTAAGAATACCCGGAGCTGACGCTAGGCCGCTAGGGAAGTAAAGGATTAGCCCTAAAAAGGGCTATCCTTACATTCGTTAGATGCATCTACCACCGGATCTACCTTAATAGGTAGATCTATAGTGATGGGTTTTCTTTAAAGGGGTATTATCGACTGGGCATTCACATTCAATTTCATTATTCTGCCATATATGTACATTTCTTCAATTAGATGTTATTAAAAATTTTTATTTCACATAAATGTAGTCATATGGTCCTTGGATACGGCCACCTCTGCTGAGTGATTGCACAAAGAACCAAAAGGTTTTTATATATGAAATGTCCGGGAGTTACTACAGCCGTCCTGTGGTAATGATCGATGAAGCCAGGACTCAATACTGCATGACTGGCCAAAGCTGCCAAAAATGTGAGGTGGTCGTATTCGAGGAAGCTCTCTCGTTTCTAAGGGACAAAATGACTACATTTATGAGAAATTATCTTCACACGGGAACATTTTTTTAATAACGTCAAATGAAGAAATGTTTATATATGGAAAATGAATTAAATTAAATGTGAATGTCCAGATGGGAAATCCCCTTTAAGGGCTTATCTCCATGTCCATACCTGGTGCTTGAGATGAACTGCTCCATTTTGCAGAGAGGAAGGTTGTGCCTGTGCAGTGTTTTACACATCTGGACCAAATACAGATCTATGATTAAAGTGGTCGTACAGGTTTTCATCCACAAATTAGTGGGAAAAAATCTAATTGTTAAGACTTCCCCACACAGCCTGGGTGTTTGACGCATATTGCAGCATGCACCCTCCAGTAACACCCTTGTTTGGTGCTGTAATTGATGCCGCTAGTGCTGGCTAACCTCTGTGTCTTTGTAGATTGAGTGAACCAAACATGGCGTACATCAGCGGGCAGCTGGAAGAGCTCTACATGACCAACAGCAGGAAGGACATGAACGACACCTTATCCAACGTGGTCCTCAGCGCCTGCATCACTGCAGCACTAATGCCAGACCGACTGATGATGGAGCACGTACTTCTCATCAGTATATTGCACCATTCAGTGGGGATTGAGGTAATGAGGCCCATTTTGCTACGTATCGGCATTTGGTACACACCAATACTGCATTGTCATCAGCAATTAATGCATTCACAGGAAAATTATATAGGATAAATGATTAATGTTGTATCAGTCTGGCATCTGCTTTACGGGACTCACATCTTGCAGCTGAATCCTACAGCCTTTAGGCGCTGTCTAGCTCCCTTCTCTCTGCAGTGGTGGAGTCAGGAACTGCAGATAAGCCCGTATGCACTTGTATTTAAGCTTGGTTGCATTTTTTATGGCCACCACTAAACAGAGAATGTAGCTAGATTTCCTTTGTGCCAGCACCAAGCGTGTTAGACCACCCAATAATCCAGTGTTGATTACCTACTGATCATCAAAATAGAAAGTAGGATTTTTTTGGGTATTCCTAATTGATAGATATGTGACAGATCAAACTGCAATTTGCAGACTCTTATAGGAGGCTGTATTAACAGTCTTGTGATCTGTGTGAGATCTCTTCACTGTCCTGCTGCTAAACCTCTCCCCCTGAGTAACTGCCGTAGTATTCAAACAGATGTCTTCTGCAGATGTGACTCATAGCAGAGGGAGGTGGCTGTGCTCCATGTCCAGCTACAATACTAGAACGTAAATACATTTTCCAAGTCCTGCTATCACTAACACACACAAAGTGGTAATAACACAAATCTCCATGGCCAATACCTGACACTGTCTGCAGCTGTGCAGGGTCAGCACTGCTGGTGGACTCCTTTCTAAAAGAAATATGTATTATTCTTTCTGTAATGTAGATAATCTCTTTTAATGCAAAAGTATTTATTATATTTGTAAGCAGATATTCCTTATCTGCATTATTGTGTTGTCATAGATTTACAGACTTTACTTTGTGGTTAGTAAAAAGAATCCCTGCATTTGGTGAGTGTGATAATAATGAAAGAGCCTTTTGTGTATTACCAGGTGGGGGCGCACATCCTGGAAACAGTGGTGAAACAGTTTTCTGATCAACATGAAGATGACACCGACAGTAAGGAGTGCGATAACCTGATCACCTTCATTGGACATATGTACAATTTCCATGTCATTGACTCCCGCGTGGTGTTCGACATTTTGAAGATGCTGGTGTCTAAATTTACCGAGAGAAACATTGAGCTCCTTTTGTTGCTTTTGAAAAATGTCGGCTTCTCTCTACGAAAAGATGATGCTCTGGCTCTGAAGGAACTGATCTGTGAGGCTCAAACCAAAGCCAGCACTGTGGATAAGACGTTACAGGATCAGTCTAGAGTAAGGAGCAATCTAAAATGTATTCTTTAACTTTAGGACAACACTGTCTCCTGCCATATGGAGATCTCCCAGGGAGTAATGTTACTGACCCCCACGCGCCACCGGTATGGGGCTCAATCATGTATGAACTAAACTACCAATGGCAAGTCACTGATGTAGTCTCTATACCAGCGGTGACAGGAGATGCAGACACTACCACTACCACAAGAAGTTAAAGGGTTTGTCCGGATAAAGTCTTAAAGATACTCAGAAACTGGTTAGCACTTATATAGTAGTTAGGCCTCAGCCCTCCCCAAAAAAGGGTTTCCAGGATTAAAGGTCACTACTGTGGATACCAGACGTCTGTGTGTAGATACTAATGGTCAGTGTAGGTTTAACTTTTGGATAATGCAGCAGCCTTTGATTTCTCTATAGGAAAAGAGAATTGGTTCATAACAGTCTCTGATTTGTAGTTTGTGACTTCCAGTTGTTTGAATGGTAAAAAAAATTGTAAATTATATATTTGTTCTGTAGGTTCGGTTCATGTTGGAGATCATGATGGCATTAAAGAACAATGATATGCGCAAGATACCTGGTTATGACCCTGAACCAGTGGAGAGACTACGTAAGCTTCAACGCTCAATGGTAAGAGAGGAAATAAATTGTAATTGTTTTATACTGTACTGTATTTGTAAATTGTCAACACTGGAGGAGATTTACGGCTACTTAAACATTTCTGCATTGTTCTGTTACTTCCGGGTTTTGGGCCCTGAGCCAAACCAAAAGTTAGGGGTTATCGCAACTGGCGTTATTCAATGACTGACCTCCAAAAACCAGGGGATAACACACAAAGTAAAATCCTCTGGAAAATAGAAATACCCTTTGTCCTAAGAGGCCAGTAGGTGAACGAAGGGAATCTTGCAACCCTCCTCGAACCTCTGGTTGAGGAGGAGAAGTTTGTTTTGTTTTTTGTTTCTCTTACCCTGCCCCACCTCCCTTGGTTTGGCACATTCATATGGAGTACATATTTGTTTACAAAGATCTAATAATTATTATAGCCCCATGAAATTGTATATTTGTGAAGTCTTAACATAACGTTTGATTGTGCAGGTCCGAAACAGTGTGTCTGGCAGTGACACCCGTCTCCGCGTATCTCTGCAAAATATTCTGGAAGCTGAAAAAGTCGGTCGCTGGTGGATTGTTGGTTCATCGTGGAGCGGAGCACCAATGATTGGACAGTCCTCCGAAAAAGCATTGCCACAGGCAATGGGAAAGGTATTTCTTTTCTGTTGGTGTTATTGTAATAATCAGATTTACCCCCTTCCTAATTCTATGTTACTAACATTTTGTGTGACTGTTACAAACTTCCAGATTCTTCTTGTGAATAGGCCTGGCTGTAATGCTCTACACATCTAAACCAAAGGAGGTTCACCAATAATATATTGTGCATTTACTTATCATCTTTAGGTCAGCGCAAAGATCATGGACCTGGCTCGCAAACAGCGGATGAACACCGACATTAGGAGGAATATCTTTTGTATCATCATGACATCTGAAGATTATTTGGATGCTTTTGAGAAGCTAGTGAAGTAAGCAAATAACTAGGAAAATTTATATTTTACATAAATAGCATTTAGTTGTGCAGTTGTGCTGAACGAATGGTCATACAGCGAGAACCGATGTGTTGTAACTTTTATTAAAGAGGTTGTACCCCAAAAAAGATTTCTTATCCCTTGTCCAACAAAATGCAGGAACCCCCTATGTACAGACATTTCTTCATTCACACGTGCTGACCTGTAACACTTGATCTTTTGATCATACCCACAATATCTGTAAATGGAGAATAAGTCATCATCATAGTACAACCCCTTTAATTTCCTAGTTCCCCAGTACTTAAACCTTTTCTGCTTGAGATCATCGGGTCACCCTTGTCTTTAGATCAACTGGAGTCCATTTTTGCATGAAATTTAGCATTTGGATTGTATGTTTAATACTGCAGTTTGATGAAAATTGTCTTGTTCTTGATCAGGTCTCATGCACACAAATGCCTGGTGCAGGAGGTAAAAGAGCTGAGCTCTCCTCTCATCTCTTCATTTAAAGCAGAGAAGTTCTAGAAGACATAGACGACTAAGGGGAACCATGATGCAGCCACAAACTGCGTGGCCGTATCATCGGGCCCCCTATATGTGTGGCCTAAGTTTGGGTTCTTTAGGACCTGTCACTCTAAAAAAAATGCTTAAGGTGCTGCTTATAAAGTAAGCAGCTCCTAGCGCTTCAACAGATGTAGCAGTGTTACACTGCTAGCGTTATCGGAAACCTCTGATAAAGCTAGCAGACACTGCAGCGCCATAGCCTGAGTACACCGGACCGAGCTTACAGTGGCCCAGAGTATTCATGAGGGGGCGGTCTGAGGCACTGCTTCTTCCCCGGACCGCCCCTCCCACACCATAGGCTGGCGGTGACTGTCAGGCTTAATGCGGCAATCAGTGCCTCCTCGTACCGCCCCCTCTTGACTGCTGTAAGCTCGGTCCGGCATTCTCAGGCTATGGAGATACAGTGTCTGCTAGTTTTATCGGAGGGTTCCGATACAGCTAGCAGTTTATCACTGCAGTTTACTTTAGCAAGCAGCTCCTAGTGCGTTTTTTAGGGAGACAGGTCTTTAATTTGGATGTAGTGGTGTAGATTACATGATATGTCCAAATGCACACCATAAATCTCAGTTTATCTTTAATTATTTTAGATTGGGCCTGAAAGATCATCAAGAGAGAGAGATCGTCCATGTTCTCATTGACTGTTGTCTGCAGGAGAAAATCTACAACCCTTTCTATGCCTTCCTGTCCAGCAAATTTTGTGAATATCATAGACGTTTCCAGGTAAAGATCCACCAGCTTGTCAGACTCTATAAGGAGACCCTCGCCCACAGGCCTATTAATCCGAATATTGTCTTATCAAGAGAGCTCCAGGTTCTTATCTCTCATCTCTGAGGCTCCTTGTACATGTTCATTTCATGTGATAACGTCTATCTGTAAGGGTTACGTAGGTGCTTCCTACTGGAGGCACTAATCCATCCAAACTGCTGATTTAGTGTTCCCAATTCTACTGATATTTTCCTTGTAAGAGCTACTACAATTGTTTTCATGCAGACAGATCAAAATGTGCGGTACAGTGACCTCTATACTCAATAATAAAAGTAACTTTATGTACCCTTAATTGCCATGTAGCCTCGACATACTTTAAACAGATCTGGTGTATGTTAATACACTTGCCTTACTTTTTCAGATGACCTTTCAGTTCAGCATGTGGGATAAATTCCGTGACTTGGAAAGTTTGTCACCGACCACGTTCTCAAACCTCACCTTGTTTCTGAGTCACCTACTAAAAAGCAAATCCTTGTCACTTTCTGTCTTTAAAGTAAGTATTATGTAGGACTGGATGAGGCCAGGAGGATTTCAGCGATACTGAACAAAAGGGACAGTGATGGGGTTGTCTGTGATTTTATATTAATGGCCCTTCTCAAAAACGCATTAGCATTTCTGAGGCATTTTCTATTTCTTATGCTGTTTGTAAGTTCTGATAAAATGGACCGACTGACTTCGCAAATACAAAATAAGTTAGAAAAATTATAACATTTCCTCTGAATGTCTGTTCTATTCCTGATCTAAGGATTAAGGCCGGAGGTGAAAAACATTTATTGGTTTAAGGGGGACATTGTCATACTGTACAACTTTCAGGGACCAAATGAGTATCCAGCACCCTAGATGCATCAGCAAAAACAGTACAGCACAAAAAGCCAAAGCAGGAATCAAATACCACAGTACAGCAAAATATAATACCACCCCAGCAACCAAACTTAGAGCAGACAGTAATAGTGGACACCCTTAAACACCTAATCGCACTGGGTATCCCCAGAGCAGACACAAGCCACAACAAAAATATCCTCTCCTTTCCTGGCTCCTACACTGGTTGTATACTATGGGTTCAGGACCGGGAGCAGAAATGTGCCAAGAGCAGTATAGTACAGCCGACAAATACTTACCACTCCCCGGTCCTCTCTGCTCTGGGTCCTGATGCCCGGTGCATATACAAAGTCGGGATGCACAGCGGAGCGACAGGAAAGGATCCCGTACATTGAGAATATCTCAGCTGCATCACCGCTACCCAACCTTCTACATCAACGTTCGCAGGAGGATGTAGGCTGCAATTCAAGGCTTGACAAGCTGCATTGGAAGTGTCCGCTATTGCTTTTAAAGGGAACCTGTCATCAGAAATTGGCTTAATGAACCACTACCAGTATATTGTCAAGCAGTTGAAGTAGTTTCTAGATTATGTTTCTCTCCTGCCTCAGTGTGGTGGCATCATCCAGAGAATCAACTTTGAAGTGAGCTGTAAGTTAGATGTATAAAGTCAGCTGAACACTGAAGTCAAGTTTTCCCTGCCTCTGAACACCTCCTCATGCGCCAGACTTCAGGAGATCAGGTCAGTGATGTCCCTGGCTGCAGGACCATCAATTACAGTGAAATGAGTGGGAAAAACTTGGCTTCAGCGTTAAACTCTCTGCCTCCTTGACTTCATAAATCCAATTTACATCTCACTTCAAAGTTGATTTCATGAATGATGCCAGCCCCCCACCATGAAAGAAACGATCTAGAAGCTGCTTGACAACATACAGCTAGTAGTTTATTAGGCCAATTTCTGATGACAGGTTCCCTTTGAGATGAATGTGTCTGCACTTTATGTACATGCTCAGTAGTGAAGCTCCTCCCCTGCAGATCCGAGGAATGAGGAACTTGGACGGAATGCCCACATTTATCTCAGCACTGCTAGAGCGACCAGGAAAACAGGACTTGTGGAGTGGGCACCATTTAAGTCGAGCTGGAGTCGTAGTTGGGGAAATTGAGGAGTCTGAAGTTTGGCTTATCGACTTCCACAGCCCTGCTATATAGTGCAACATCTGTGCACATAGGCATTCCTACACCCTCAAAGAGAAATGTTGAAAGGTATAGGACAGAAAGAACTGTGCAGATTGATAGTTTTTTGTTTGTTTTTTTTTTTTGCAAAAAGGTCCAGTGGGCAGTCATACTCTTAGATAGATGGATATTTATATAACTGTGAGATTTTTATCTTAATAAGCAGAATTTACTGCAGAATGCAAAAGCTTCTATCTTATTGTGTAAATCTTCATCCAGGTCATAGAGTTCAGTGAATTGGACAAGATAAGAGTTTCCTTCTTGCGTCAAGTGCTGTATAAGATGCTGATGGACTCTGAAGCTGATGATATTGCTGTCATATTTGGGAAGTAAGTGTTTTTCTAATTACATTACAATAGAACAAACTTATTGTACACATCATAATAAGAGAAAGAGCTAAGCACAAGGAACCGCTGGACATCAGCTGCAACCACTGTGGTTAAAGTATCTGGCTTACCATTTAATACATGGAAGTCCTCCAGAGATGTTCATTGTGGACGTGGTTTCCCTGGCTAAAAGATTGAGGCTCCAATTTGATTACTGTATTCGCAATACAGCGGCTGAGTGTTACCGCGGCAGGCACTAGATATATTCTACTATTAACCATTTTAAATTTTTATTGCATCTCTGAACGGGAATGTTCAGAGATGCACCGGTGAAAACCCTTTTACCTATCAAAAGCTTTTTGAACATATGATGGGTATATGCCATGAATGTGTTATCATCCATAGATGGGAATTCCCCTTAGTGATGGGTGTGAGCAGTCACATTTATAATTAAGAATTAAAGGGGTGTTCCATGACCATGCTGTACAGTGCACGTGACATCACAGGTCTGTGAAGTGATGGCAGCGCTTACAGCAGCTGATTGCTGGTGGTGGTGTGCTCAAAGTAGGATATCAGTTCATTACAGTAGCTGAGTAGGTATTAGAGTATTCAGTAGGTCTCACTGCTTATTAGATTGCAAATTGTCACATCTGTGTTCTTCAGTTTCAGCAAATCACTTGTATTGTTTGTGTAATGAAAACATACAATTTTCTAATATCCGTACTTTATCAATTCCTCAGTTTTCTGCATGTGGTCATCTTGTATAAAGTTTCTATGTTTACTTCCATTGTATAAACACCGGTCCGTCACTGGTCATGTGATGTCACACTGAGATTTAACGAGCCATGCACCTGTGTGACATCACATAACCAGGGATATAACGAGCCATGCACCTTTGTGACATCACATAACCAGGGATATAACGAGCTGTGCACCTGTGTGGCATCACATGATCAGGGAAATAATGAGCCGTGCGCCTGGGTGACATCACATGACCAGGGATATAACATACCGCGGGCCTGTGTGACATCACATGATCAGGCATATAATGAGACGTGCACCTGTGTGACATCACATGACCAGGGATATATAACAAGCCGTGCGCATGTGTGACATCACATGACCAGGGATATATTACAAGCCGTGGTCCTGTGTGACATCACATGACCAGGCATATAATGAGTCGTGCTCCTGTGTGACATCACATAACCAGGGATATATAACGAACTGTGCACCTGTGTGACATCCCATGACCAGGGATATATAACGAGCTGTGCGCTTGTGTGACATAACATGACCAGGGATATATAACGAGCCGTGGGCCTGTGTGACATCACATGACCAGGGATATATAACAAGCCGTGGGCCTGTGTGACATCACATGACCAGGGATATATAACAAGCCGTGGGCCTGTGTGACATCACATGAGCAGGGATACATAACAAGCAGTGCACCTGTGTGACATCACATGACCAGGCATATAATGAGTCGTGCTCCTGTGTGACATCACATAACCAGGGATATATAACGAACTGTGCACCTGTGTGACATCACATGACCAGGGATATATAACGAGCTGTGCACCTCTGTGACATCACCTGACAAGGGATATATAACAAGCCGTGGGCCTGTGTGACATCACATGACCAGGGACCAGTATTAATTCACAGGAAGTAAATAATGTAGCTTCCTGTATAATGTAAGCAAGCAGAGATCTAGAAAACCGTAATTGACACAGAAGGTATATTGGGAAATATTGTATAACTCTTCATTACATAAATAATATCAGTTATGTGCTGAAAGTATACAACCCATTTTAACAAGTTTCCCATCCTTTTTTTTTTTTTTTTATCAGGATCTCTGACAACCAGAAACTGGGAATGCTACGAGAGGGCCTAAAGCTCTTCATTTCCCATTTCCTTCTAAAGAACATCCGTGCACAGAAGACTCCAGAGGAGGCACAAGAATTCACCCAGAAGGCAGACCTGGCCATCATAGCTCTGCAGGCAAAGGAGGGCAGATTGCGCCTATAGAAGTCTGTAGGGGGGGGTTTCATCGTGCCACATCCTCTCACCAGATTGTGAAGCTGTAAAACTATTTGTAATATAATCCATAGATTTTAAAAGTTTTATAAGATTCACTTAAACTCTACAGTACAACTTTTCTAAAAAAAAAAAAAAGTTCAAATGATCTGGGCCAGCTGGACATAAGATGGGGTATTGCAAAGACTGGTAGCATCTACTTTCCGTAAATATTCTGACACTGCATTATGAACGTTTTTTGTCTTGTGATATGAAATCTATATGTTGAGCAGATGCAGTTTCACAATTGACCACAAGATGGCGGACTGTCAATAAAGCAATTGCATCTCTATGTGGTGGTTTACATTTATTTTATGTTTTTATTTTTTGATCTTTTGTTTGTGATCTGCTGTAGGAAAATAACTAGACATAGCCCTCGCTCTATCAATACAGGGTGATTTGGGGCACTAAACTAAGTCCATAAGGACTTGGGTGGTTTAGTGTGAAAAATCATCCTGACATGTTTCCTTTCATCCCCTGGAAAAAGAGAGGACTAGAAGTAGCAGTTTAAAGGAAATCTACCTTCAAAATCGGACACTTACTCTTAGACCCAGGCAACGTGACTGCTGTTATCCATGGCCTCCTTCCTTATAAAAGAAAAAACTAAAATTATACTAACGAGCCTGAGGGGCTTTGGGGGCATGCTGCAGATTCAGTCTGTAGGGAGCACTACCGCCTACTACGAAGTGCTGAATCTCCTGCTGCAGTGATATTACTTGAGGCAGAAAGAGGCGAAATGCTTAGGGGTACACAGTGTAACAGCCTGTCAAGCCATGGGACAGAGGGGCTCTATTAATGCCCCTCAAATCCCCCTTCTGTGTCATTAGCATAATTTTAAAAGTTGATTTTAGAAAGGAGGACATGGATAAAGCATTCAAGAAAATTACCACAGTCACAGTGCCTGGATCCCTGGTTTATCATGATGGATTTTGTTGGTAGAAGTCCTTGCATCATGTAGAACTATATCTGAACAGTGTTCTGTCTCTGAAATGCGGCCTCCACATGAGCATATCTCTTAGTGGTGCATTGTTTTCTAGGTGTTTCCTGAACATCAGGTCTCTGGGTTAGCCAGAAAATTGCAGGTGGCACTAAAAGAGTGTCACAAACCCTTTAACTTTCACTCATTCCAGAACCCTGTACAGTACAATTCTAACAAATCTAAAAATCTATTCTGATTTTCGGGGATGTAGCCGATTTGCAGCATATCTATCTTGTTGTAGCTGTGCCTTCCCGTTCCCTTCCTTTTGTACCAAATGCTTGTAAAGTAATACGATTCTCAAATGACTTTGCTGTTAGGTGTCCAGAAAGTCTTACCCTTTACCACTGAAAGATCTAATGCAAATCAGAACCAAATATAAAATGAAGGAATGTTTCCGTTTCAGCAACTAAATCTTAAAGAGGACCTGTCACCCAAAATTTTGCCACTAGGAGCTGCTTACTACACTAAGCAGCTCCTAGTGCTTGATCAAACGCCGCAGTGTTACAGTGATAGCCTTACCGGAAACCTCCGGTAATGGTATCTAACGCTGCGGCGAGGTACAGTGTAATTGTCGGACAGCTCGCCAAGCTGTCCGACGTATTCATGAGGGGATGGTGACTATGGAGCGAGCGGGGCGGTCTGGGGAAGAGGCAGCGCCTCCGATGATTACATTGTACCCGCTACAGTGTTTGATAGCGTTTCCGGTAACGCGATCATTCTAACACTGCGGCGTTTGTTCAAGCACTTGGAGCTGCTTACCTTAGTAAGCACCTCCTAGTGCTGAAATTTGGGGTGACAGGTCCTCGGTAATGTTTGTATGATAAAACCTATTTTCCAATATACTTTCTGTATAAATTCCTCATGATCTAGAACTCTGCTTGCTGTCCTTCTATAGGAAGATTCATTGTTTGCTTCCTGTGGATAGAACCCAGTCCCTGATCATTTGATGTCACACAGGTGCATGTCTCATTATATCCCTGGTCAAGGGATACCACACAGGTGCACAGCTCATTATATCCCTGGTCATGTGATGTCACACAGGTGCACAGCGCGTTATATATCCCTGGTCATGTGATGTCACACAGGTGCACAGCTGGTTATGTCCCTGGTCATGTGATGCCACACAGGTGCACAGCTCGTTATGTCCCTGGTCATGTGATGTCACACAGGTGCACAGCTCGTTCTATCCCTGCTTATGTGATGTCACACAGGTGCACAGCTTGTTAAAACACAGCTCTGATAACTCTGTAATACTAACAAGTAGTGCACCTGTGTGATATCACATGTCGAGGGATAGAACGAGCCGTGCAACTGTGTGACATCACTAGGGACCGGTTTCTATGCACAGGAATTGAACAATGACAACAAGCAGAGATCTTGAAAACCTTGAATTTATATGGAAAGTATATTGGAAAATTATATTACTTTTTATCATACAAACACTCAGATTTATACAATTGCTTTAACATTGTGAGAGATATCATATTACTCTCCAGACGTTCTTGTTTAGCCTGAAGCCAATTTGTCCACTGTCATCCATGTCATGATTCAGACAACACCATTTTGTGTAAACTGTTTAGAAAATACTTTGCCCTTGCTACTATTTTCCTTGTCTCTTTCTGCAGCTCCTCTGCTTGAAAATCATGGCTTGCCTTATGCAGAGCCTTCACAAAGACATTTAGTGAAAACATTATATTTCTCTGAGTGCAAGGTCTCAGGAAGAGACGGTGCATAGTTCATCAATATTTTCGGAAAATAGCTTAAAGGGGAGGTTCTGGTATATTGAAGCTAACCTTTAGTATTTCAGTATTTTATCACCTTTTCACTCTGCAATGCTTTTTCTGTTTCTATATATATATATATATATATATATATATATATATATACTGCTGGTTAGAAGTAGTGTGTCTTGGAGTGCAGCTTATGACTGTGTATCTGTCATTCTCTGTGGTATGTTCATCATAACCCCAAAATCACAGGGATACAAATGCCATAGTGATCCACAGCAGTCCCTCCCTATTCTATGTGGAAAATCCATTGTAGGTCTTGATTGATCGTGTGCATCTTCCCTTAGTTTCCTCCTGATTATAATTCTGCAGGACCCTCAGAATAGACATTGGATTAGATCATTTATATGCATATACTGTGTGTTCCTCAACTTTCTGAAAGCTGCAGAAACTAGCAAACTAACTGAGCGTTAAGGTTATGTAAGAAACTTTGTAGCATTGCAGAAATAAGATGTCACAGGCGCAGCAGCGTTTCCTGTCCTCCCAGAACAAGCGGTGTCTCGCCCTCATAACAGAATATCGCCTTCCATGTAACTTTACTGAGCGCATTTATAGCGATATCAGCATATATCCTTCCAGCAGGGAGCAATGAATCGTCTTCCATCTGCCTTCATTAAACTTTGCCGAGACATCAGGCACCCTATGGATTAGCAGCACTTAGTAAATAGTGCCCATGATTCTGCGCTCACAAGTGTCAGGTGTGCTTTCTTTCAGTTTGTAAAACAGCGAGCCAGTGATGGAGGAATGCGCTAACATGCCTGGGTCAGGAGAATGGGAGCATTGCTTTTCCAGACTTTACGACAAGACCTATCCAAAAAAAAAAAGTTATATGTTTTCTCTTTTCTGAATATTAACAATGGTTAGGGAACATTCGGAAAGGGGATAAAGGACCTTTGGGCTTTGTTTACCTTATAGAGAATAGCTGTGTCACCATCTGGGCACAACTGGAAGAGAATGTTCAGCTGTATCATTTTTGGGTTCAACATTCTCTAGTAATTAATCGCTAATAATATCTTAAGAATTTTGAGAAAATTCCTGTTCTAGAACTCCAAATCCCCTGCAAGCAAATTAGTAAATAATAAAAATCCTGGCTATCAGACACTCCAATAGGGGGAGCTGTTTCCTTTGTGTTTAGACATTTAACTTTAACTAGAGTTTATTATGTGATCAATTAGAATATCCCTCACTTTTCTTTTTTCATTTGTCTCTGGATCTGGTCTTTAGAGACTTCTGTACTATAATTGAGTCTACTGATGTGTCACCTACCACAGACATCAGATTTTGTATGATTGAATAGACAACACAGACTAATAGGTTTAAATAAGTTCACAGCTACCTGATGGTATACTGATGGTGAGCTTTTTTTTAGTTTTTTTAGAGTTGAGTAACAGAGATTTGGAAATAAAATGTATGTATAAGAAAGCCAAGATTATTGTTTATAACATGAGGATAGTCTCGTGTTCAAAGTTGATGGTGAGCTATAAAACCTGAAATTCAAAAGCTAAAATCATTCTTATCCTTTTGCTCTACAGTGTATATCAGTGATGGCGAACCTTTAAGAGACTGAGTGCCAAAACTAAAACAAAGACCCGCTTATTTATCACAAAGTGCCAACACAGAAATTTAACTTGTGATTTATACTCCCTTCTCTGTCATAGTTTTCATTGATACCAGCACCCTGAGGACCCCAATAAAGCAGAAAATAGTCCCAGGTACAGCTTTCACTTTAAAATAGCACTGTGCATAGCAAGTCCTGGGCTGTCTGGGACTGCAGGAAGATACCTGCAGTAATCTCTGGTGATGGCCTGAGTGCCCACAGAAAGGGCTCTGAGTGCCACCTCTGGCACCAGTGCCATAGGTTAGCCATCACTGGTGTATATTATACATTTTTCATGCAAAATTGGAGAATCTGCTCAAAGAGGTTAAACTGAACATTGAAATTTCAAATACAATGAAAAAAAAACCCCCAAATAGTCGTTTAATTTGAAGCTTCTGGTCCGCAGTGCCAAACTTGTAAAAGGGAACCTGTCATCTTGTCAATCTTGTTTCAGGCTATATTTGGCAGATCCTACTTGTGTTACTCCTCACTCTCATTTGTATTAACTTTGTAAACTGATAGACAGATCATAACAAATCGGAAGAAGTGATGAACCATCAATCATATTATCAGTTATAATTTTGGGCTAAAACAAACAAGACTGAAGAGTTAGGATGGATGCAGAGAGTCCCTGCTTCCCAGCGGAACAATAAGTTCTCGGTACAGCGTGGTTGTCCCACAATATGATGATGAGTTTCAATAGCCTCTTTTTTGTTTATTTCCAAAATGGTTTTGTTGTGCAGCTGAATAATTGTTTCTTTAACATTACCTGGCTCCCTGCCAGCAGCTTGTGGTGAGTCAGGTGGGGGGAGTCCATTTAAAGAAAAAATTGCTTGCGGCATAATAGAGCTGACAAAATTGGGGGGAGGGGACAGGGGAAAGGCTGAGGGAGGGGGAAGGAAATATGTTTGGAGGAGGAAGAGGAGGCATCGAGGAGAAAGCGACCTATGCCGTTTGAACTGCCCCTTCCCAGGACCTCCCAGGTAAAGATAAAGAAACTATTAAAAAGCACTGAAATTATTTTTTTTTAAATCGACATGCCAGAGGCTATTGCAACCTGTCATCATGTAAAATTTACCTTCCGGATGACAGGTTCCCTTTAACTGTTGTGTTATTTTCAGTAGTGGTCTCCTTACTTGGAGCTGAGTCTTTTGGGCCTAGATACAACAAAATCACTACACATTACTCCTATGATATACAGGCAGTACCCGGGTTACGTAAAAGATAGGGTCCGGAGGTTTGTTCTTAAGTTGAATTTGTATGTAAGTCGAAACTGTATATTTTATAATTGTAGATCCAGACAAAAAAAATTTTGGCCCCAGTGACAATTGGAGTTTAAACATTTTTTGCTGTATTGGGACCAAGGATTATCAATAAAGCTTCATTACAGTAACCTTACAGCTGATTATTGCCATCTGGGACTATAGTAAAGCATTCAGAAAGCTTCACCAGAGGTCAGAGGGGCCTGTCTGTAACTATGGGTTGTCTGTAAGTCAGGTGTCCTTAAGTAGGGGACCACCTGTATTTGGGAAATGCAAAAAAAAAATCATCTACTTTTTGTAAAAGAACTTTAATATAGCAATTCTACCTCTTATACATAATGAGGCCATTTACATAGCACAAAGTACAAATTAGGGCTCTGAAGCCTTCCAGACACCCGGCTACTGAAATGTATATCTGTAGTTATAGGGCGATTTCAAGAACAAGACGTGTTTTTGTTTATATGGTGACTCTTTTATAAGGCACAGCTGTGATTTCTATGAGGAAGTAAGACAGCCTTTATAGGGAGGAATAAGAGGATTAAATCATGTCATGAAACATGTGGGGAAATGATCACATATTCTTATGAATATCTTAGAAGCTGGAACTTTCTGTATGTTGTAGATGAAACAAGGTAAAAGATTTTAATTTTTCTAGTTAATAGAAATACAGTCCGGCAGATTATCTGCATAGCAATGTCACATGAGCTATTAAACACCAGCACGGGCGACCACATCCTCTTAGGGAAATGTGAAACAAGTTTTCCCATAAATAACTTTAGGAAAGGTTTATCTACATTGAACAGAGTCTTGTGGCCAAATCAATGGTTTTCACATTGATACCTGCAGGGCCGGCACCAGCGCTGGGCATACCTGGGCAAATGCCGGGGCCCAGAGCTTCTGGGGGGGGGGGCGGCACATAAGGCTGTACATAAGGAATCCATAGGGGGTAAGTGGGGATTTATATAGTGAATCCACAGGGATTGAAAGGGGGCTGTATATAAAATAACCATTTGGGATTGGGATTGTATATACAATTAGGGGACTGTTTGGGATGATAAATTAGGGAATATTTTTGGGAACAGGAGGCTTTTTTAGTTTCTGAATTTTTAATGCCGCCACATGAGTCCGCTGCAAAGGGGCCCTCTGAAGTTCTGTCGCCCAGGGGCCTACTGAAACCTGGAGCCGACACTGGATTAAAAATCTAATACCTGTTCTTTTTCACTTTTACGTAAAACACTGAAGCAAAATACTGATGAAACACTGACGTGTGATAGTGGACAGAGAAATAAAATACCTTCACAGTATCTGTGATCAAATTGATAAGATAGCCATAGATAAATGAATCTGCCAAAATCTCGATTAGATTTTCAAAAGGAAAGGGTAAATTTGCTCTGAAAATTTGCGTGCTGTTTTTAACAAAATCTGTACAGCAAATTAACAACGATCCAGTTTATTTTCCACATTGTATGGATATATTTCTTGAAAAAATGGGGTCTTTGCTATATTAAAGGTCAACAGTCAAAACCTTTAACACCACTAAACTACCAGCATCCTCAGGTAGCAATCGAAATATCTTTTTTTGTCATCATTTTTGTTAAAACTCAACCATTTACTTATAAAAAAGCACCTCCAAAGTCATATGCAAATAAGCTGAAAAGAGTCATTTTTTGCATAACATAAGTCACTTTTAGAGGCTGGAGGAGGACCACTACTTCAGACGCACCTATCTGGGGCTTTGTTGTATTTAGAACTATATTAAAGTGGATAATCTAATCTTTCAGTCACATCAGGCTTAAGTTTGGAACTACAGAGATACAGACAGTAAAAGATCTAGGTGAGATACAGGCAGTTACGTACAAGATAGGTTCTGTAGGTTTGTTCTTAAGATGAATTTGAATGTAAGTTGGAACTGTATATTTTATCATTGTGACCCCAGGCAGAATTTTTTTGGTCTGGATTTTAAAAATGTTGGATTGTCATAAGAACCAGGATTAATAATAAAGCTTAACACAGACACCTTTGATAACTGTTACAGCTGTTTATTGTAGCCTAAGGGTAAAGTACAGTAATTTAACAATATCCAGAGGTCCGTTTGTAACTAGGGGTCGTCTGTAAGTCGGGTGTTCTTAAGTAGGGGACTGGCTGTATACTGTTCCCATTCCCAACTATGTCATTAACTGCCTGTATCTCTGGTTCTGTTCCTTGCAGAACCACAAGCCTGTTGTAATATGACACTCAATGGTTGTTGGTGCCAGAAGGGCTGGTCTGAGTATTTCAGAAACTGCGGATCTACTGGGATTTTCACACACAACCATCTCTAGGGTTTACAGAGAATGGTCCGAAAAAGAAAAAAGGCGTCAACAACATGAAAGCATGGATCCATCCTGCCTTGTATCAACGATTCAGGCTGGTGGTGGTGGTGTCATGGTGTGGGGAATATTTTCTTGGCCGTTACTAGCATGGTGTACCTAATAAAGTGGCCGGTGAGTGTATATTATACCCTACCTGAGGGGGGCTGGTAGTTTAGTGGTGTTAAAGCAAATTTATGATATAAATTCTGGAGAAAAATTGATATTCACTGTGGATTTTAACTTTTACTGTTCAAAGGGTGAACTTTCTGGCCCCACCAAATTCCTAAAAAAATGTAACTACAATTATGTACTATTACCTTTTGGAAATCCAGCAGATGAATTATGTGAGGAAATGCTCCCTTCATCTATCAGTGATGAGTTTGGAAACATTTCTCTTTGTAGATTTGGGATAAGGACTTTCACACATTGGAACCTAAATTAGAAAATGTGGTGGGGTAAAACCAGTGTGTCAACATGGGACAACAATGTCTTCAAACAGTCCAGGCAATTCTAGTCGACCTCAGAGGTGTTTAACAACTAATTGTAGTGGATTGTTCATACGCTGACACTTTATCCTGTGCGTCCTGATACCTCGGGTTTTGTGCTTCCAATTACATTCCTGTCTAAATAAAGAAACGTCTTTCTAATGGATTGACCGCTCCCCTGACCTTGGAGTGTAAAGTTTCCCACACACCACTGCTAGGCCGAGTGACCTTGTAATCCTGGGGAAAAGACCAGGTGAATCCTTAGATTAACATTTGGGGCATGTTGACAATCCTCATTGAGGCAGAAAGGCAATTGACTTGCTCTGGAATGAGCCCCAGCTTCCCGGGAGATAATATACCAAGGAACCTTTGTTTCTGCACAGCTGGGTAAACTACAGTCACCTCAATTAAAGCACAATCAATAATTGATATTTCTAAATAAAAGTCTACTGTAAGACTATTCTATTGGGGTGTAAAGTACTTACCCTACTTGGAGGTCCACTGTACACAAGTATTAAGGGTTAAAGGACCACAGCAAGTTTGTATCAGGATAAGATGTAGGATCAGAAAATAGGAATACACCCTTATTACAAAAATCTAATCAATTCTCAATGTATATGCAACATCCCCCACCGGGGCCTAGCCCTTGAGGTGCGGCCTGGAGACAGCCTGGGCCCGCGGTACCGGAGTGGCTGGCGGTTGCGGCCTAAGCACGCTATTGTCACGGTGCTTGGTACGGGGGGAACCGGAGGGCTGTCCTACAGCCTGGCAGGTCTCCAGCAGGGTGGTGTTGGCAAGAAATGATGAGGGAGAGGCTGCTATAGCGGATCTCCCTGGGGCAACCCCTTAATGTCCCGAGTGTAAGTCTCTGGGTGATGGACAGGGTGCCCGGTGATGAAGGCAGCCGTATTAGCAGGGACCAGACGGAGGCAGAAGTTGAAGCAAACAACTTACAGTTTATTGCAACCGGCAGGAACTGCAGAAAACGTGCCTTTAACAGGTAGGTAGGGTGCCGAGATGTGAGTTGGAGGGAGCCTCAGGAGATAGTTCACCAGCCTGGAAGTAGAGGGCAGGCTGGGAGGCAGCTGTGTCCTGGTAGGAAGCTTCAGCTTGTCCTGTAGGGCTTCAGGTATCACCTTTAAAGGTAAGATGATACCCCTTTTCCTCACTACACTAACTCTAGTCTAATAGCTCCACTCTTCAGAGGCAGGGGCTAGGCTCTTCCTGCTCTGGTATGGGCTAGACTGAGATTTCTCACTCACTCACTACATAGACTGAGAGACTTCTCTCAGTCTAACTCTCTAAGAGTGCTCCAGAACATTCTGGGCCAGAGGTTTTATTACCTCCCTTTGGTCAGGTGGTGGCTGCTCCTCCAATCACATCTCAGCTTACAAAGGACAGGATGTAACACAGACATTGGTTGACATAATTACATCACAGATTAACATCTGCCTTGCCAGGCAGGATTAACCACTGCAATTTCCCCTTGATCCTATAAGGACCATGTAGTGTAATGTGGTGTTACCTACAGGTGGGACGTATTCGCAAGCACTACCTCGCCATTGCATCGGCGAGGGTGTTGCATATATTCCTTCCATTCCATCTAATAAACTCAAAACTCTCACTAGAGTGCAGCCTACGCGCACCAAGGAGGTTAAAGCTAATCATTTGAGGGATATTGCTCAGTTAATTCATTTCAATGATGTCCTATACTGCCCCCCAGGAATTTCCATGCACCATGGGAGTGTACAATCATTGTACTATTTCCACTTCCCGCAGCTCTCACCATGGCTAGTGTTAGGGGGCAGTTACCTGGGCATCTGCCTAGGGTCCCCAGTCCTAAAGGTATTGTTCCTTTAATACCCCTTGGTTGAATGTCAGGGTGAAGATGCTTTTTTCCTGTCTATATATTTATCATCTATATTTCCAGTTATCTATCTCATATATATATTTACTATCTGTAAATCTGTCCATCGAACCATTTATCAATATACCTTCTATCTACCTCCTATCTATTATCTATCAATCAATCAATCAATCAATCGATCTTCTATCTCTCTTCTACTGTATCTATCTATCTATCTATCTATCTATCTATCTATCTTCTATCATCTATCTATACATAATCTACTTTATATTTATACATTTCTAAATCTATCATCTATCTATAAATCTATATCATCATCAATCCCACTACAGTCTTTTCTATAACATTATCCTACAGTCCCATATTACAGATACTTACCTACTACTGTGTGTATCTACAAATTGTTATTATTGTGTAGGGATAAAGGAGCCTCTTACTGACTGTGACTGTTCATGAAATAGTTTTATGTTGCGGCCCCACTTTTAGTTTTGCCCAGGGCCCCACTCAATCTTAAAGTAGTTGTGTAATTTATAATATTCATCTTCTATCCACAGGATAGGGGGATAAATGAATAATCAGGGTCTTGGCTGTTGGACACCCTGTAATCAGCGAAATTGGGAGTTTGCAAGTTCCCCTGATCTGCTCTGGACCTCCAGGTTTTGGCCTTCCTGTTAGCTGAACTAGAGTTTAATAGAAATGAATGGAGCAAAGGATTTCCAGCTCAACTAAGATAGGCAGGGCCCCATAGCAGACTTCTAAATGGGGCCCCTTTCCTGCTTAAAAAATATATTACACTCATATATACCCACACATTTCTATACCTTTATACATAAACATACAGTTCTTCACTCATACACACATTTATACATTCTTGCGCACATATACACACATATAGAGAATATATACATCACATATACACACACATAAATACAGTGCAATATGCAGACTACAGAATATATACACACATACAGTATATACACACCATACACCATATACACACACATACAGTGCCATATACAGACTACAGCATATATACACACATACAGTATGGAGACATTATACACCATATACACACACATACAGTGCCATATACAGACTACAGCATATATAAACACATACAGTATATAGACATTATACACCATATACACACACATACAGTGTCATATACAGACTACAGCATATATACACACACATACAGTATATTCACACGATACACCATATACACATTACATATACACACACATACAGTGCCATATACACATTACAGCAAATATACACACATACAGTATATACACACCATATATGTATAGAACATATATACATCACATATATATGTTTTATACATATTATGCTGTACAATGTGTACATCCTCCATTCTTTTGTGTCAGGTCGAATACCGGGGCGCCCTGACACTGTGGGCCCCATAGCGACTGCTATGGCTGCTACCACTGTAGTTAGACACCTACTGGGTACCAGCGTTGATTCCTCCGCTAAAGAGCCAACTTCACACATGCAAGTGAATAAGCAGGAACACAAGAAGAAAGTATATTAAATGACCTAGAACAGAAACATCTTTTTTTTAAAAAGATGTCAATTTATAGAAATGTTAATTATCAACATTCTGACATCCTAATTGTGACAGAGCATCTGTTATGTGTAGACGCTGTAATTGGCCGATAGGAAAGATATGACTTTACTAGACTCAGATGTATACTTTAATCCTACACATTGTGATTTCTCTACCTTGCATCCATTCAAGTGAAGTTTTGTCGGCTGGATTTTCACGTTCCTTTGACTAACACCTTTCCCTAATCTGCTTATACATCTGCATGGCCGGCAATTTGTAGCACATTTTCTTTCAATCACCTTCAATCTAATATATTCCATTTTTTTTCTTTTTTTCTCTTACTTCTGGGAACATCTGGTCGTTCTATAATGATTTATGAAGTGAAAGTGTTAACCGTGGCCCCCAGCTGGAGGAAAGACATGGCTTCAGAGTTTTTATTAGGTGGCCTATTATGGAAAATAAAGTTTAATCCAACCATAAAATTCTGTATCTGAAAAACATCCTTGCAGTTATGACCAGGGACAAAAGACACTTTCTAGCAAGTAACCAGAGATCTTATATTGCATTTGTATGTAACGGGTAAGGAGGAGGGGTATGTGGGGGCTTTTAAGCACAAAGAACAAGATAATATCAATTTTCCTCAACTATGGCGACTTGTGGTTTTTAATAGCAAATTATTTTTCATGTTAAAAAACGAAGCATCTGGCAAATGACAATATAGGCTGCTCAGAAATTGCTGTTATGTTAATAAGCTTAAAGCGTAATTAAATTTTTTACAAACTTGTATAATGCAATAATCTAAATGATAATAGTAAACTTTATATATATTTATATATGTATTATATATACTTTATTATATCATCATAGAAATGTGTTCTTGTGTCCTTCTTTTTCCTCTGCCTTTCTTCCTTATTTAAGCAGTTTGTGTCAATCAACTTTCTGTCCTGTATCCACTGACAGCCGAGAGATAAAGGAGCCTTATAAAGTCTCTAATGACTTAAAGAGGACCTGTCCCAGATTTTGCCTCCTGACTTACAATGCCTGCTGATAAAGGGTTACAAGTCCTACCCATATCACCTAAAATTAGCTGCCATTGGGGCACTGTACTTTAATTACAGGCATTTTTCTGAAATGCAAATGAGCTTTTGTGACTCATGTCTGGTGTCTGGGACTCATCTCTCTCTCAGGCTGGTAGTGAACCACGTCCCATTATTCTGACTGACAGCTCTGTGTCTCTCCAAATCACTGCTCTGCCTCCCTGTACTTAGGGACTGTCTGCTAATATTCACCTACAGACATATAAAGCTCTATATACTGATGGGAAATATTTTGTCAATTTATTTACACGGTGCCTTGTGTTACATTCTTGTCATGTGAGCAGTGACATCATCCCAGGTTCTTTAGCCTTCTAATAATAGCAAACTGTATGTGATGATATGAAATCACAGCAGCCTCCATGGAGGATGGAGAGGAGTAGAAGTGTATGGAGGCTGTTGTGACTTCATGTGGTCAGATATATGCATGGGGTACAGTTTGCTATTATTTAGAGGCAAAAGTACCTGAGATTATGTCACTTTGCTCACATGACATGAACTGTGACCAGTAAGGAGGCATAAGGCATGGGGAGGATTAGATGATAGGGGCCGGCCGAGCAGGACACCTGCCCCCCATCCAGCCTGTCAGCTGAAGGCAGAACCTGCAGGAAAGACTTAGCTTATTGTTTGCAGAATTGTAGAAATACATGCACCCTCTGCATCTGTGGCTGAACTGATGAAAGGGTGATAGAATGATGCTGTACATATTTTATAACATATTTTGGTAAACATTTATTTAGTTTTACTATTTGTTAAAAAAAACCTTTAATCTGAAAAAGGACAAAAAAAATTTTATAAAGAAAAAAATATCCAATTAACAAAACTATCTAATCTAGTTAAAGTCTCTAGTAAAAATTATTTTAATATGTAAAACTTTTTCAAAGATATTGTCATTGAAAGAAGCGCATAGCAGAACTTCAAAGATTGAGCTGGACATTCGGCCCCAAAGAGGAGCAATCTGTTGTCTTCCCTTTGAAACTCTTTTGTTCTGATCATGTCATGTTATATATTACAGAATTGTAATTTTAATTTTACAGTGTCACAACCTATACATTTCAATAAATGAAAAGTCACAACAATTTTTTGTTATTTAGTTATTTTACTTCCATTATAACATTTTTATTGTTTGTAAATGTTTGGAATTCTTCCATATAAAGCTGATCATAGGATGTGTCAGTGGTTTAATCCCCATCAACCATCTGAAAGAAGTGTTTGAATTTACTGCAGTTCCACCACTGGAGAAATAGGGGCTCATTTACTTACCTGGTCCTGTCGCGATCCCGTGGCGCGTTGTCCGATGTGGTTTCGGGTTCTGCCGGGATTCACTAAGGTCATGCGCCCGATATCCAGTAGGTGTCGCTGCTGTGCCGAGGTCCGCCGGAGTTCACCTTCTTCTTCTCGGTGTATGTGAGTGCTTTATCTTGAGACACATTTTGTTTTTTAAATTCCGCAGTTTTTCCGAATCTGTCGGGTTTTGTCTGAAGGCCACGCCCCCGATTTTTGTCGGGTGAAAGCCGGCGGCAATTGCACCAAAATCCAATTGCGTGTGCCAAAATCCCAGCGCAAAACGGAATAATTCCGGAAACCCGATGAAAGTGCGGCTGTGGAGCCCTTAGTAAATGAGCCCCACAAAGTATTACACTGTAGTTAGGTCCTTCAGAGCAAAATATATTTATTGTACTCAATCTCCACATTTAGATAAGGATTCTAAACTTTTCTACCAACTCCAAATTCCTTTACAGAGTATTCAAAAATATTTTTATACACCAGGAAAACCCCATTTAATGAAGAGGCATTTGTAACTAAATTAAGATCACATTAACTAACGTAAATGTCGGATAACCGGATTCTTTTTATCAACCCTTCCAGCAAGATGTGTTGTACAGATCTGTCATTGTGATTACATCCGCTCTTAAACATAACCTTTAAATTCACACTTTGTATAAGAAGACTGTGAAAGCACCTACCCAGCTTTATGTGGCTTCAGAGGCTTCTCATCCAAATGAGACAGAAAATGTGAAAGCTATAAAACTGATACATTGGGGACGTTTTAAGAGCTCTCATTATATGTAAACCTCATTTTATATTTATCTAATGCTCCATTATCTCAATTAGCATTTAAACTTAATAAGATGCTTTAAATCAGGGAGAGGCACCGGTTGGCAAAGTATAATGGGCATTGTAGTTTTATAACAGCTGGATTGCCAAATCGTGCCCACCCTTGTATAAAGAGTGGAGAGACGGAGCTGGCTCTGGTTGACTCTTTTAGGGTGAACAGATGAAATTTCAGGCTTTATCGGCTGACATTATCCAATAATACTCAACAAATGTTTTTTCTATCATCACGTGGATCCTTCAGTTTTCCTTCCAACCTCTTGTAAATGACAAACGTTATGCACCTGACATTTATGGTACATTTTATATAAAGTGCCAAGGTTCTTAGCCGAGAATCTAATATGTGACTTTTTTCCTAAATAAAATGAACCAGACACGAACATTGCACAAAGATCACTTCCAATATACAGCGAAAACATGATCAGTTCTATGGGAAACCTTCCATCTATCTATCTATCTACAGTATATGTCTTTTTACTATTTGTCTATAACCAGATTACATTAATGTTAGCCAAACCCATTGTTTTTAGTAGGGCTTCCTCCCAATTTCCATTAGGAGCTCATGGACACTCGGTCAAGCTAACCAGGCATGTGTATGGGTGAACTTGGAGGCATAGCTCATTTGTATATCCAGTACAATAATAACTCAATCCATGTTAGCTGGATTTTGCTCATCAATCAAGTTACCTGATAGGGTATGATTAAAATATTCATAGCAAACACAGTGATGTCAGCGACCTATGAGTCATGATGTCAAACTTCCCCCAGCAAATGCACAAACTGGAATCAGGGGATGAATGAATATCGGTAGCATTAATATTCCAGGATTATAGCTGGACTTGGAACAATGGTGAGTCTCCTCACACTGCTCTGTACTTAGATCTCTGACTTCAAACAGCTTCCCAGCCCATCCCCTCTGCTGTAATATCTAACTAGAAGCCCACTGCAGCTCTCATTCAGAGAGGAGGGGATGTGTTGAGTGAGGAGAGCCATTGCTCCAAGTCCAGCTACAATCCTGGAATATAAATGCAGTTCTGCTGCTATTAACAACAAAACTTTCTGTATGGGCTGTAGACACTAAATATGTGCTGCCACATGGCTACTCACAATGAAATCACACTTAGATATATTTAGTGATTTTAGGATATATGTAAGAATAATTTTTAAAGATAACATTCAATATATACTGTATTTTTTGTTCATAATTCATAATAAAATATGTACACTAAAACATACAGACATAAGGAGCCTATTGGTGCCTCTGTGACATTGTATTAAGCTGTAATATTCTCATGTCCTAAGGCGTCTATGTGTTTTGGTAATGTTTTCCTTGACTTTCTAATATTTCTTATACCGTGCCTTCAACAATCTCCTATCCTAACAAATGTTATTGGGTAGAAACTCTGATTTCCATATCTGTTGACCCGAGGAGTGTTACATTGGAAAAAAGTGAGATCAAGCAGGGGCAGTAATTCATTAATGGAAATGAATTGTTCAATGAGGCCCTGAGTTAAAAAGGATGAGCAAGTGATTATATTTAAATTTGCTATAATTGATTTGGGGAAGAGCTGCGGTGACAAGAATGAATTGATCATTAAATTTATTAGAGAGATAAATTCCATGGCTATTAAGGCTTTGAATGGAAACACTTTGCTGACTGCACCAGAATATACAGGGCTAAGATATAAATTTAGGGGGGAAAAAAAGTCACTTTTAAAGAAAACCTACCATCATGGACCTACCTACAAAGGTACTATAATGTAGTGTGGATTAAAGCTTTTTTGGTGCCCCAGAACTTAATAAAACTTTAATCTGATGTATAGGCAAATTTTCTTAAGAGGCCACTGGGGGCGTAGAGTAGTTGCGTTGTGTACAGAGAGCTATGGCTACTCCACGTCCCAGTAGCCTCTTTCGATCCCTCCTACCCCAGTCTAAAGCACCTGTCTGAGAAGCTGGAGTTCTGTGCATGCGCAGTAACTTCTCAGATGAGGAGCTGGGCACCCTCGGCTTCGGAGACGGAGCTACTGCACATGCGCAGAACTCCAGCTTCTCAGACGAGTGTGCTGAAGACTGTGGTAGGAGGGATCGAAAGAGGCTCGGCTACTTCACGCCCCAATAACCTCTTCAGAAAATTTGCATATACTTTAGATTAAAGTTTTATTATGTTCTGGGGCACAGTATGTTT
Organism: Engystomops pustulosus; assembly: GCA_019512145.1. NCBI lineage: Eukaryota > Metazoa > Chordata > Amphibia > Anura > Leptodactylidae > Engystomops > Engystomops pustulosus. The sequence goes on from CM033645.1 coordinate 189,628,585, forward strand.
TATTACAAAAAGCATTGGGCTACACCACATAACATTAACCTGAAAACTGATCTACCTTAGTAGGTAGCTCCCTGATGGTAGGTTTCCTTTAAGATTCAGAAATGTTAAAGGGAAATTGTCACCAGATTTTACCCCATTAACCTTTCAGCCCCCTCAAGTAGGGTATGAAATTTCCTGCCTATATTTCCCTCTTTTATGTGAAATACCCCCCATTTACCTATAACAAATCTCATGTGAAAATTAGCAGAGAAGAGTCATGTTTTGCCTGAATAAGTCAAGTTTAGAGGGGGCACTTTGTTCTTTTTCATAAAAATTACTTTGGAGCATCTTTTCATATATTATATATATATATATATATATATATATATATATATATATATATATTATATGCGCGCACTGTACTACCTCTATGTTATTTCCCCTAAAATGTATTAATAAAATGTATCACCCTTCACAGTCGGACACTGTCCAATCAGTGTTGATAGCAGGAACACCCCACTCTCCCACCCACAACTGGTAAAACCCTGTTGTCAATTTATTCATAATGTTCTAGGGGGAATTACAAATAAATAGCAAAATATGCAGCTAGAAGCTATTTGAGAATTGTATAACCAAAACTGAGGAGGAATAGTATAGCAGTCTAGTCGCATTATGGTATACATGTAGAGTTACAAACAGCTGGTTACTCTGCCGTCAGACTTCCACTGATAGAATATTGATGGCCTATCACATATGGATCATTGACTCGATGTCCAAAAATGCATTAAAGGACATCTACCACCATGTTATCTGATTATACTCACCTCCTCATCCCATTCTGAATGGCAATAACCTTCTTTTGTCATCTTTTAGAATGACCGGGTTTCGTGGTAAAAGAACGTTATAAACTTTATAAACGAGAATAAATGTTGACGGCTCTCTTAGCATTGTATCATCGTGTCAATCACATAAGTGCATCAACTACTTATTGGCGGAGACATGAGGCACTTACCGGAGCACCTCAGGCTTATTTGCATAGTTTATAAAGTTTGTTTTTGACAAAACCAGGTCATTCTGAAAGATGACAAATGAAGGTTATTGTGTGGATGGGACTGAGAGGTAACTATAAAAATCCTCCATCAGGTTATCTGATGGTAAATGTCCTTTAAGCTAAAAATGTTTGTAACTTGGGAAAGATGATAAAGTTGGGAGTCAAACTGATTCTTTTGTAAAGTTTGGAGTCAACTAGAGAAAGCTGCTGCTAAAGCAAATAAAATCAAGAGAGGAATAGATTCTCATGATAAGGACATAGTTTTGCCCTTATACAAATCCCTGGTCAGACCACACATGGAATATTGGGGCAGATTTACTTACCCGGTCCATTCACGATCCAGCGGCGCGTTCTCTGCGCTGGATTCGGGTCTGGCCGGGATTTATTAAGGCAGTTCCTCCGACGTCCACCAGGTGGCGCTGCTGCGCTGAAGTTCCCCGCAACGCACTGGAATACACCGAGCCGGGCTGAGTGAAGGTAAGTGCAAGCTTCGCGACACATTTTTTTTTTAAATGCGGCGGTTTTTCCGAATCCGTCGGGTTTTCGTTCAGCCACGCCCCCCGATTTCCGTCGCGTGCATGCCAGCGCCGATGCGCCACAATCCGATCCCGTGCGCCAAAATCCCGGGGCAATTCAGGGGAAATCGGCGCAAATCGGAAATATACGGGTAACACGTTGGGAAATTGCGAATCGGGCCCTTAGTAAATGACCCCCATTGTGTACAGTTTTGGGCATTAGTGTATAAAAATGACATAGTAGGAATGGAACGGGTGCAGAGAAGAGCAATCAAGATTATTAGGGGAATGGGGGGACTAGAATACAATGACAGATTACAACATTTAGGATTTTCCAGTTTAGAAATTATTACAATGTACAAATACCTGAACGGACAGTACAAGGATCTCTCCAAAGATCTCTTTATACCTAGGCGTGTGACCAGGACAAGGGGGCATCCTCTGCGCCTAGAGGAGAGGCGATTTTACCATCAACATAGACAAAGGTTCTTTACTGTAAGAGCAGTGAGACTGTGGAACTCTCTGCCGCAGGAGGATGTTATGGCGGACTCTATGTACATGTTCAAGAGAGGCCTGGATGCCTTTCTGGAGAGAAAAAGAAGTTTTTGTGATTGCCATAGATGCTTCTGCCGATTAATATCTCCACAAAAGGGGAACATTAAAATGGAAATGGAATAAAATATCAATAATATAGGAAGATATATATAAAAATTTCAAAAGTTCAAAGTCTGCTCTGAATCAATGTGGATTTTAGTTCAGATTTGGCAGCAGATTCTACAGAGTATTTCTCCTTTCTCATCAAGAGAGGAAGATTCTGCTGTGAAGCTACTGTCACTGGTTAAACTGGGTTTTCCAGATTTCCTATGGAGAGAAGAGCAGGGATGTCAAAAAGAAACTAAGTTTACCCTATTCCAGCTTCTGGTTCCTGGGGTCACAGGACTTGCTTAAGCCACATAGTGAAAGTGCACTTAAGCTCAGGTAGAGATGTCAAAGACCATTTGTGTTGGAAAGATGCAGGAACCAAGAGCCAGCACACAGGGTATGTGTTTCATCTGTGCCAGTGTTTTCTGCAGAATGTGGCTTAAAATGCGTAAAATTTCTCATTTTGTTTTACATCAATAGTGTGAACTGTGCTTTATGCTGCAGCTCTGCTCTGGTCCACTAATAGTTAACTTGCTGTAATGGACAGAGCCCTGCTCCAGTCATCACAGCTATTCCATCACAGGTTATATTTGCAACACTGTAGAGAGCCAGGACACAGAATACTGAAGTGGCTGGCTTATGTGGCCTTGGGCACGATATGGTGATGGTTCTTGGTATTAAGACCGAACCACGGGCCTACAGCCTGTCAGGTCTCCAGCAGGTGGTGTGTGCAAGAATAATGGAGGGAGAGGCTGATGAAAGAGGTTTCTCCCTGGGGCAATCCCTGAGGTGTATATGGGACTCCCTGGGTGATGGAGGATCGGGAGCCTGTGATGGTGAAGCATCCTGATCACAAAGAGGCACGTTGTGCAAATCAACTCATGTTGATTGAACTTGAACATCAGGCAACGGCCAAACATCAGCAGCAGTATTCAGCAGGCTGGAAAGCTTTTAGGAGATAGCTGGTCCACAGAAAGAGTTGCTTGCAGCCTGGGAGTAACTTTAGGCTGGTCTGGGTAAGATGGAGCTGAGTCGGGACAGTGGATCTCTGCTCTGGGGCTTAGTCTCCTGGCTTGCCCAAGGTGTCAGGCAGCTGGCCTGAGACACCTCTGATTCCTAGTAGTGTAGCTCTGCAGTAGCTGCACACTAGACCTGCTTCTAAAATGCTGTCTAAACCCTCAGACCATGTGCTCCACTGTCACTTGGCATCACTCTCCAATCAGCTTCTGGGTTGTTTTACAATAGAACACATCATGTCATTGGTTAAACATTGTCGTCCCAGGTAGTGGTTCCAGCTGCAGAGGCTCATCAGATAGTTCCTGACAAGGAGGGGGCGCTATTTGCAACAACTACCCATCCTATGCATTGACAGCACCCTATGGTTGTTGCATATTCTCTGCTGTTTCTATTGTTCATATTACTTCTGCTATATTTATGTATTTCTAGTTATCTGATCCTGGCTTACATGTTGTGACTTTCCATTTGTACTATGATTTTGTGCTGTATCTGCTATTTAGTTAGGACCTTGACTGCTCATTTTTCCTCTGTGTTATGTATTATTGTGTCTAGTATTTTGTCCTCACTTTGGGTGTAGGGAGGATCTTCTAATTGTCCTGTATCACCAAGGATAGCAAAGGAAAGCAGGCAAGTAACAGTTGGGGGCTCAGTTTAGGGCTCACTGTCCTGTCTGTCCACCCTGTGTGCAGAGTCACTAGTACAGTATGTTCATTTTGTCTCTTTTTGGCCCCCACTCTTGAAAAACCCATGTAAAGGTGTAAAACACTGTAACAACAGTGTTAGGCAATATTAATCGAAAAATGCCTAAAATATAAAAATATATAAATAATATAAATGCCTCAATTACAAAAATATATATATAAATATAAACATATCATGATTTAGTAGGGTTCATTGGTCACAATAGCTCGAAATAGCTACAAGGTAAATGTTGCAATGACTATTAATAACCGGTGAAATAACACATAATGGAGAATAAATAGATTGTAGGACAATGATCACCAGATGTATAACATGTGTTTTGGCCAATGTGTTAAATGCTTGAAAAAAAATATCGGATATTGTACAGGTGGAAGGAGCTGCCACAAACTTTACACAAGTAACAGGTTTCATTTTTTATGAACATGAACACCTGAAGAGTATATGTAATAACCTCACTAGTAACAAGGTTCTGGTGCCTGGAGCCAAATAGCAAACATTGTAAACTGCGAGAATCAAATGAAACCTAAAACATTGAAGTATATTAATAAAACGGAAAAAAAAAACAAAAAAAAACCAATCATTCATAAAGAAGTGCATCCAATATCTATTTTTGCTATTGGGGGACATAGCAGATGTTTTCCCATCTTCCTTTCCATGGACGGTCATGTAAGCCGAGCACTTCATGAATTACATAATTGTATAGAAGGAAATCGTGTGATAATAAAAGAAGTTTCATAAATGTAACGAATACTGTCAACGCTCGTTGTTAACGTCAAGTTTTACCTTTTACCTTCAGAGACCTTTTAAACCTTACGGCTTATGCACCCACCAAAATGACTGCTCCATAGTGGGTTGTGCAGGGCTGTTTTACAGCAACAAGGTAAGGGATATAGAATCTCTTGTTGTGTTACATGTAAGTATTCATTCTAGAGGAGAATCATTGCCTATACATGTTATCAGTAGTGTCCTATATGTCCAGCCACCTGGGGCCCAAAGCTCTTGGGGTGGCTCATGGCCATCCAAACAGCCTCGTCCTAATCAGCCAGGTGGCAGATTGTACCATTGTAAGGCCACCGACCTAAAGAGCTATACGGTAATATATATATGGTTGAATTATTGTATAACACATATAATGTATGCTGCGTGGCTCCAAGAGGTTGTCTAAATAATATTTGGCCCTTTATCCACAGGAAAGGGGATAAATGTCTGATTTCGGGGTGGTGGTGGTGGTAGGGTTGTGTTGGATCCACAGAATCAGCAGAATATGGGAATCAGATGTCTACCTGCTCTGCTTTATAGCACAGGGAGTCCGCCATGTTGTTAGCTGATTTTGGAAGTTCTCTGGTCCCATAGACATTTGCTTTATTGACTTCTATGATACTCCTGGATTGACTAACATCTGAAACCTAAAAATAGTGTTCTAACATTTAGGGGCTATTATAAGTGGCAGTATTACAGAAAAGGAGTATAGGTGTGGGTGGGGGGTATACAAATAAGGTGCAGTAAAAGCAGGGTGTTGACAGGATGGTGGCTAGATAAGTTGGTGGGACACATTATGGGGTCACAGAGGGCATTAGGTATTTTGGGGGGTGGCAACAGTATAGGACAGTGGTGGCGAACCTATGGCACGGGTGCCACAGGTGGCACTCGGAGCACTTTCTGTGGGCACCCAGGCCTTAACCCCAACATAGAGTTTGCCAGACAGGACTCAGGGCTTCCTCCTGCGATCCAATACAGCCCAGGATGTGCCATGCTCAGCACCATTTTAAAGTAACATCCTTGGCTGCCAGGGCTACAGGAGGAGCAAGAAAGTGTTGACAGAGATTGTTGGAGCGCCTGCTCTGGGAACCCTGATTATTCCTATTCAGGGGACCCTGAATCCAAGTTCTCCATCATCTTTCTATTGTATTAGTGAACTCAGGACCCCAATACGATTGAAACCTGTGATACAGCAGGGATCAATAAGTTACTACTTACATTGTCATGTTGGCACTTTGCAACATATAAGTGGCTTTTGGTTGTACTTTGGGCACTCTGTCTCCAAAAGGTTCTCCATCACTGGGTATAGGAGGTATTGTACTCTGTGAGAGCGACAGGAAGGGGGCATTATACAGGCACGTGGACCAAAACTTTTCTGCTGTGCAATGTACACATTATATCCCTCTTTGGGTTTTCAAAAAGTTGGAAGAAATGTCTATTCTTTACATAAAGTATAAATGTTGTCTGTGGGTTAAAAAAATTAAACTAATATGTACATTCTAGAACTTACCAAATTAGCCGCTTTTATCATGACTATTACTGTGATTTCATCTTGAATGACTGAAAAGACAACAAAGGATCTCCTTCAGGGTACAAGGCATGTGCCCCCGTCCTTCGGAAGCTGTATGATTGATGGGCGGCTTTACAGTCGTTTATTAACCTATAACCATTGCAGCCTTGGTGTGAAATGTTTCTGTAGTTTGACTATGCTCCGGTGTTTACTTGTCTGCACATTCACACAGATCCAACAGGACTATTACCAACTGTTCTCAGGATGGGCCTGGGAAACTATAGACATTCCTCATAGTCTGCTAACACTGCCGGCCACACATGGCACGCTGCTGTGCAGGATCCCGGGTTTCCCTCTAATAAAAAAAATCTATTGTATGTATTAACGTTATGTACTGCCCCATTGCATGCACAATGTTGGCCCTCCGTTGGTGCTATACTGATCGATAATTTTATCTATTTTATCTATAACTGGTCGATAATTTTAGAAGCCAAGGGCATAAGAAGCTTAAAGAAGAGCAGATCCTGCCAGTATGTCAGTGTGCTTGGTTTACAATCCTTCATCCTGGTGGTAAATGTCCTATGTCTTTTAAAGGGAACCTGTCATCAGCAACTGCCCTAATAAACCACTACTAGTATATTGTCAGGCAGTGTAACACCTTCTAGTTTCTGTTTCATTCATGGTCCGATGCAATGGCAGCATCCAGAAAATTTACTTTGAAGTGAGATGTAAATTGGTTGGTCAAGGTGGTGGAGATTTTAACACTGATGTCAAGGTGGGGGCTCTGAACGCCTTCTCCTCTGTAACTGACATCATGCATTGGACTTCAGAAGTTAGTTAGAAGCTGGTTAGTGGTGTTTCTGCAGGACCTTCAATTACAGTGAAGTGGACTTTCTGAAGAAGAGAGAGCTTGACTTCAGTATTAAATTCTCCGCTTCCTTGACTTTATACAACTAATTTACATCTCACTTCAAAGTTGATTTTCTGGATGATGCCACTACATTGGGTCATGAAAGAAACAAGATCTAGAAGGTGTTCAGCTGCTTCACAACAGGCTGGTAGTGGTTTATTAGGTCAATTTCAAGGTCAAAGTTCCCTTTAAGGTCCCTTGCCCACAAACAATTTTCTTGTATGACTACTTACTGTTCAAACATACATAGGACAGCAGAGCTATGACTCTCTGACATCAGGTGTTTTTCACCAAAAATGGGTGATCATTAAAAATCTTATTGTTTCTCATGGAAATCTTAAAGAATAATGGTCATGAACTGTTGTATGGATTTCATGTAGCGGATCCTTTAGTAGTTAGGGAAATTACTTGATTCCAAGGGTGAGTGGCGCAGGTTTTCATTAGAACACGTAAAAAAATCTTTTTTAAGACGGATGCGGTGTGCGCCAGTCTTAGTCGCCGGGGCGGTGTGTGTCACACTGGAATTACTATCATGTCCCAAACTCAGCACAGAACCTGTGAACTTGAAACCTACATCAGGTCTGTCCTGATTTCCATTTCAAATATAGCCTGGTAATAGTAAGTTTGGTTTGCTGTGACATCCTCACTGTGCCTGCTTTATACCATGCAAAAAGAGGCATGTGTGGCGCAGAAGTCACATAATCCGGGACGTTTGCAGGAGTTATGACTTTTCTTGCCTTGTACGTCAGAAAACTAGTGCACACGGCATGATATATTGGGCCTAGTGTGTATACTATACACAGTGCCTTGCGAAAGTATTCGCTCCCTTGAACTTTTCTACCTTTTGCCACATTTCAGGCTTCAAACATAAAGATGTAAAATTGTAATTTTTTGGTGAAGAATCAACAACAAGTGGGACCCAATTGTGAAGTGGAATGAAACTTTTGTAAAAAATAATAAACTGAAAAGCGGGTCCTGGAATATTATTCGGTCCCTTTACTTTCAGTGCAGCAAACTCACTCCAGAAGTTGATGATGTTGATAAATGTAATGCACTGTTGTGGAGAAGTTTAAAGCTGGATTTGGATACAAAAAAGATTTTACAAACTTTAAACATCCTATTGAGCAGTGTGCAAGTGATCGTATTGATATGAAAGATCAGATCTCTGCAAATCTACCAAGACCTGGACGTCACTTTAATGTTTCATCTCAAACAAGGAAAAGACTGGTCAGAGATGCAGACAATAGGCCCATGATCCCTCTGGATGATCTGCAGAGATCTACAGCTGAGGTGGGAGAGTCTGTCCCTAGGACAACAACCAGTCATACACTGCACAAATCTGCCCTTTATGGAAGGGCAACAAGAAGAAGCCATTTTTCAGATATCGATAAAGAGTCTAGTTTAAAGTTTTCCACAAGCCACCGGGGAGACACGAAGCATGTGGAAGAAGGTGTTTCGGTCAGATGAAACCAAAATCAAACTTTTTGGCCACAATGGAAACCAATATGCTTGGTGTAAAAGCAACACAGCTCATCCCCCTGAACACCCAATCCCCACTGTCATACATGGTGGTGGCACCATCCCCACTGTCACACATGGTGGTGGCACCATCCCCACTGTCACACTTGGTGGGGGCAGCATCATGGTTTGGGCTTTTCAGCAGGGACAGGAAAGATAGTTAAAATTGACGGGAAGATGGATGGAGCCAAATACAGGACCATTCTGGAAGAAAACATTTTGGAGTCTGCAAAAGACCTGACACTGGGACGGAGATTTGTCTTCCAACAAGACAATGATCCCAAACGTAAAACAAAATCTACAATGGAAGGTTCACAAATAACCATATCTAGGTGTTAGAATGGCCAAGTCACAGTCCAGACCTGAATCCAATGGAGAATCAGTGGAAAGAACGGAAAACTGCTGTCTCCATCCAACCTCCCTGAGCTCCAGCTGTTTACCAAGGAGGAATGGGCAAGAATTTCAGTCTCTCAATGTGCAAAATTGATAGAGACTTGACACCCAAGCGACTCACAGCTGAAATGGCATCCACATCACAATTGTGTCCCACTTGTTGATTCTTCACCAAAAATTTATAATGTTATATGTTTATGTTTGAAGCCTGAAATGTGGCAAAAAGTAGAAAAGTTTGAGGGGGCTGAATTCTTTCACAAGACACTATATACACTCACCGGCCACTTTATTAGGTACACCTGTCCAACTGCTAGATGTACGGCGACGTCACAATACCGTATAGGGGATGTTGTATGGCCGAACTTGTACGTGGTGGCCCGTACATACGTCCATGTAGACGGCGATGGCCAACACGGAGTTTGCGACGGTTGAGACCAGGGCGCACATATTGCGGCACCGTATACTCGGTAGCCGGGGAAAAGATGGGACATGTCTATTATTTCCCTATAGCACGGCCCATATTGCCATGCATCTTTATGGAGAGAGGAGGAGAGGCATCCCCCTCCTCCTCTCCATCACGGCAAACATATGTCAGCCAAGCGTAGCCGTGCGGCCATAGTTGGTCTAGATTGCAAAGCCTTAGGATGAGGTGGATGGGTTATGTTGAATAGAGGATGGATAATTGTGGGTATTTTCTACATTCAATATTTTCATAAAAAAATTCACTTTAACAAATATTGGCCTACACATTTGGCTGCTATGTTGTTGTTTTTTTTTCTAATTACAAAATAATATTACGATTCAAAATTGACAGGAATAAAATATAGATAGTCGATTATATCCAACACTGACCAAATGTTCAAAAAATTCAACTTCAATATGTAGAAAGCATGAATGGGATCCTAGGTAATGGCCCTAATACTTAGGCCGAATGATCAGGAATAAGAATTGAAGAACATAATTCGCTGTTGAAAATGGAATTGTCTGGGACCAGGTGCATTGGGGTCGTGTTGTCTTACTCTCACAAGATTTTTGGGGGAACCTGGTATAGATTTTGCATTGGATCCTAGCAGTAGTAGATTATGGTATTCCCTTCATTGTCAACCTGAGCTATTCAGGTATAAAAATTGCTTGCTGGTCGGCAGACTATCTCTAGGCAAGGGTATATAGACATGACATTAGGGCACCCATAACTCCCATATTCCATTGGGCTACCCAAATTGCAAAAAAACGTGTTTCCTCCACCCTTCGTCCAATCATAGCCGGAATTTTAGGATCACTAGGAGAAAGATTGTTGGGTGGACATACTTTTGCAGCCTTTGGTCCAACGAGTGCCAGGTACCTTAGAGGCCAGTTTCTACTGTCCTAAGTAATTTTGAAAACTTTGAATTGAGTTATAAGTGGACCACATGTGATGGGTGTCCTTATACTCATGTATACCCGTATGAGTGCATTAGAGGATGTACAATTCCACCTATCAAAAATTAAGTGCATATGGGGACAAAATTTAAAAGAATTTCTTATGTTGGCAATAGTTACTTATAAAAAAATACAAATTTATGTTCATTAATGATGAATATTCTTGCCGGGTGAAGGTGCCCCCGTGGGATCGAAGTTCTCCCCCTCCTTAGGCAAAATTGTGATGTCATGGTGGGAGGAGAAACTTTCATATATACTCCCACAACCCTGTTCTCACACACATTGTTCACTATAAATAGATTATAGACAATGGGGGTCATATAAGGGCCTGAAGCGCTATTTTCGTCACGGGTCCCGAATATTACGATTTGGCCGTTGGGAACAGGATAAGGCGAAAGTGTACCTTCCCCAGGCGGGGCGAGGAAGCAGACCCGAGAGGGGGAAGGAGAGGAGAAGGAAGCGAAACTGGAGATAAGAGGGAAATGAGAGTGAAGGGAAAAAAGGGATAGGCACACCGAGTGACAAGCAGGTGAAACTCAAGAAGTACTTCAAAACGACAGCAGCGAACCGGCGGACACGGGCGCACAACTACCTTAGTGAATCCCGGCGGACCCGGGAAAACACGCCGATGGATCTGACTGGACCGGGAAGGGTGGTCGTAAATGTGCCACCAATGTGATCAACAACCTCCATCCTACCTCTGCCTACAAAAAGTAAAGAGCGGGGTTTAATGTATCAGTCAAAAAATCCCATCCTAAAAAAATAAAGCGTAACTTGAGAACTGTCAAACAGACCCATAATGGATGACATAACATTTACTTGATGTCAATGAGATTTTTAGTTCATACGTGTAACCTCCGTTCGGTACTTTTTTTTAACGGAAGTTAAGGAACGGATCTTTTCAAGGGTGGTGTGAACTTAGCCTAAAAGGATGGCAAATGGTATATTCTCCAAACCTATACCTTGTCCTAGACTAAATTGACCCAAGAATGTAGGTTGATGATATTAAAAACTGATGAGGACTGAGGACAATTGTAGCATCATTTAATATTTCAAGTTAGAAAAGTGGAAAATAAAACCAGTCCATTGCAGAATCACAAACTAGATGTATTTCCATCATATGTTATGGTAGGAAGTTAATCTTATCTTTTACAATGTCAGAAATAAGTCAAAATGTATTTATTGCAGTGATACTAAGATTCTATAACATTGGCGAGACATGAAGAATTTTTTCTTCAATTTCAGAAAACCAGGGGACCACAATGGAAGTTAGGATTTATAACATAACAATGGTTATTCTTCTCAAGCTCCCCCCTATTCTAAACTTGCTACACTTGTTACATTGTTGCAATATTTCCTGGGATGTTTCCAAATATCTTCTTTATTTGTGATTCATTATCATACAGCCACGGTAGAATCTCTGGGGAATATGTCTCATGTGCTGTGTGTATTTTTCTTTTGTAACCCTTAGGAACTACAATAGATTTTTGTATGAGGAGTGGGACGCCAGTCAGTACAGTAGCATAAGGTACGACCAATCAACGCCGGAGGTGGAGTACACTCTGTGATTCCATTCCACGCTGCCTCTCTGTCACTCTGTCTCACACCAATAATGTTTACTCTGCTGTAGTAACCGCTAAGTTTACCCAAACTATGAACAATGGAAAATACACTTTTTAGGTTAATTCTATGAAGGGTGCATTTTGTTACAATTTTTTTTCAAATAATAAATAAGATTTGGCTGCCGAGGGCGGAAACTTACCTTAGGGCATTCTACTTATAGTACATCATAGTGGCTTACGTGTTTTTGATACCTTGCAGAGTGGATTTGTGAGAAGGGGGGCTTGGCATTGGAAAAAGGCCATGACTTGAGTCTAACCCCGAGTGCCAAAATATGATTAGACAATATTATGGAGCAGACTAACCATCAGTGAATCATTGAAACATTCTAGCACATAGTACCAAATCATCATCCTTTGATGGTATTTGTTACATTATGGGGTCATTATCTTATCTCTGTAATGTTTTGGCCTATTTTTGCCTGTCTGTTTCCGTCTGCTTCTTTGGTAATTTATCAATCTCACCATTGTTCGCTTGTGGTAAATGCATTTTGTTCAGATCTCTTTTTAAGATATTGTTCAAAAATGTCACACAAATGTCTGCAGTCACTTCTCTTCATTTTCAAAGTTTTTCCTTAAGCTAAATTCACATGAGTATGCGGCAAGTTGGCGCACGGCACCTTAGGGAGCGGTAGTGGTGCCGCACACGCTGCACCGTACCGCTCGGTAGCCGGCAGAAGATAGGATTGTCCTATACTTTCGCCGAATACAGTCGCCGTGGCGCCATATTTTACTTCCCTCTCTCGCGGGCACGATGTATGGCCCACGTACACTACAATATGATTGGCATCATGTGTGAATGTAGCCTTAAGCATGGTTTACTTCTGAGTTTTTTGCGCTAAAATATGCAACAAACTTTCCGACATATGAAATAGGTTAATTCTTTGCGACATTTACACATCTGGAATAGAGATAAATTTGTCTTGCTGACAGATAACACAAATGTCCGGAGACATTCTCAAAATGTCCTTCGAAAAAGGCCCAAAAATTGCAAGCACAAAAAAGTCTCAAAAAAGAGTGGTTATATACTCTTAATTTTTTGATTAGGATGTTACTCTACTCTATTGTGTTTGATTATTTCACAGAGTTTAAACTTTTCTTAAATCTGTTCATCCGACTCCCTCCAAGTATTACAATCAATTCAGGTGATGTCTGAAGTTGACTAAAGTTTTTTTCTATTATTCCAACAGGTAAAGATCTGGTTCCCAAAACAGACTATGAAATGGAAAGAGAAGCAAGAAGGACAAGGAACAGGGCCGTCCAAGACACAGAAGAAGCAACAGAGAGGAGCAAGGGAGGCTGTGAGGAGAAATGTTCAGAGGACAATCAGGAAGACAATGTCGTCTACCTACCACGTACACTCAAGGGGTGAAACCCTTAAAGCAGGCAGTCGCCTCCAGAGACTATACAGACAGTGAGGAAGAGGAGGAGGACCGGGAAGATGAAGATGATGAGGAGCATAGAGATCTACAAGCATTCTACCATCAATCATCTATTGTACATCTGAAGAGGAGGAGAATATCATCAGCAGAACGGTCAGCTGCACTGATCTTGTGCCCAGGAAGCAGAGACATCTTCTAATGAACTCAGAAAGGCGCATCGCCACATTGTTATTAATGGAGCAGCCTCCCGCTCGTCATATCTACTAGGATATGAAAGACAAGGAGAGATATATTGCTAAGAAAATGTACATTTTATCCACAGTTGAACTTCTTCCTCTCCCTCTGGTCAAGTTCATCCAGTGTCGAATTTATTTTCCCATGATGCTCAACGAGACCCTCTGCTTTCACCAATAAGTGAGATATCATGGCCCCACTTCTGGTCTTAGATAGGGATTATATGTATGAATAGACTATGAGGAGACGGAGATATAGAACAGGACATGGATTCTCTGTGTCATAAACACTGTGCTATTCTCTATATATGTTTTTCTGAATGGTAACCTGAGATACTAATATCTACTGGATTTGTATATTGTATTATAAAAGAAAAAGATACTCTCTTATGCATGCTAAATTATTATTAGCTTTTCTCCATCTGAGTGTGGTCGGTGTAAAATACATTTGTTTTTATGAGAATTATTTACCTAGACTTCATTAAATTAGCTGTCTATTTATCCATCTATCTATCTATTACTATCTATATATGAGGAGTATAAAGCAAAAACAGAGATGACGATACAGAGAGAAGAGAGGAGGGAGGAAGGAGCCAGGGATGAGGAGGAGCGGGGAGGAAGAGGGGGAGGAGCATGAGGAGAGATGGACCGAGCGGAGGGAAGGAGCGGAGCGAGGGAGCCAGCAGCTGAGCGATGCGAGCGAGCGAGAAGCGAGCGATGGGCAGAGCGAGTCCAGCAGCGAGCGAGCGAGCTCATGCGAGAGAGAGGAAGAGAGTTACGAATGATTTACGGGCATACCGACAAGATCCTCTCATCGAGCAGCGAGGCGAGCGCAATGGAGCAGGAAACGCAGCTATCTATATGTAGTCATCACAAGATCGACCGCTTCATGCTAAGGCTACTCTCGTCGAGTATTAGCACCATAAATCGACTGATATCTGACGTAGGGTCACACATAGGTCTGATGAAAGTGAGTATCACGGGGGATTACGGGACTGACACGCATACTCTCAGCTCGTCGCCATCAATAATTAGAAGTGGTCTTCCATACCGCACGTTCGGTTGTTAAGCACTATATCTATAGAGTAGCATGGTATATCCCTAAAGTGGCCGCCATAGCACTGGTAGACCCATAACCACTGGGGAATAGTGGTGGCGGGATACTGAGGTGAAGGGCGGCGCACGGATAAATGTACATAGGATGTGAGAGCGGAAGGTGGCGCGATGTATGGATAGAGGAATCCATAAGGGGAGATAAGGGGAATGTTGGGGATGATAAGTTGGAATATTTTAGGGGAACAGGAGACTCTTGTAGTTCTAATGTTCACTGTAAGAGCGGCCCAGTGAGGATCTGTCGCTACAAGCCTATTGAAAAACGGGAGCAACACTCCTAGAATGGGGTAGATAGGGAAAAAATAGACATAAACATACTGAAACTGCTCACCGAGAAAGAGGGGGGTGTGCAAAAGCGTAAAAGAGAGGGGACGACTGGGCTAGTGGAGGCGTGTGGAAGAGTGAGAGAGCTAGACTTGGGACCAAGCGGGAGTGTGACGGGCATAGGAATGGAAGAGTGGGCACACACCAAATTGAATTCAGTTGCAGACAAAAGTGGCTGCTCAGATCACGCGAGGAAGTTTAACAGATGTGGCCCAGTTTGGGACAAAGAAAAAAAGGATCACCCGAGCGACTTCCGAGGACAATTGGCCAGGGGTCTATCTACGCGGTGGGCTGAGGATGAAAGAAAGTAACGAACACTTCATCAACATTGGTAAACGGACACAGATTGATACTGAGGATATACAATGGGCTTTCAAGTAATTTCGTGAAATCCCAGAAACTAACGACAAGTGTCATATTGGTAAACAGGAAGAGATAGAAATCTAGGAATAAAATGCTATACAATATAGGAAGTAGGCTAAAGTAAAGGGAACATATTAAGGACGAATACAAAGCATAGAAAAATACTATTAATAGAATAAAAAAAATGTATAATACAAGATACATCAGTCAATGGATAAAAAGTATTACCGTAATTTAGGAGTGGGAAATTCATAAAGGAAAAATTCATGGTGGGATTGGCAGTGAATGAATTAAACAATACAATTTTGATTACTGTATTGTATGGTGAAGTGATGTGGATAGCTATAATGATTGAATGCTATAGCCAGTGTAAATAACAGAGAATAGCAGTAAGCGCGGAATAGCTAGCTAATAAATCAATATATACATATAGTTGTAGTTAGGGATCTTAGTACATCAGAAGAGGTGAGAGGTAGACTGGGATGCTGAGCGCAGCGCAGGTCTTGAAGCTGGCTTGGCCGGCTGATGGGCTGCTCATGGCTGGTGGCAATGTTGGAGCCAGAACAATGGCGTCCCCATAGGGGCCACATAAAGGAATACACAACTAATCTGTAAATTTATATTAAGAGCTTCTGATGAAATAATCAGTAGTAGTTTCTTATTATTTAATTTATACTGGATAAGGAGGTTAGGTGCAGGGGGTGGGATGAAAATTGCTTAATAATGTATTAGGAAATGGGGGCCTCATGGATGTATGTATGTATGTATTATCTATTTATTTATTTATTTATTTATTTATCATCTATCTATCTATCTATTAGAAAGAAAAAAGGATACTCCAGAGCAGCAATGACTAATAAATGTGTGGGTGCACATCCATAGATCCTGTGTCTAGCGTTCCAGTAGTAAATCCAGTATATCTATCATTATCATTGTCTATCTATATATCTACATTCAGAACATAGAAAAAACACCTGCTGTTTGGTGAGCGCAGGCTGAAAAATGAATAGTGTCCAAGAGCAAAAAACTGACACACACAGTTTTCTGGATAAAATCTTCCTTTTACTTCATAATTTATGAATAAATTGACCATATATTCAATATGATAAAGTTCAAAGAGCTTGCATTCATACCACAAGGTAGCGTGAGTATGTTAAATATTTGTAAACTTATTTGTAACTGCATAAGCATAATCCACCATCCTTTGAATGTCCTTTAAACAAACTCACATATCCTGGTGCTGACTATATTCACTATGATAAAGTTCAAAGAGCTTGCATTTTCAGACCACACTCCTTGTGGTCTGAAAATGCAAGCTCTTTGAAATTATCATAGTGAATATATGGTCGATGTATTAATAAATGTGAATGTTTTACGAAAAAATTATGAAGTAAAAGGAAGATTTTATCCAGAAAACTTGTGTGGTCAGTTTTGCTCTTGGACACTATTCATTTGAAGTGTTGGGGAGTGAAGGAGAGCTCCTAGTCCTAGACCACATCACAGAAATATTAGCTCCCCCGTTACGTATTTGTTGCAGGCTGAAAAATACCAGGCCCATAAATACATCCAAGAAAAAGCAGCTCTCACTAGGGTTACAAGCGGAGCAAACATTTTGGTCATCTTTCAGCTTGAACATATATCACTATTAGTTAACAATCACCTGAGAGCATGAGAAAGGACGGGTATTGGAAAGTCCAGGGGGGCAAAGGTAACACCCCAACGCGCGCTTCGCACTATTGCTCGTCAGGTGGCGACCTGCTCTTGAATTTGCAGGGTGGACGCTCAGCATGTTCGGGGTGTGATAAGACAAGGTGCAAGCCCCAGGACTGTGCACAATAGAAGCCGGTGTGCACTAACTGGCCGCATAATGTGCAGCGAGCTCAGGGCCACATTGACGGTCGTGTTTCATGAGGCCTTAATTTGTCCTAGATGTTTTGCCAATAGAAGTAAACTAATTCTTGCAGCTGAACACTTATCATGGAGTTTTGTAACTTTATTGGTTCAGGATTTAATGCAGTTGAGTCAACGTCAGGTGAAGTTTGTATGTAATGGAGAAAGTAAAGGAAGGACTTGTCCAACTACTGAATCTATATCTGGTTTTGTTCTAAAATCTACATAAAAACAAAAAAACCATGTATGACTCCAACCTCTGGCAAGTCCTATTTGAAATTCATCCATGGCAGTCCTGGCACCCTCTCAAAGGTTTGTAATACCCAATTTGAATGGAGGAAGTCCAAGTATGGGACCAACACATGATCACAAGAACAGACCTCTATAGTTCACAAGAACAGGGGTCCAGTTTGCACTAAATAAATGAGACGGCAGGTTTAGGATATGTTCTGCCTTTACATTTATTGCAAAGGGAGCATTGGAAATTGTTGAGCACATCGCTTGAGTATATCTGGCACCATCCACTGCCTTTGTGAGTTACAGAGATAGCTAAGTGCTGTACATCAGCAACTTCACACAACTCCATAGACCTCCTTTGAACGGAGCAGCAGGACACATACTCGACCTGACACTTCATGAATTAGTTAGAACCACATCCTAGTTCTTATGATCGGTGTGGGTACAGCAGTGGATCGATTGTAATCACTCATCCAAAATAACAATAAAACCTGGGATAACACCTTTATGGTATCTGACTCCAGTGTCGGACTGGCCACCAGAGCATCAGAGAATCCTCTGGTGGGCCCCAGGTTATGACATTTTTTAATGGCCCCAAAAGATCTACATTGGTAGTTACTGGAGTAACATTGGATATTATGATCTTTTTATATAGGATGATTCCGATATTATAGATTATTAGATCTTTTTCATGATACATCCTAAATGATATGATTTTTTAATGGTATTTTATGGTTGAAGGGTGGGTCCTCATGATCACTAACTCTGAAAGGCCCAACAAGGCCAGTCCGACACTAACTGGCTCCAATTACAAATATTGACACCCCTCAATCACAGTAAGGGTTAGCGATGGGAAAAGAAGACACTTCCAATGGTCTCCACAGCGGAAAAATTCTCCCATTCGCATTGAGAACAGTAACACCTTTTAGTTGTGTAATTTTACTAGAGAGATGTGAGCATTCAGCCACAGCTATTAAAGGTGTATGGCTACCGTTACTCCACTGTATTGTTCTAAAATAGGCCCTATATCCATTCAACGCACTACACAAACAGGAACTATCCTAGAAAAATCCAAGTGTTCCCCATCATCATTATCACAATGTAATAATAGCCTGCTATACAATTGACAAAAGCTCTTAGTCCAATAAAGACAATTTGCCGCCTTTATCAACTCTTGTTAACACATGTGATAGATTCCCAAGCTGTATGGGGTCAAAGGGCATTCAAATGCACAAGAGGGTCATTGTAGGGCAGGCACGTCACTGTCCATACAGTCTAAACGCACTCAGTTTATAACTTGACACACAGCTGTGACTACCACACATGTCGTTTCTTCTGGATAGTCATTGTCTAACATTTACTAAAGCCTAACGCAATGGTCGCTGCAGAGGTGTTAGTCCCTGCTAGATGTCAACATCAATTAGCACTTTCCTTGATGTGGATGATGGAAAAAAAACATAAAAATGCTTCAGGAAATTATAAATAAGGTACAATGCAGAGATGTAAAAGTGTCAGTCCCGGAAGCACCTAGAGGTTACAATATACTGATACTCTGATACATCAGAATACTCTTATTTCCTGGCCATTTCACTCCAGTACTATACAATCCACTCCCTTCGAAGAACCTATAGCATCTTGATCCTACTGGACCATATAAAATTAGTAATGCTAGATTGCTGATTGATTGTTGTCACCCAGCATACACGTGCACATGTCCAAAACGTCAAATACTACATACACTCACCGGCCACTTTATTAGGTACACCATGCTAGTAACGGGTTGGACCCCCTTTTACCTTCAGAACTGCCTCAATTCTTCGTGGCATAGATTCAACTAGGTGCTGGAAGCATTCCTCAGACATGGTCAGCAACAATACTCAGGTAGGCTGTGGCGTTGCAACGATGTTCAATTGGTACCAAGGGTCCCAAAGAGTGGCAAGAAGATATTCCCCACACCATGACACCCACCACAGCTGAACCGTTGATACAAGGCAGGATGGGATCTATGCTTTCATGTTGTTGACGCCAAATTCTGACCCTACCTACATCCGAATGTGCGCAGCAGAAATCGAGACTCATCAGACCAGGCAACGTTTTTCCAATCTTCTACTGTCCAATTTCGATGACTTGTGCAAATTGTAGCCTCAGTTTCCTGTTCTTAGCTGAAAGGAGTGGCACCCGGTGTGGGCTTCTGTGCTGTAGCCCATCTGCCTCAAAGTTCGACGTACTGTGCGTTCAGAGATGTCTTTTGCCTACCTTGGTTGTAACGGGTGGCGATTTGAGTCACTGTTGCCTTTCATCAGCTCGAACCAGTCTGCCCATTCTCCTCGACCTCTGGCATCAACAAGGCATTTCTGCCCACAGAACTGCCGCTCACTGGATGTTTTTTCTTTTCGGACCATTCTCTGTAAAACCTAGAGATGGTTGTGCGTGAAAATCCCAGTAGATCAGCAGTTTTGAAATACTCAGACCAGCCTTTCTGGCACCCACACCATGCCACGTTCAAAGGCACTTAATCACCTTTCTTCCCCATACTGATGCTCGGTTGAACTGCAGGAGATTGTCTTGACCATGTTACATGCCTAAATGCATTGAGTTGCCGCCATGTGATTGGGGATTAGAAATTAAGTGTTAACGAGTGCCACTTAGACTCCGGTCCCAGGTGTCGGCTAGTACCATCTCCTGCTGTGGTCTAGAGGGTCCACAGACTCAGAACCCTCACAGTACAACTGTAGGGGCGTGTGGTTTGGCCATGGAAGCGACCAGCCATTAAATACTTTTGCCAGTAATGGAGGTGGCGGACCTCATTGATCTGGCCCTGTAGGAGCCACCTGGCGCTTCCCTGCCACATACCTCGGTCACCCCACCAGTTGGACGGAATATCATGGACTACCCGCACATGGACCATGTGTCACAGGTACCGCTGGCTGCATCAACGAGCCCCATCGGACCATCGGCCCCGTGGAAAACCCAAGATGGTGGCACAGAGGCTCATCACAGCCCCGAGCTGCACACCCCAGCTGGAGGTGATCCTACACTGGATAAGTACATTTACTGTATGCTGGATCTCAGTTTTTAAAAGATCCTCTATATGGAGAAACACTCATGTCATAGTTCGAGTTTGGGTTTCATTGTAATTAGAGTTGTTTTGGTCTGTGGGTGTATTGTTGACTTGGTGAGAGTTTCCTGATCAAGGATTCTCTGTGTGACCATCTGTCATTATAGTATTCCATGGTGCTGCTATGGTGTAGGGTGGATAAGTGGCCAAATTCTTGGTCCTTATCTGTATACGGGTCAAAGTTTTAACCGGTATATACACTCACCGGCCACTTTATTAGGTACACCTGTCCAACTGCTCGTTAACACTTAATTTCTAATCAGCCAATCACATGGCGGCAACTCAATGCATGTAGGCATGTAGACATGGTCAAGACAATCTCCTGCAGTTCAAGCATTCAAACCGAGCATCATATGGGGAAGAAAGGTGATTAAGTGCCTTTGAACGTGGCATGGTTGTTGGTGCCAGAAGGGCTGGTCTGAGTATTTCAGAAACTGCTGATTCTACTGGGATTTTCACGCACAACCATCTCTAGGGTTTACAGAGAATGGTCCGAAAAAGAAAAAACATCCAGTGAGCGGCAGTTCTGTGGGCAGAAATGCCTTGTTGATGCCAGAGGTCGAGGAGAATGGGCAGACTGGTTCGAGCTGATAGAAAGCAACAGTGACTCAAATCGCCACCCGTTACAACCAAGGATAGGCAAGAAGCATCTCTGAACGCACAGTACGTCGAACTTTGAGGCAGATGGGCTACAGCAGCAGAAGACCACACCGGGTGCCACTCCTTTCAGCTAAGAACAGGAAACTGAGGCACAATTTGCACAAGATCATCGAAATTGGACATTAGAGATTGGAAAAACGTTGCCTGCGGATGAGTCTCGATTTCTGCTGCGACATTCGGATGGTAGGGTCAGAATTTGGCGTCAACAACATGAAAGATCCATCCTGCCTTGTATCAACGTTCAGGCTGGTGGTGGTGTCATGGTGTGGGGAATATTTTCTTGCCACTCTTTGGGACCCTTGGTACCAATTGAACATAGTTGCAACGCCACAGCCTACCTGAGTATTGTTGCTGACCATGTCTGAGGAATGCTTCCAGCACCTAGTTGAATCTATGCCACGAAGAATTGAGGCAGTTCTGAAGGTAAAAGGGGGTCCAACCCGTTACTAGCATGTGGTACCTAATAAGTGGCCGGTGAGTGTATGTAGTATTTGACGTTTTGGACATGTGCACGTGTATGCTGGGTGACAACAATCTCAGCAATCTAGCATTACTATTTTTTATATGTTCCAGTAGGATCAAGATGCTATAGGTTCTTCGAAGGGAGTGGATTGTATAGTACTGGAGTGAAATGGCCAGGAAATAAGAGTATTCTGATGTATCAGAGTATCAGTATATTGTAACCTCTAGGTGCTTCCGGGACTGACACTTTTACATCTCTGCATTGTACCTTATTTATAATTTCCTGAAGCATTTTTATGTTTTTTTTCCATCATCCACATCAAGGAAAGTGCTAATTGATGTTGACATCTAGCAGGGACTAACACCTCTGCAGCGACCATTGCGTTAGGCTTTAGTAAATGTTAGACAATGACTATCCAGAAGAAACAGACATGTGTGGTAGTCACAGCTGTGTGTCAAGTTAATAAACTGAGTGCGTTTAGACTGTATGGACAGTGAGACGTGCCTGCCTACAATGACCCTCTTGTGCAAGTTTGAATGCCCTTTGACCCCATACAGCTTGGGAATCTATCACATGTGTTAACAAGAGTTGATAAAGGCTGCAAATTGTCTTTTATTGGACTAAGAGCTTTTGTCAATTGTATACAGGCTATTAGTTACATTGTGATAATGATGATGGGGAAACACTTGGATTTTTCTAGGATAGTTCCTGTTTGTGTAGTGCGTTGAATGGATATAGGGCCTATTTTAGAACAATACAGTGGAGTAACGGTAGCCATACACCTTTAATAGCTGTGGCTGAATGCTCACATCTCTCTAGTAAAATTACACAACTAAAAGGTGTTACTGTTCTCAATGCGAATGGGAGAATTTTCCGCTGTGGAGACCATTGGAAGTGTCTTCTTTTCCCATCGCTAACCCTTACTGTGATTGAGGGGTGTCAATATTTGTAATTGGAGCCAGTTAGTGTCGGACTGGCCTTGTTGGGCCTTTCAGAGGTAGTGATCATGAGGACCCACCCTTCAACCATAAAATACCATTAAAAAATCATATCATTTAGGATGTATCATGAAAAAGATCTAATAATCTATAATATCGGAATCATCCTATATAAAATAGATCATAATATCCAATGATTACTCCAGTAACTACCAAATGTAGATCTTTTGGGGCCATTAAAAAATGTCATAACCTGGGGCCCACCAGAGGATTCTCTGATGCTCTGGTGGGCCAGTCCGACACTGGAGTCAGATACCATAAAGGTGTTATCCCAGGTTTTATTGTTATTTTGGATGAGTGATTACAATCTGATCCACTGCTGTGACCCACACCGATCATAAGAACTAGGATGTGGTTCTAACTAATTCATGAAGTGTCAGGTCGAGTATGTGTCCTGCTGCTCCGTTCAAAGGGAGTCTATGGGAGTTGTGGAAGTTGCTGAGTACAGCACTTAGCTATCTCTGTAACTCACAAAGGCAGTGGATGGGAATGCCAGATATACTCAAGCGATGTGCTCAACAATTTCCAATGCTCCCTTTGCAATAAATGTAAAGGCAGAACATATCCTAAACCTGCCGTCTCATTTATTTAGTGCAAACTGGACCCCTGTTCTTGTGAACTATAGAGGTCTGTTCTTGTGATCAGTGTTGGTCCCAATACTTGGACTTCCTCCATTCAAATTGGGTATTACAAACCTTTGAGAGGGTGCCAGGACTGCCATGGATGAATTTCAAATAGGACTTGCCAGAGGTTGGAGTCATACATGGAGTTTTGTTGTTTTTATGTAGATTTTAGAACAAAACCAGATATAGATTCAGTAGTTGGACAAGTCCTTCCTTTACTTTTCCATTACATACTAAACTTCACCTGACGTTGACTCAACTGCATTAAATCCTGAACCAATAAAGTTACAAAACTCCATGATAGTGTTCAGCTGCAAGAATTAGTTTACTTCTATTGGCAAAACATCTAGGACAAATTAAGGCCTCATGAACACGACCGTCAATGTGTGCCCTGAGCTCGCTGCACATTATGCGGCCAGTTAGTGGCACACCGGCTTCTATTGTGCACAGTCCTGGGGCTTGCACCTTGTCTTATCACACCCTGAACATGCTGAGCGGCCACCCTGCAAATTCAAGAGCAGGTCGCCACCTGACGAAGCAATAGTGCGAAGCGCGCGTTGGGGTGTATACCTTGGCCCCCCTGGACTTTCCAAATACCTCCTTTCATCATGCTCTCAGGTGAGTGTTAAACTAATAGTGATATATGTTCAAGCTGAAAGATGACCAGAAATGTTGCTCCGCTGTTGGAATAAAATTTCATGCATATTTTTTTACTTGTAACCTTGGTGAGCTGCTTTTTCTTGGATGTTATTTATGGGCCTGGTATTTTTCAGCCTGCAACAAATACGTAAACGGGGGAGCTAATATTAATCTGTGATGTGGTCTAGGACTAGGAGCTCTCCTTCACTCCCCAAACACTTCAAATGAATAGTGTCCAAGAGCAAAACTGACCACACAAGTTTTCTGGATAAAATCTTCCTTTTACTTCATAATTTTTCGTAAAACATTCACATTTATTAATACATCGACCATATATTCACTATGATAAAGTTCAAAGAGCTTGCATTTTCAGACCACAAGGAAGTGTGGTCTGAAAATGCAAGCTCTTTGAACTTTATCATAGTGAATATATAGTCAGCACCAGGATATGTGAGTTGTTTAAAAGGACATTCAAAGGATGGTGATTATGCTTATGCAAGTTTACAAATAAGTTTACAAATATGTTAACATACTCACGCTACCTTGTGGTATGAAAATGCAAGCTCTTTGAACTTTATCATATTGAATATATGGTCAATTTATTCATAAATTATGAAGTAAAAGGAAGATTTTATCCAGAAAACTTGTGTGGTCAGTTTTGCTCTTGGACACTATTCATTTTTCAGCCTGCGCTCACCAAACAGCAGGTTTTTTTTCTATGTTCTGAATGTAGATATATAGATAGACAATGATAATGATAGATAATACTGGATTTACTACTGGAACGCTAGACACAGGATCTATGGATGTGCACCCACACATTTATTAGTCATTGCTGCTCTGGACTATCCTTTTTTCTTTCTAATAGATAGATAGATAGATGATAAATAAATAAATAAATAAATAAATAGATACATACATACATACATCCATGAGGCCCCATTTCCTAATACATTATTAAGCAATTTTCATCCCACCCCCTGCACCTAACCTCCTTATCCAGTATAAATTAAATAATAAAGAAACTACTACTGATTATTTCATCAGAAGCTCTTAATATAAATTTACAGATTAGTTGTGTATTCCTTTATGTGGCCCCTATGGGGGACGCCATTGTTCTGGCTCCAACATTGCCACAGCACATGAGCAGCCCATCAGCCGGCCAAGCCCAGCTTCAAGAGCCTGCGCTGCGCTCAGCATCCCAGTCTGATCTCTCACCTCTTCTGATGTACTAAGATCCCTAACTACAACTATATGTATATATTGATTTATTAGCTAGCTATTCCGCCTTACTGCTATTCTCTGTTATTTACACTGGCTATAGCATTCAATCATTATAGCTATCCACATCAATTCACCATACAATCGGACATCAAAATTGTATTGTTTAATTCATTCACTGCCAATCCCACCATGAATTTTTCCTTTATGAATTTCCCACTACCTAAATTACGGTAATAGCTTTTTATCCATTGACTGATGTATCTATGTATTATACATTTTTTATCTATTTATGTAAATATTAACAATTTTTCATCACTGATTTTTGTTATTTCGCTATTAATATTTTTTATTTATGTATACATTTCTGATATGTGTATATGCATTGTATATATTCCATCCATAGTTTCATCCTTGCCTTTTACCAACATATGACCCCACTGTCCTGCTTTATTAGTTTTGTCGTTCACAGAAAAAAATTCCACTTGAAAAAGGGGCATGGTATATCCGAGAAATATGTTGTGGTTCTGTTTGATGCATTTTATCCTAATTTAATAAATTATTCCACATATTTGTTACTGACAACCTGGAATTCAATTTGGTGTGTGCCCACCTCTTCCATTCCTAATTGCCTACACTCCAGCTGGTCCAGCAATCTAGACTCGAGGCAAAACATCTAACAAGCCTCCACTAGAGGTGTCCCTTACGTTGTGCACAACCCCTCTAGGTGAGCAGGTTATATATATTTATGTAATATTTGTTCCCTTCTACACAGGGTTGGCTCCAGGTTTCAATAGGCTCGTAGGCGACAGAGCCTCACTGGGCCCCTTTACAGTGAACTTAGAAACTAAAAGAGTCTCCTGTTCCCTAAAATATTCCCAAGCTTATCATCCCAAACATTCCCCTTATGGTAATTTTATATACAGCCCCTTCAACCCCACAAATTCCTTATGTACAACCTTATGTGGCCCCCTCCCAGCAGCTCCGGGCCCCGACACTTGCCCGGGTATGCCCAGTGCTAGTGCCGGCCCTGCCTCTACAATAATACCCTATGAGCACTCTCATAGAGAAGGTGCGGTTTAGCACCAAAACGTCCCTGTGTGATGGAATAAAAGATCACCACTTTTCTACAATTTATTGAGTGCTGCCTCTTCACTACCTAGATAGATAGATAGATAGATAGATAGATAGATAGATAGATGATGGATAAATAGATAGATAGATAGATAGATAGATAGATAGATGATGGATAAATAGATAGATAGATAGATAGATAGATAGATAGATGATGGATAAATAGATAGATAGATAGATAGATAGATAGATAGATAGATAGATAGATGATGGATAAATAGACAGCTAATTTAATGAAAAGTCTAGGTAAATAATTCTCATATAAAACAAATTTATTTTACACACCATCACTCAGATGGAGAAAGCTAAATAATAATTTAGCATGCATAAGTAGAGGTATCTTTTTCTTTTATAAATACAATATACAAAAATACAGTATATAGTCGTAGTATCTCCAGGTTTACCATTCAGAAAGTAAACATATATAGAGAATAAGCACAAGTGGTTATGACACAGAGAATCCATGTCCTGTTATTATCTCCCTCTCCTCATAGTCTATTCATACATATAATCCCTATCTAGACCAGAAGTGGGGCCATGATATCTCACTTATTGGTGAAAGCAGAGGGTCTCGTTGAGCATCATGGGAAAATAAATTCGACACTGGATGAACTTGACCAGAGGGAGAGGAAGAAGTCTCACTGTGGATAAAATGACATTTTCTTAGCAATATATCTCTCCTTGTCTTTCATAATCCTAGTAGATATGACGAGCGGGAGGCTGGCTCCCATTTATAACACTGTGGCGATGCGCCTTTCTGAGTTCATTAGAAGATGTCTCTGCTTCCTGGCACAAGAATCAGTGCAGCTGACCGTTCTGCTGATGACTATTCTCCTCCTCTTCAGATGTACAATCAGATGAGTGATGGTAGAAGTGCTTGTCATCTCTATGCTCCTCATCATCTTCATCTTCCCGGTCCTCCTCCTCTTCCTCACTGTCTGTATAGTCTCTGGGGAGGCGACTGCCTGCTTTAAGGGGTTCACCCCTTGAGTGTACGTGGTAGGTAGACGATTTGTCTTCCTGATTGTCCTCTGAACATTTCTCCTCACAGCCTCCCTTGCTTCCTCTCTGTTGCTTCTCTGTGTCTTGGACAGCCTGTTCCTTGGCCTTCTTGCTTCTCTTCCATTTCATACGTCTGTTTTGGAACCAGATCTTTACCTGTTGGAATAATAGAAAAAAATCTTTAGTCAACTTCAGACATAACCTGAATATGATTGTAATACTTGGAGGGAGTCGGATGAACAGATTTAAGAAAAAGTTTAAACTCTGTGAAATAATCAAACACAATAGAGTAGAGTACATCCTAAATCCAAAAATTAAGAGTATATAAACCACTCTTTTTTGAGACTTTTTTGGTGCATTGCAATTTTTGGGCCTTTTTAGGACATTTTGAAATGTCTGCCGGACATTTGTTTTATGTCAGCAAGACACATTTATCTTATATTTCAGATGTGCTAAATGTTGCAAATGACATTTACCATTTCATATTGTCGGAAATTTGTGACATATTTTAGCGCAAAAAACATCAGAAGAAACCATGCTTAAGGCTACATTCACACAATGTATGCCAACTATATCGTAGTACGGTGGGCATACATCGGTGCCCGCGAGAGGAGTAAAATATGGCGCACGGCGCTGTATTGTGGCGAAATATAGGACATATCCTATCTTTCTGCCGGCTACCGAGCGGTACGGTGCAGCGTGTGCGGCACCATACCGCTCCCTTAAGGTGCCGTGCGCCAATTGCCCATACGTTCATGTGAATTTAGCATTAAGGAAAACTTTGAAAATGGAAGAAGTGACTTCAGACATTTGTGTGACATTTTTGACACATATCTTAAAAAGAGATCTGAAAAAAATGCCCATTTACCACAAGGAAAATGTGAGATTGATAAATTACCAAAGAAGCAGACGGAAACAGACAGGCAAAAACTAGGCAAAACATACAGAGATAAGATAAGTGACCCCATAATGTAACAAATCCATCACAGGATGATGATTTTTGTACATATTGCTAGAATTTTTCTAATGTATTCCACTGGTTGGTTTATTCTGCTCCATAATATTGTACTAATATTTTGGCACTCGGGGTTAGATTCTAAGTCATGGCCTTTCTTCTCAATGCCAAGCCCCCTTCTCACAAATCCACTCTGCAAGGTATCAAAAACACGTAAGCCACTTATTGATGTACTATAAGTACGAATCCCAAGTAAGTTTTCCCCTCTCTGCCAGCAAATATTATTTAATAATTCTGATAAAAAAAAATTGTAACAAAATGACCCTTCATAGAATTAACCTAAAAAGTTATTTTCCATTGTTCATATTTTGGGTCAAACTTAGTCAGGGTTACATACAGCAGAGTAACATTATCTGGTGTGAGACAGAGAAAGCACTTGGCAATGGACTCACCAGAGTGACTCAACCTCCAGAGCTTGGATTGTGTCCTAGTATGACTGCTGTACTGTACTGACTGGCGTCCCACTCCTCACTACATACATCTTATTATATTCTAAGGTAATAAACTACACAGCACATGAGAATATTTCCCCAGAGATTCTACCTGTGATGTTATGATAAATGAATCCTACAAATATAGAAGATATTTGGTAAACATCCCAGGAAATATTGCAACAATGTAACAAGTGTAGCCAAGTGTGAGAATAGGAGCTTGAGAAGAATAACCATTGTATGTGATAAAATCTAATTTCTCATTGTGTCTGGTTTTCTGAAATTGAAGAAAAATTCTTCATGTCTCGCCAAGGTTATAGAATAATTAGTATCAGCTGCAATATAATAACATTTATGACTTATTTCTGACATTGTAGAAAGATAAGATTAACTTCTAACCATAACATAGGGATGGAATACATCATAGTGTTGTGATTCTGCAATGGACGGGTTTATTTTCCACTTTTCTAACTGGAATAATTAAATGATGCTTACATTGTCCTCAGTCCCATCAGTTTTATATCATCAACCTACATTCTTGGGTCAATTTAGTCTAGGACCAGGTATAGGTTTGAGAATATACCACCATTGCATCTTTTAGGCTAAGTTCACACCACCCTTGAAAGATCCGTTCCTTAACTCCGTTAAAAAAAAGTAACGAACGGAGGTTAAACGTATGAACTAAAAATCTCATTGACATCAATGTAAATTTTATGTCATCCATTATGTTCTGTTTGACAGGTATCAGTTATGCTTTATTTTTTAGGATGGGATTTTTGACTGATACATTAAACCTCCGCTCTTTACTTTTTGTAGCAGAGGTAAGGAATGGAGGTTTGAGCACATTGGGGCACATTTACTTACCCGGTCCAGTCACGATCCAGCGGCGGGTTTTCCCGGGTCCGGCCGGGATTCACTAAGGTAGTGCGCCCGATGTCCACCAGGTGTCGCTGCTGCGCTGAAGTCTGCTGGAGTTCACCGGAGTTCACTATCCTATCCTGGGTGCAAGTAAGCGCATGTCAAGCTGTCGCATGCATGCCGGCGCCGATACGGCACAATCCGATCGCGTACGCCAAAAACCCGGGGCAATTCAGGGAAAAACGGCGCAAATCAGTAATATTCGGGAAACGTGACGAAAAATAGCGATTCAGGCCCTTAGTATATGACCCCCATTGTCTATAAATCTATTATAGTGAACAATGTGTGTGAGAAAAGGGTTGGTGGGAGTATATATGAAGTTCTCCTCCCACCATGACATCACAAGGTTTGCTAAGGAGGGGGAGAACTTCGATCCCACGGGGGCACCTTCAACCGGCAAGAAATATTCATCATTAAATGAAAAATAATTGTATTTTTTTAATAAGTAACTTATTGCCAACAGAAGAAATTCTTTTAAATTAT
Organism: Engystomops pustulosus; assembly: GCA_019512145.1. NCBI lineage: Eukaryota > Metazoa > Chordata > Amphibia > Anura > Leptodactylidae > Engystomops > Engystomops pustulosus. Next base: position 189,658,866 of record CM033645.1, read on the forward strand.
TGTCATATGCACTTAATTTTGATAGGTGGAATTGTACAGCCTCTAATGCAACATCATAAAGGTATACATGAGTATAAGGACACCACATCACATGTGGCCCACTTATACTCAGATTCAAAGTTTTCAAAATTACTTAGGACAGTAGAACTGGCTCTAAGGTAACCTGGCACTCGTTGGACCAAAGGCTGCAAAAGTATGTCCACCCAACAATCTTTCTCCTAGTGATCCTATTCCTGCTATGATTGGACGTAAGGGTGGAGGAAACACGTTTTTTTGGCAATTTGGGTAGCCCATGGAATATGGGAGGTATGGGTGCCCTAATGTCATGTCTATATACCTTGCCTAGAGATATTCTGCCGACCAGCAAGCAATTTTATACCTGAATTAGATCAGGTGACAAATGAAGGAAGACTCATAATATACTACTGCTAGGATCCAATGCAAAATCTATACCAGGTTCCCCCCAAAAAAATCTATGTGAGAGTAAGACAACCATCGACCCCCAAGGCACCTGGGCCCAGAGACAATTCCATTTCAACAGGCGAATTAATGTTCTTCCAAATTCTTATTCCTGATCATCAGCCTAAGTATTAGGGCCATTACTAGGATCCCATTAAGGCTTTCTACATATGAAGTTGAAATATTTTTGAACATTTGGTCAGTGTGTGGATATAATCGACTTATCTATATTTTATGTGTCAATTTTTGGATCAGTAATATGAGTTTTGTAAAATTTGAAAAAAAAACAACATAGCAATGCCAAATGTGTGAGGCCAATATTTGATTAACAGTGAATTTTTGTACGAAAATATTGAATGTAGAAAATACCCACAATTATCCATCCTCTATTCAACCATAACCCATCCACCTCAGCCTAAGGCTGCATCTAGACCAACGTATGGCCGCACGGCTACAGCTGGGCGGACATATGTTTGCCGTGATGGAGAGGAGGAGGGGGATGCCTCTCCTCTCCATAAAGATGCATGGCATATGGGCCGTGCTATAGGGAAAGATAGGACATGTCCCATCTTTTCCCCGGCTACAGAGTGATACGGTGCCACATGTGTGCGCCACTGTCTCACTCCGTGTGGCCATCGCCGTCTACAGGGGACGTATGTACGGCCACAAGCTTTCGGCCATACATACGTCCCCTATACGGTAGTGTGAACGTAGCCTTACATCTATTGTATGCCATCACCCAAGATTCGAACCAGAACAATATTCTGGATCCAGGACTTTGCTACTTTTTTCTATATTCTGTATATAAAGGTCTTGTCCTTTATTCCACACCCTCACCCCTCTTTGTCCTATACGATTCTATACTGATACAGCTCACTTTAATACATGAAATAACCACAAGCACCGGAATTTCCACATTGTTATACATATTATAAGATACATGAAATCCAGAGAATAAATACAAGATTCAGTCACTCTGGACTCCAACAAAGACACAATGATAATAAAGATGAAATAAAATCCCAACCTATAGGGGGCACTGTTTCCATAAACTTCTCTATGCAATATTATGTTCCTGTTGTAATCACAGCTGTGCCCATGACTTGTAGCTATTAGCTTAGATTGTAATAGTGTGTGAGAGCTATTAATACCATTAGTATTATTGTTATTATGATCTTTACCATACTCATCTAATTTATTTCTGTGATCCATCTATTTATTAATCAATTATCTCTACTTGTCTCTGTTTATATATTGCAATGATCTATCCATCTCAATATTTTAAGTAGAGATTATATATACAGTTCCTATATCTCTCTTTCTGACTCTCTAAATCTCTAGTATCTATGTATCTCATATCTATAACATCTGATATCTGTATATCTTTTATCAATTAAAAATGAATGTGTATTTTATGTCATCCATTAAGCGTGTGTTTTTTGACAGAAATTATGATGATGAAAAAAGATGATGCCTAAGGCTCATTTCACACTACTGTGAAAAACTAAAGAATGGAGGATTAACGGAGGTTTAACGTATTAATTAAAAAAAAAATTTACGGATGTAAATTTTATGCCATTCATTATGTTCCATTTAAGCAGAGATCCGTTATCCAAGCGTTTTTGGATGGAAAAAATGATGGAGGCTGCAGTACATTAAACCTCCTTTCTTTATATTTTTATTAACGGAAGAAAGGAATGGAGGTTTGAACAGTAGTGTGAACTTAGCCTTATTGATAATCTATTAAGGGTTAAACCTTAACTAAATTATCTTTTTTTATATATTCTAAGATCATATATGTACAATTGTTTGCAAATAATTATCATCATCTCGTATAATATGCCAAAATTATACAAATAATAATAATAATAATAATCTCTACATGTAGGTAAAGAATACTAAGGGTATAATGCCAGCCTTCATATACTGGATATGAGAAAGAATGTGGAAGGAAGAATTGGTGTCTGTGTACCACAGAGCTGGCACTCTACAACAAAAGGCCATGTAATTATAGGAACTGATGTCAAGCTATGAACTATGACATCATACATCAATAAAGTGATCCTGCACAGTGCACTGCAAGGAGAAGAATACAAACACCACCCAAGAGACTTTGGAAAGCAGATTTTCCTACTGATTATGAAAAATAATGTATAAATGATATTGTAGTAATAGTTTTCCACTTTTACATAGCAATATACTTAACATTTACAAAATAGTTTCAAAGGTTGGTAATTATTGTAGATTGGGACTACACTTGGGTGAAGAACTGCAGTGTATCAAGACTTAAGTGATATCAGGGATGCAACACTTACATGCAAAACCACAGAACATTGTAACCATTGGTCTCCAGCTCACTCATCCAAAATGAAATTAAATGGGGAGATAGATAGATAGACAAATAGATAGCAGGTAGATAGAATGAGTTGATGCAATAAATAGATGATAGATATAGAATGATATAGATAGAAAGATAGATATTATATAGATAGAATGAATTGATAGATAGATTGATTGATACATATAGTTAGAATGAGTTGATATGATAGACAGATGATAGCTAGCTAGATGATAGATAAATATATAGACAGATAGATAGAAAAGAAAAATAAATAGATAGAAACCTATAGATAGAATGAGATAGAAAGATATATATGAGATAAATGATAGATAGATAGATAGATAGATAGATAGATAGATAGATAGATAGATAGATAGAGAGATAGATAGATAGATAGATAGATAGATAGCTAAATAAATAAATAGATAGATAAGAGATAGATAGATAGATAGATACAGACTACAGATTACACAATTGCTGTTATTACTACACATTATAGAACACAACATAATAGAGGTTTAATCTGTAATCCTGTAGCAGTTATGGATCTAATACCCCTAGTATTGTACCAGCCTTGTACTGCCAACCAACCAACCAACCAGGATTATTACTTATAGATGTACATAGAAGGGAGTATATATATGGTATTTTGGGTACAGGACACTATGTAATTTACCTGGGTTTCTGTAAGCATCAATGATGTGGCCACCTCGAATCGTTTAGGTCTGGAAAGATATTTATTCAGCTTGAACTGATGCTCCAGCTCCAGCAGTTGTTGGCTGGTGAAGGCGGTGCGGGGTCTCCTGCACTTCCCCAGGAGATTGGACTGAGCCTGAGCTGCAAAACAGAGAGGAAAGCTAATGATTAATGTATGTGTATATCATATAAACCTTATAATAACCCATCATAACAAGAATAATATACAAATAACATACACAGAGGAAATGTAAATATAAAGACATCTATAAATCACATGAAGATTGTAGATGGTCATGATAATGATAATAATAATACATCTAAATGTATCACAAAGAATTATGACAATACTACTATTACTACTACTATTACTAATAATAATACAGAGAAGAAAGGTTAATATATATATATTACATCAACTTCAATAGAAACCCATCCACATAATACTACTGATAATAATGACATTATATTAATATATGTGTACAATGTATAGTCTCCTACGTATACAGTATATTGTTACTTTCTCTACCCATGATTCTTCTCCTTCCCTCTCTTAATATATAGATGAATCGCTTTACTGATTTATTAATTATCCTTAGTCTACGTTTCCCTCTATATTCCTGTCTCCTCATTTATATATTGTACTCATTTTCTATCATTATAATTTCTTTCTCCTTATTTTTCTTACAAATATATTCTGTTTTCTTTAGTCTGCTTATCCCTACCCCTAAATTATTATTAAAATTACTATTGTTATTATTATCATCATATTATTTCCATATATACTATACATTATCTGTCATTCTCCCTCCATCATATTCTGCTCTCTCTAGAATCATTTTTATTATTGTTTTATCTTAAACAATAAACATGTATCCTCTTTATATCCTACTATTATTATATATATTCTTTTTACAACTGTGTTTAATTCATTTTCTGTCTCTCTATCCTTCCACGACTTTTTCTCTATTATTACTATTATTATCCTCACCCAGTTTACATAGTTATTCTGTGACCTCTGTAACATATATCATTTATCTTTTATTATTATTATTATTATTACTGTTGTTACTATTATTATCCATTGTACATATATGTTTTATGTATCCAACTTTTTCCTAGATGTCCCCTTTTATTGTTTATTATCTCAATCTTTTGTCAATGTAATTATTATCTTCCCCTTCACATAGTCTATATTCTCTTTCTTATTTTTCTTCCTTTCTTTTCCCTGACTACATATCTATATATATATATCTGTATGGTATAAATGTCAACTCGTTCATAGTCTGTGTTCACTTTCTTTATTTTTTCTTCTATTATTTTATTGTATTATTATAATTTGTTTATCTGTATTGTCTCTGCCTTCCAATTCTTTTTTCTCCCTATTTTTTCCACATATATATTCAGGACTCTTTTACTTATATCTTCTACTCTCTTGACATAGATAGAAAGGTAGACAATATATATATATATATATATATATATATATATATATATATATATATACAGTGTACTTCACTATATGTGTTCTCTTTTATTAAAGTATTATTACTCTTGATACTATTATATCACCACTTGTATAGTTTGCATTCTCAGTCTCTTATCTTCTTTGTGTCTCTGTATAGTTTTTTTCCTATTTAATTTCTTCACATACGTTCTCTACTTCCAATCTCTCTTCTTATATAAACTATTATTATTTTATGAATGATTCATTGTCTTCTCTATATGATAAAATATCATTGTGTTCCCCACTTTTCTGTTTCTCTCTGTGTTTCCCCTTCCTCTCTATATCGTTGCCCCTCTCTCATTTGTATTCTCTCTGCCTCCCTCAGTAATTTGTGTATAGGATCATAGTTCTTTGCATCCATAGTATAATCTATTATACGAATCTATTATAATCCTGGCTCATCTGCAGCCATAATACACCTGTGTGTCACTTTAATAGGAAATAATATTGCCACAGAGTATTACCACTTTAATTTAAGGAGTTGAGATCACAATGAAATATATAAGATGTTCTCAGCCCTGGAAGGTGATGGTGATGATGATGGCTGCTGGAATCTGTCTCAGGGCCATTACAGAACATGAAAGGGAAGGATGAAATGGAGCAGTGATTTGTAAGCAGCCTGATAAGTGGCACAGAGCCTTGTTCCAGCATGTAATCCCTACTATCTGATAAAACTGCACTCTATTTACCTGCGAGCCTTGGAGCTAATCCACACACAACAGCCTGCAGCTATCTTATTACCCACCAGAGCAAACAACCAAGACATCACCATATGCATAGTCAATAGATGGGTCATTATATCAGATCAGATAGTACTGACACCATCTACAGGATACAAAGGGGCGATAGAAAACCCAGGAAATACCATCAGCTCCAATATATTGATTGCATATTGATATTCATGGAGAAATAAAGGTATGCAAAATATATATGAAATGGATGTGAGAGGTATATAGGAGAATGATATAAAAGAAAGAAAGATCAATTGGATGGATCGATAACTACATTCAAACATAACAAAACGAAGGAAAAACAGAAAGAAAGAAAACAAGAAAGAAATAAGAGAGTAAATCAAGAAAGAAAATAGGATGATGCCTATCCTAATAAAACCTATCTATCGATCTTTTGCACATTATATACCATAGTATAAGAATACACAATATGACACTAATACGATACCATAATTACTTATATGCTAATGCCCCCTGATTTCCATACATAACTACATGTTAACCCCCTCCCACATACAGTTCTATTAAAATATAGAAGAGACGACTACAATTCATTTGAAATCTTAGGCAATTATGATTTACTGTAATTTCAACAAAATAGTATATATATATTGTTTTGTCAATTGGGTTTAAGAGTTTGCTGCACTGTAAATGTAACAACTTTCTTGTCAATATATTTGCAGGCCCATGAATCTATCTATCTATCTATCTATCTATCTATCTATCTCCCTATCTAGGTCTTGTATGATATAGATATAGTATACTTCAGTCATGTTGTGGTATTAATTAAGGTACTTTCTAGGAAGCTTCTATCTACATTGATAAAAGCAGAGGAAGTGGTATGGCCTTGCGACGGAACATTATTAAAGCCAGGAAGAAGATTTCATCAATTTGCAATGTAGAGACGTGAGGTATCTGAGACACCGAATCCTCTGTACAGGGACATAACCCTCAGCTGTGTAATGTCCCTGCATCGCCTCACTTACCCTGATAAATAGGAGAATACAAGGTTATCACCCACACATATCTACCTTTCGTAGTCTAATGCAGTTTATACAGTGTCTTACATCGGTCTATGAGCTGTGTGTGCATTGTTACAATGTATATAAGCATTGCTTGCTTAATATCTATATTACAATACATCTCACGTATACATCGACATTCTGCCTCTCAGAAGCAAATTACAAAAAAACCCCAGAATTATACAGAAATAATAGAAAAAACTCCATATCATAGGGAGGTAAATGATCGAAACAATACAGTAAATATTTATATACCTACAATAGAAATAGATACAAATAAATAATGGAAAAGACTAGTAATAAATTATATTAGTGTATAAAAAATCTATTCTAACTATATATAGATGGGCAATGTATAGCTGTAAACTACATCACTGAACATCACTATAAATTCGTAACTAGAGATTATGTATATGTATGTATATATATGGACAGCTGATTTTATTATTATATCTATGCATTTCCTATCTATATGATTATCTATCTATGTCAGGTTTACATCTTACCTATCTACTGGTTTAATACTACCTTCTCCCTTGTTTCTCTGAGATTATTTTTATGTTCACATTGGCCTATCATATGTATGTATTTCAAATCTATTCCCATCAGATAATCTCATATTTATATCTACTTTATCAACTTTTCTTTTTTCCACCTCTCTTTTATCTTCGATTCTATCTGTATATCTTAAACTAATATCTTATCTATCCCTATCTAATATAATATCTTATCTGTCTACTCTTTCTTATATACGTGTCTATCTGCCTGTCTATCTTTCCCATATCTATCCATCTTGTAGGAATTTTAAAAAACTTGATTATGTCAGCTTCTCTCCCCCTCAGTCCCCCCAGGTCTCTGGCACTGACATAATACATGTATATTACTACACATTGTGTACACTGCTTAGGCTACACATGCCATAGTACATTGGGTACTCACGTTGATTGAAGTCTGCCATCTGGGCAGCATCATGCCAGCGTGGAGGGGCTCTAGCATGGTCAGCTGGAAGTGCGGCACTGATCTTGATGGGGTCCATGGCATGGTGGGATGGTGGGCGCCTTGGAGCTGGCTGCTGTAGGGTAGTAGGCAGTGCTGGGTGCTGTCCGGCCGCCAGAGCCGCTGCTGCAGCGAGAGTAGCCATAGACAGGGTGCCCGTACGAGCTGGTGCGGGTGTGGTGACTCATCATGCTGCCAGGGTGCTGCTGGCTGCTCAGGAAGCGGGCTTAGGGAGCAGTCGCACGTCCGAGGAGGTGATGGGCTCTCAGTCCTCAGGTCTGGGTGCTCGATGGGGGACTGCTGGACAGGAGGACGAGGACAGGGACGTGACCAGGACAGGGGGAGCTCTGCGGCTTCGGGGGGTTCTATGGCCAGGAGGGCGTCTATCCGGAAGTTCTTGGACTTCTCATGGATCCTCTGGGACGAGGGAACTCCTGAGCACAAGCACAGTCAGTCCTGGAGAGAAGAGACCAGGAGGAGCACAGTGTGGCCAGGGGAGCACAGTGCGGGCAGGAGCTGGGAGGAGGAGCACAGTGGGCCAGGAGCAGAGGGCAGCAAGACACAGTGCGGGCAGGAGCCGGTCAGAGGAGCACAGTGCGGGCAGCAGAGTGAGAGCAACACGTCCAGGTGTCCGGGACCAGGACTGTCACTTGAAGGCCCGACACTCCTGTCTATTGGACACCTTAGTCCCGAGCAATGATTGGAGGGCAGGATGGGAGGGGTCACTGGTCATTCTCAGAGACCTGCGGCTGTCAGTGAAGAGGCTCATGGAGCTTATACTAATAGCAGAGAAATTCATAGCCCCCCGCCACTCCTGTGCCTCCAATCATCGGTATGAGCAGTGGTGATAGGCAGCATCATCTACACATCACTAGTGTATACATCATACATAACTATCGTCACTACATCTAACACATCACTAGTGTATACATCATACATATCACTAGCATTACTATATCATATACACATCACTAGTGTATACATCATACATATCACTATCGTCACTACATCATATACACATCACTAGTGTATACATCATACATATCACTAGCATTACTACATCATATACACATCACTAGTGTATACATCATACATATCACTATCATCACTACATATACACATTACTACATCCAGGCCGGCCGCTATGGGTAGGCAAAGGTGGCAATTGCCCAGGGCCCCCTGCCCCTGGAAGAGGGAAATCTCTTCTTTCAAATTAATCTTGAATTTGTTTCTAGGTGCTATGGATCCAAGAGATATTCAGGTTAAAGTGGAGATATCAGGTGTCATTTTATATATAAATCACTCCCAATGCGAGTTTTAACAGTAATTATCTCCGTTTTCCTAAACATAGAAACACAAATTTAAATTCATATAAAAGAGGAGACTCTCTTCTTTCATAGGAAAAAAAGAGTGAGGTTCTATGTGCTACAGAGCCAGAGAACACCCCCTGAAATGCCCCCCCCCCCTCCAGATTCTTAGCCATCAGGCTGCAGGGAGCTTTGCTGCACACAGGAGCTGCTGCACCTCCACAGATATGGAATAATCACTTATATGTTACTACATTTTGAGAATGTAATATCAAGTAATATCTATGTTTTTAACCCTTCTCTATGCAGAAACTTCGAAGAAACACATTTGGGACACATGTATCAATCGGTTTTTTTTCTGTTGTTTTTGGGCCTTTCATTCAGGCGCACCGTTTTTGCGCCATTTTTGCCAAACTAGCTGCGCAGCAAAAATAAGCAGCTTTCCCTCATTTATCCTAGCAATCAGATGTTTTGCTGCGCCTTATGATATTCATCAATTGAACTTTTATTTAGGCCCAAAAATGGGCGCCAAACACTCCAGCACGAAGGTGGCGTTATGAGAAAGAAAGCACTGAGCCCCTTTGCAGAAGGCTAATTTCTAGCAGCAAAGCTCAGCCAGACACTAGAACAGTCATACAGACATTAGATACTCTGCAGACACTAGAACAGATCATACAGATATTATGCTCTGCAGACAGGAGCTGCAGACTCTATTTACAGTTCATCACCTTCTATTACAAAAACATCTGCAGAATCCTGAGCTCAAAGCAAGAGAGCTGAGAACGTTGCAGAATGTTGCAGATACGACATACAAGTGTCCCCCATGTAATTCTGCACAGTATCACCAGTGGTCTGAGGGGGATATGGGCCAGAATTACAGGGGCAGCAGGAGCCCAGCATGGGGGATCCCCTCAGGAGAAGCCCCTGCTGAGGAGGTCACTGGGTGCAGGGTGTCACACACTGGGTGCTGCTGTGAGTGTTATCTTCATTCTGGGCTGTGGGAGAAGCGAGAGGAGCTTGTAGCAGGATCACATGTAAGTGCCTGAATCTAACATTACGCGACAACTGCGCCAAAACTGTGTTAAAGTAAAGTGATTAATAAGAGCAGGAAATTACCTTATACAGATGGTTGTAGCTTGTGATAATTCTGGAAAACAGTGCGCCCGAATTTAGGCGCAACTACTACACTAGGCGCACAAAAGTGAAAATGTGGCCCTTTCTCTCATTCCCTTTTATTTTGTGATAGTTTTTTTCTTTGGGAAAATGACTGATACGATGAACATTCGATCTCTTCGCCTAATTGTGACTACACCGTGACCCAGAACATGTCCATAAGTATATGTAACACCAAAAACACACACATGTTCTGGAATAAAATTTTATTTTCACACCATCCTCCATTATTTACCTGACATTCTCACTCCTTCTTATGAAGCGCGGAGGGATCTGTTATTGTGCGGCTAAACACATGGCGCACATCTAAAGTGACTTATATCTAATTAGAGAGGGTTAGACTGTCTAAAATGTCTAGCTGAAAAGCAGATATAGTTATTACAGTGTTAGTGATATATTGTGGATTTATTTATGTGAACATATCATAGGGCACTTTGTGAACTCTACACATCTCCATGCATTACATTTAGGAGATGTGAAGGTAAACATGTTTCTGTTTGGATCAAATTTTTGCCATCAAGTCAAATTTAAGTATTTTTTTATAAAAATTGTTTCAATTTGAACAAAAATTGATGAAGGCGCCTAATGTCTATAAACCTTTGATGCAATTTGAAAATGGGCAATCACTGTAAATGTAACAACTTTCTTGTCAATATATTTGCAGGCCCATCTATCTATCTATCTATCTATCTATCTATCTATCTATCTCCTATCTAGGTGATTGCCAGCACTATCGCACCAGTAGTGGCAGACATCTAGATTTCTACAAAAAACCCAATTGTGCGGTAATCAATAAGTCTGAGAACACCATTGTGGTGAAAGGAAGATAGGAAATATGCCAGGAAAGTAATAATGGCTGCGTTGTTTTATTTTAGTTTTGTTAGTAGGAATATGTACTTTTATGAACATTTACATATTGTACTACCTGTATGTGTGGATGTATTATATATACTATTTATTACATTTCCATTTTAATTTCATACATTTAGTTAAACAGAGCATTGAGTTTAAATCTAAATAATGTATGATTTAATACACTGCTGTGCAGGTGGCACGTATCCCAGCACTGGGAACAAAGACCTATATACACTCACCGGCCACTTTATTAGGTACACCTGTCCAACTGCTCGTTAACACTTAATTTCTAATCAGCCAATCATATGGCGGCAACTCAGTGCATTTAGGCATGTAGACATGGTCAAGACAATCTCTTGCAGTTCAAACCGAGCATCATTATGGGGAGGAAAGGTGATTTAAGTGCCTTTGAACGTGGCATGGTTGTTGGTGCCAGAAGGGCTGGTCTGAGTATTTCAGAAACTGCTGATCTACTGGGATTTTCACGCACAACCATCTCTAGGGTTTACAGAGAATGGTCTGAAAAAGAAAAAACATCCAGTGAGCGGCAGTTTTGTGGGCGGAAATGCCTTGTTGATGCCAGAGGTCAGAGGAGAATGGGCAGACTGGTTCGAGCTGATAGAAAGGCAACAGTGACTCAAATCGCCACCCGTTACAACCAAGGTAGGCAGAAGAGCATCTCTGAACGCACAGTACGTCGAACTTTGAGGCAGATGGGCTACAGCAGCAGAAGACCACACCAGGTGCCACTCCTTTCAGCTAAGAACAGGAAACTGAGGCTACAATTTGCACAAGCTCATCGAAATTGGACAGTAGAAGATTGGAAAAACGTTGCCTGGTCTGATGAGTCTCGATTTCTGCTGCGACATTCGGATGGTAGGGTCAGAATTTGGCGTCAACAACATGAAAGCATGGATCCATCCTGCCTTGTATCAACGGTTCAGGCTGGTGGTGGTGGTGTCATGGTGTGGGGAATATTTTCTTGGCACTCTTTGGGCCCCTTGGTACCAATTGAGCATCGTTGCAACGCCACAGCCTACCTGAGTATTGTTGCTGACCATGTCCATCCCTTTATGAGCACAATGTACCCAACATCTGATGGCTACTTTCAGCAGGATAATGCGCCATGTCATAAAGCTGGAATCATCTCAGACTGGTTTCTTGAACATGACAATGAGTTCACTGTACTCAAATGGCCTCCACAGTCACCAGATCTCAATCCAATAGAGCATCTTTGGGATGTGGTGGAACGGGAGATTCGCATCATGGATGTGCAGCCGACAAATCTGCGGCAACTGTGTGATGCCATCATGTCAATATGGACCAAAATCTCTGAGGAATGCTTCCAGCACCTTGTTGAATCTATGCCATGAAGATTGAGGCAGTTCTGAAGGCAAAAGGGGATCCAACCCGTTACTAGCATGGTGTACCTAATAAAGTGGCCGGTGAGTGTAATTTGGCAATCACCTTACGATTGTAGAATACATTATATACACTGGATTATAATTGTAATTTCAATGTTTATGTCATTTGAAATGATACATTTTTTGTCATTTCATCCTTATATCCAATACCCACATTAGTCCACAATAGTATGCCCACAACATAGCACTGTTACCTCTTCCGATATTAAAAATAGGCATCCCTGTGTACAAGAATATAACTACATTTCACCAGCGTGCTTTAATTGGTTGCAACGCCACAGCCTACCTGAGTATTGTTGCTGACCATGTCTGAGGAATGCTTCCAGCACCTAGTTGAATCTATGCCACGAAGAATTGAGGCAGTTCTGAAGGTAAAAGGGGGTCCAACCCGTTACTAGCATGGTGTACCTAATAAAGTGGAATTTCCTGAAGCATTTTTATGTTTTTTTTCCATCATCCACATCAAGGAAAGTGCTAATTGATGTTGACATCTAGCAGGGATTAACACCTCTGCAGCGACCATTGCGTTAGGCTTTAGTAAATGTTAGAGCTGCACACAGGAGCTGCTGCACCTCACAGATAATGGAAATAATCACTTTATATGTTACTACATTTTGAGAATGGATAATATCAAGTAATATTCATGTTTTTAACCCTTCTCTATGCAGAACTATCGAAGAACACACTTTGGGACACATGTATCAATCGGTTTTTTTCTGTTGTTTTTGGGCCTTTTCATTCAGGCGCACCGTTTTTTGCGCCATTTTTGCCAAACTAGCTGCGCAGCAAAAATAAGCAGCTTTCCCTCATTTATCCTAGCAATCCAGATGTTTTGCTGCGCCTTATGATATTCATCACTTGCAACTTTTCATTTAGGCGCAAAAATGGGCGCAAAAACACTCCAGCACGAAGGTGGCGTTATCTGAGAAGAAAGCACTGAGCCCCTTTGCAGAAGAGCTAATTTCTAGCAGCAAAGCTCAGCCAGACACTAGAACAGATCATACAGACATTAGATACTCTGCAGACACTAGAACAGATCATACAGATATTAGATGCTCTGCAGACAGGAGCTGCAGACTCTATTTACAGTTCATCACCTTCTATTTACAAAACATTCTGCAGAATCCTGAGCTCAAAGCAAGAGAGCTGAGAACGTTGCAGAATGTTGCAGATACGACATACAAGTGTCCCCCATGTAATTCTGCACAGTATCACCAGTGTGTCTGAGGGGGATACTGGCCAGAATTACAGGGTGCAGCAGGAGCCCAGCACTGGGGGATCCCCTCCAGGAGAAGCCCCTGCTGAGGAGGTCACTGGGTGCAGGGTGTCACACACCTGGGTGCTGCTGTGAGTGTTATCTTCATTCTGGGCTGTGGGAGAAGCAGAGAGGAGCTTGTAGCAGGATCACATGTAAGTGCCTGAATCTAACATTACGCCGAAACTGCGCCAAAACTGTGTTAAAGTAAAGTGATTAATAAGAGGCAGGAAATTACCTTATCACAGATGGTTGTAGCTTGTGATAATTCTGGAAAACAGTGCGCCCGAATTTAGGCGCAACTACTACACTTAGGCGCACAAAAGTGATAAATGTGGCCCTTTCTCTCTTATTCCCTTTTATTTTGTGATAGTTTTTTCTTGTTGGGAAAATTGACTGATACGATGAACATTCGATCCTCTTCGCCTAATGTGACTACACCGTGACCAGAACATGTCCATAAAGTTATATGTAACACCAAAAACACACACATGTTCTGGAATAAAGTTTTTATTTCACACCATCCTCCATTATTTACACCTGACATTCTCACTCTCATTCTTATGAAGCGCGGAGGGATCTGTTATTGTGCGGCTAATACAATGGCGCACATCTAAAAGTGACTTTTATTATCTAATTAGAGAGGTTTAGACTGTCTAAAAATGTCTAGCTGAAAAGCAGATATCTAGTTATTACAGTGTTAGTGATATTATGTGGATTTATTTATGTGAACATATCAATAGGGCACATTTGTGAACTCTACACATCTCCATGCATTACATTTAGGAGATGTGAAGGTAAACATTTTCTGTTTGGATCAAATTTTTTGCCATCAAAGTCAAATTTTAAGTATTTTTTTTTATAAAATGTTTCAATTTGAATCAAAATTGCATGAAGGCGCCTATGTCTATAAACTCTTTGATGCAATTTTGAAAATGGGGCAAGTGTCTGCTTTCAGAAAATATCGGTCCCTCTCCCCAATGGGCCTCACAGTCTAATCAACCTACCAGTAATTTTTTGGAGTGTGGGAGGAAACCGGAGGACCCGGAGGAAACCCACGCAGACAAAGAGAGAACATTCAAAATCTTTGCAGATGTTGACCAGCGCTGCAAGGCTGTAGTGCTAATCACAGAGCCACCATGCTGCCCATCAATCTCCCTATCATCTATCTCCTATAAAATTCTCCCATATTACAGTTTGTTTTACCATACTAAAGGGAGCCTCTTGCTGACTGTGACTGGTCATAAAATAGTTTTATTTTGGGCCCCACTTTTAGTTTTGCCCAGGGCCCCACTTTGTCTAGAACCGGCCCTGACTACATCATATACACATCACTAGTGTATACATCATACATATCACTACATATACACATCACTAGTGTATACATCATACATATCACTATCATTACTACATATACACATTACTACATCATATACACATCACTAGTGTATACAGAGGAAAAATTTCAAAGTAAGTGTTGGAGAACCGGGACCCGACCGTAGCACACTCTGCCTCTTCGCTGCCGCCGCCCTCAGCCTAGGAATGTCCTCCACGGTCCACTTTGCTCAGATCGGAGTACGATCAGATTCCAGTAGCTCACGGAATGGTGAAAAAAGAACCGGAGAGGGGCGACGCTGGTTTCCCTCAATGCCGGCCGAGGACCATCACCGTCAGGCTGGTCGGGGACTCTGACACGGAAGACGGACGCTAGCCGGGCAGTTTTCGAAGTGCATGGGTTTTGTGCTCGGGCGAAAGTCGAAAAAATTTGCGGTCCCGAGCTGCCCGCTCCTGGCCCGGGGAAGGCTCACCGCCGGCGGCTGCCGACCCCTGGGCTTGCCGCCGGATTCCTTCGCAGTCTCTGAAAAAAGAACTGCCAGGCGGAGCACCTCTCGGAAGAACCGCAGACAAAAACATAAAAATTTTGGGCGATCCGCCCCATGGCACCTTTCGGCACGGCAGAGAAAGCATTCAAAAACAACCCGGGTCAAAGAAGAACGAGGTTTTGGTCGACTCTGCCAGGTTTTTTTTGTCACAAAGTGTGGCAAAAAAATCGTGGCGTCGTCGCCGCTTTGCTTAGTACCGTATCCCTCAATGGAGGCTGCGCCCGTCGTGGTCATGCAGCCCTGTTAGGTGGGTCGCGTGCTGTGAGAAACGGACGTAAGCCGGCCGTTTCTCCCAAGAAATTTTTCCCCGGACGCGGAGACCCCTTCTTTCCTCCGCCCTACGGTCCCCAATGGGGTGGCGCCCGCGGGTTTAGGCAGCCGATGGGAGACGGGAACGCAATGACCAGGCCGTTCTATCCACAAGAATTCCGGAGATCGCGAGACCCCTCTCCGCTCTAAACCATTTCCCCCAATTGGTGTTAGCGCCCATACGGTGAGGGCTAGCCATGTGAGGTCTAGGCGCGGAGGAACGGGACGTAAACCAAGCCGTTCCCTCCACAAGTAAAAATTCCACCGCACCTCTGAGACCCTCCCTTCTCCCCTACGGTCCCCAAGGGGGTGGGCACGCCCTCGGGTGAGCTAGCCATGTGAGAGGTCGAGGGCGGGGGTAAATCGGGACTAAGCCAGGCCTTCTCCACAAGTTAAAATTCGCGGACAGCGGAGCCTCCTTCTCCGCCCTAACGGTCCCCAATGGGGTGGCTCCCCCGGCGTGAGGCTAGCCATGTAGGTCGAGGGCGGGAGGACGGGACGTAAGCCAGGCCGTTCTCTCGTAAAAACACAAACTCCCATCGGTTAGAGTCTCCTCTCTCCGCTTCTTTTGATCGATCTGACCAGGCGCGATCCGGCGGGGCAAGGCCACTTTGCTCGGTCAAGGGGTATTGGCCCCCGGCCGGTTTAATGGTAAACAAAGCGTACAAGTCCTTGATAGCCGGTCAGTTCTTGTTCGCAGAGGAACGGCCTGGCCACTGTAAAAGGAGGGAAAAAACGAGCAGTAAACCCTACCCCTTCCTGCTTCTTTTCTTACATATTGCTAGAATTTTTCTAACTGTATTCCCTGGTTGGTTTTCTGTCATCTCCTATTGTACTAAATATTTTGCACTCTGGCGTGGTTAGATTCTACGTCATAGGCCTCTTCTTCTAATGCAAGCCCCTTCTCCCACAAATCCACTCTGCAAGGTCACAAAAACACGTAGCCACTTATGTATGTACTATAATTACGAATCACCAATAAGTTTTTCCCCTCTCTGCCAGCAATATTATTAATAATTCTGATAAAAAAAAATTGTAACAAAATGACCCTTTCATAGAATTAACCAAAAAGTTATTTTCCATTGTTCATATTTTGGGTCAAACTTGTCGGGTTACAACAGCAAGTAAACATTTCTGATGTGAGAGCAGGAGGAAAGCACTTGGCAGGACTCACCAGAGTGACTCAACCTCAGAGCTTGGATTGTGTCCTGTATATGCTGTACTGTAACTGACTGGCGTCCCACTCCTCACTACACATCTTTATATTCTAAGATGAATAACTACACAGCACATTAAATATTTCCCCAGAGATTCTACCTGTGATGTATGATAAATGAATCCCAAAATATGAAGATATTTGGTAACATCCCAGGAATATTGCAACATTGTTAACAAGTTGTAGCCAAGTGTGAGATATAGTAGCTTGAGAAGAATAACCATTGTATGTGATAAATCTATTTCTCTATTGTGTCTGGTTTCGGAAATTGAAAAAAATTCTTCATGTCGTCGCCAAGGTTTATAGCATAATTAGTATTCAGCCTGCATATAATAAACATTTAGACTATTTCTTTTCGCAGTGTAGAAAGATAAGATTAACTTCTAACCATAACAGAGGGATGGAATACATCATAGTTTGTGATTCTGCAATGGACGGGTTTATTTCCACTTTTCTAACTTGAATAATAATGATGCTTACATTGTCCTCAGTCCCATCATTTTATATCATCACCTACATTACTTGGGTTCAATTAGTCTAGGACAAGGTAATGGTTGAGATATACCACCAGTGCATCTTTAGGCTAGATTCACAACACACTTTGAAAGTATCCGTTCCTTAACTCCGTTAAAAAAAAGTAAGAACGGAGGTATTAAAACGTATGAACTAAAATCTCATTGAACAGCAATGTAAATGTTTGTCTCCATTATTGTTCTGTTTTGACAGGTATCAGTTTGCCTTTTATTTTTTACCGGATGGGATTTTTGACTGATACATAAACCTCCGCTCTTTATACCTTCTTTGTTGGAGCAGAGGTAAAGGAATGGAGGTTTGAACACATTGGGGCAACATGTACTTATCCCGTCCAGTCCACGATCCACGGCGGGGTTTCCCGGGTCGCCCGGGATATCACTAAGGTAGTTGCGCCCGATGTCCAACCAGGTGTCGCTGACTTGCGCTGAATCTGAGACTCGGAGTTCCACGGTAGTTTCACTATCCGATCCTGGGTGCAAGTAAGCGCATGTCAAGCTGTCGCATGCACTGCCGGCGCCGATAGGCACATCCGCATCGCGCGTAAGCCAAAAAAACCCGGGGCAAAATTCAGGGAAAAAACGGCGCAAACAGATATTCGGGAAACGTGACGAAAATAAGCGATTCAGGCATCAGGCTTAGTATATGACCCCCATGTCAAAATCTATTATTATGTGAACAATGTGGTGAGAAAAGATGGTTGGTGGCAGTATTATGATGAAGTTCTCCTCCCACCATTACCATCACATGGTTTGCTAAGGAGGGGGAGAACTTCTTCGATCCCACGGGGGCAACCTTCACGCGCAAAATTTTCATCATTAAATGAAAAATAATTGTTATTTTTTAATAAGTAACTTATGCCAACAGAAGAAAATTCTTTTAAAATATTGTCAATGCACTTATTTGTTGATAGGTTGAATTGTACAAATCTCTAATTGCACATCATAAAGGTATACATAGTATAAGGACACCACACACATGTGGCCCACTATACTCAGATTCCAAAGTTTTTCAAAATTACTTAGGACAGTAGAACTGGCTCTAGGAAACCGGGCACCGTTGGAGACCAAGGCCTTGCAAAAAGTAGCCACCAACAATCTTTTCTCCTAGGGATCCTTCCTGCTATGATGGACGTAAGGGTGGAGGACTGAACACGTTTTTTTTGCAATTTGGGGAGCCCATGGAATATCGGGAGTTATGGGTGCCCTATGTCATGTCTATATACCTTTTAGAATTCTGTGATTCTGTTCACGCGACCAGAAGCATTTTTACCTAATATAGATCAGGTGACAAATTAAGGAACAGACTATAATATACTATGCTAGGATCCAATGCAAAAATCTATACCAGGTTCCCCCCCAAAAAACTATGTGAGATAAGAAACCATCGCCACCGCCCCAGGCACATGGGCCATAGACAATTTCATTTCCAACAGGCGAATTAATGTTTCTACAAATCTTATTCGGATTAGCATCGCTAAGTATTAGGGCCATTACTAGTATCCCATACGGCTTCCACATATGAAGTGAATATTTTTGAAACATTTGGTCAGTGTGTGATATAATCGCTTATCTATATTTTTATGCCCAAAATCCCTCGTCACTTTTGAAATCGGGTAATATGCTTTTGTAAAATTAGAAAAAAAAAAAACAACATATCATGCCAAATGGGAAGGCCAATATTTGATTAAAAGTGAATTTTGTATGAAAATATGAATGTAAAAATCCCACAATTATCATCCTCTATTCAACCATAACCCATCCACCCACCTAAGGCTGCATCAGACCAACGTATGGCCCGACAGGGCTACAGCTGGGCGAGCATATTTGTGCCGTTGATGGAGAGAGGAGAGGTGGATGCCTCTCCTCTCCATAAAGATGCATGGATAGGGCCGTCGCTATAAGGGAAAGATTAGGACCATGTCCATTCTTTTCCCCGGCCTACAGTAGTGAACGGGTTGCCCTATCTGTGGCCAATGTCCTCACTCCGTGGTGCCACTCGCCGTCTACAGGGGACGTATGTACGGCCACAAGGTTTCGGCCATACAACAAGCCCCCTATACGGTAGTGTACGGTCTTACATCTCTTGTATGCCATCACCAGATTCAACCAGAACAATAGTCCTGGATCTGGACTTTGCATTTTTTCATACTTCCTGGTCATTCAAAAGGTCTTGTCCTTTATTCCACACCCTCACCCTCTGCGTTGCCTTAAACGATTCTATTGAACAGCTCACTTTAATCACAAACATAACCACAACAACCGTAATTTCCACATTGTTGATATTTATAAGTATACATGAAATCCAGAGAAGAAATACAAGACTTACAGTCACTCTGACTCAACAAGACACAATGAAATAAGATGAAATAAATCCCAAACCTATGGGGGCACCTAGTCCAAACTTCCTCTATGCAATATTATGTTCCTGTTGTAATCACAGCACGCTGTGCCCATGACCTTGTAAGCTATTAGCTTAGATTTGTAATAGGTGTGAGAGCTAGTAATACCATTAGGTATTATGTTATTATATCTTACCCATACTCATCTAATTTATTTCTGTCGATCCATCTATTTATTAAATCAATTATCTCTAATTCGTTCTGTTTATATATTTGCAACTGATCTATCCATCTCAATATTTTAAGTAGAGATTATTATACAGTTTCTCATATCTCTCTGTTCTGACTTCTAATCTCTACTATCCTATGTACTCAATCTATAACATCGATATGCTGTAATCTTTACTCAATTAAAATGAATGTGTATTATGTCATCCATAAGCGGTGTGTTTTTGACAAGAAATTATGAATGATGAAAACAAAGATGATCCTAGGCCTCATTTCCACACTACTGTGAAAAACTAAAGAATGGAGGAGTTAACGGAGGTTTAGTCGTTAATTTAAAAAAAAAATTACGGATGTAAATTTTATGCCCATTCATTATGTTTCATTTAAGCAGAGATCGTATACAATGGTTTTCTTTTGATGGAAACAATGATGGGCTGCAGTACATTAAACCTCCTTTTTTATATTTTGATATAACGAACGAAGAAAGAATGGAGGTTTGAACATATGGAACTTAGCCTATTGATAACATCTATTAAGGTTTAACCCTTAACTAAATTATCTTTTTTTTATATATCTAAGATCATATATGTACAATGTTTGCAAATAAATTATCATCACTCGTATAATATCCCAAAATTATACAAATAATAATAATATAATACTACTCTACATGTACGGTAACGAATACTAAGGGTATAAGCCAGCCTTCATCTACTGGATATGAGAAAGTAAATGTGGAAGGAAGGAAGAATTGGTGTTGTCGTGTACCACAAGAGACGGCACTCTAACAACAAAAGGCCATGTAATTAGGACTGAGTTGTCAAGCTAATGAACTATGACACATACATAATAAAGTGATCCTGCCACCAGTGCAACTGCAAGGCGAAGAATACAAACACCACCCAGAGGACTTTGGAAGCAGATTTCCTATGGATTATGAAAATTAATGTATAATGATATTGTAGTAAGTTACTTTGCCTACGTTTATAGCAATATACTTAACATTTACAAAATGTTTCAAAGGTTGGGTATTATTGTGATTGGGACTACACATTTGGTGAAGAACTGCACGTGTATCAAAGACTTAAGTGATATCAGGGATGCAACACTTACATGCAAAACCACACAGAACATTGTAACCATGGTCTCCAGCTCACTCTCCAAAATGAAATAAATGGGGAAGATAGAGAATAGATAGATAGATAGATAGATAGAGATAGATGATAGATAGTAGATAGATAGATAGATAGATAGATTAGATAGATAGATAGAAGAGTTAAGGATAGAATTGCATATAAATAGATGATCGATTATTAGAAATGTATAAGAATGAATTGATGATTATAGCTGATTGATTTATACATATAATAGAATGAGTTGATGAGATAGAACGTGATAGCTAGATGATAGATATATATATATATATATATCTATATCTAATTATAGACAGATAGAATCCAAGAACAATAAATAGATAGAAACAGATGATAGACTATGATAGATAGATAGATAAATGGGATATGCGATAGATCGAATCGATAGATAGCGGGTAGATAGAATGAGTTGATGCAAATAATAGCTGATAGAATATAGAATGATATAGATGAGGATTGTGATGATTGATAGATTTGATGATTGATATGATACATATAGATATAATGAGTTGATGAATAGACAGATGATAGCTAGATGGTATTATATATCTAGATATATATATATTATCTATATATATAACCATAGATATAAACAGACAATAATAGATAGAACAATAGTATAGACTAGATAGATGCTATAGATATCAGACGATCATATCGCTAGACTATATTATAGTAGATAGATAGATAGATAGATAAATAGATATGAGATAGATGATATATAGATAGAAACATAGATGATAGATAGATAGAAACATAGATTACACAATTGCAGTTATTACTACACATTGTAGAACACAACATTATATAGGTTTAATCTGTAATCCTGTATCAGTTATGGATCTAATACCCCTAACCAGCCCTGTACTGCCAACCAACCAACCAACCAGGATTCTTACTAAATATAGATTACATAGAAGGGAGTATTATATGGTATTTTGGGTACAGACACTATGTATTACCTGGGTTTCTGTAAGCATCACTGATGTGGCCACCCTCAACATCGTTTAGGTCTGGAAAAGATATTTATTCACTTGAACTGAGCTCCAGCTCAGCAGTTGTTGGCTGGTGAGCAGGTGCGGGTGTCTCCTGCACTTCCCCGAGATTGGACTGAGCCTGAGTCCTGCAAAACAGAGAGAAGCTAATGATTATGTATGTGTATATCATATAACCTTATAATAACCACATAACAAGAATAATATACAAATAACATACACAGAGGAAATGTAATTAAAGACATCTATAAATCACATGAAGATTGTAGATGGTCATGATATGAAATATATACATCTAAATGTATCACAAGAATTATGACAATCTACTACTATTACTACTACTATTACTAATATAATACAGAGAAGAAGGTTACTAATATATATTACATCAACTTCAATAGAAACCATCCACATACATACTACTGATAATAAGACATTATATTAATATATGTGTCAATGTATAGTCTCCTACGTATACAGTATATTGTTACTTTCTCTACCCATGATTCTTCTCCTTCCTCTCTAATATATAGATGAATCGCTTACTGATTTATAATTATCCTTAGTCTACGTTTCCTCTATATCCTGTCTCCTCTTCTCTATTATATATTGTACTCATTTTCTATCATTATAACATTTCTTTCTCTCTTTTTTCTTTTTTTTCTTACAATATATTCTGTTTTCTTTAGTCTGCTTATCCTACCCCTAACTTATTATTAAAATACTATTGTTATTATATCATCTTTTTATACTCAGCTCCATCATACCTACCCCCCCGCCTTACCACGGGCGGACGAACCTATTCGCTGTCATTCTCCTCCATCATATCTGTTTCTCTAGAATCATTTTTATTATCTTTTATCTTAAACAATAAACATGTATCCCTTTATATACCTACTATTATTATATTGTATCTCTTTACAACTGTGTTTAATTCATTTCTGTCTCTCTATCCTCCACGACTTTTTCTCTATATTACTATTATTATCCTCACCCCATTTTAACATAGTTATTCTCTGTGACCTCGTAACATTATCATTTATCTTTATTATTATTATTATTATACGTTGTTTACTATATGATCCATTGTAATATATGTTTTATGTATCCAACTTTTTCTCTAGATGTCCCCTTTTATTGTTTTTATCTCAATCTTTGTCAATTTAATTATTATCTTCCCCTTCATAGTCTATATTCTCTTTCTATTTTCTTCTTTCTTTCCCGACTACATATTATATATATATTCTGTATGGTATAAATGTCAACTCGTTCATAGTCTGTTTCACTTTCTTTATTTTTCTTCTATTATTTTATTGTATTAGTAATTGGGTTTTCTGATATTGTCTCTGCCCTTCCAATATTCTTTTTTCTCCTATTTTTTCCACATAATACTTCAGGACTCTTTTACTTCTTCTTCTACTCTCTTGAATAGAAGAAAGTTAGACATATATATTATATATATATATATATATATATATATTATATATTACAGTTTGTACTTCACTATATGTGTTCTCTTTTATTAAAGTATATTACTCTTGATACTATTATACACCACTTGTATAGGTTTGCATTCTCAGTCTTCTATCTTCTTTGTTTCTCTGTATAGTTTTTTTCTATTTATTTCTTCACATCGTTCCACTTCCATCTCTCTTCTTATATAAACTATTATTATTTTAGAATGATTCATTGTCTTTCTCTATATGAAAATTCATGTGTTCCCCACTTTCTGTTTCTTCTGTGTTTCCTTCCCCTTCCTCTCTATATCGTTGCGGCCCCTCTCTCATTTGTATTCTCTCGCTCCCTCAGTAATTGTGTATAGGATCTAGTTCTTTGCATCCATAGTATAATCTATTATACGAATCTATTATAATCCTGGCTCATCTGCAGCCATATACACCTGTGTGTCCTTTATAGGAAATAATATTGCCACAGAGTATTACCACTTTAATTTAAGAGTTGAGATCACAATGAAATATATAATAGTTCTCAGCCCTGGAAGTGATGGTGATGATGATGGCTGCTGGAATCTGTCTCAGGGCCATTACGAACATGAAGGGAAGGATGAAGGAGCAGTGATTTGTAGCAGCCTGATAAGTGGCACAGAGCCTTGTTTCCAGCATGTAATCCCTCTATCTGATAAACTGCACTCTATTACCTGCGAGCCTTGGAGCTAATCCACACACACAGCCTGCAGCTATCTTATTACCCCACCAGAGCAAACAACCAAGACTCACCATATGCATAGTCATAGATGGTCATTATATCAGATCAGATAGTTGACACCATCTACAGGATACAAAGGGGCGATAGAAAACCCAGGAAATACCATCAGCCCCAAATATTGATTGCATATTGAATTCATTGGAGAAATAAAGGTATGCAAAATATATATGAATGGATGTGAGAGGTATATAGGAAATATATAAAAGAAGAAAGATCAATTGGAGATCGATAACTACTTCAAACATAACAAAACGAATGGAAAAACAGAAAGAAAAACACAAGAAGAAAGAGAGTAAATCAAGAAAAAAATAGGATATGCTATCCTAATAAACCTATCTATCGATCTTTTGCACATTATATACCATAGTATAGAATACACAATATGACACTATACATACCAACTTACTTATATGCTATGCCCTGATTTCCATACATAACTACATGTTAACCCCCCCCCACAACAGTTTATTAAATATAGAAGAGACGACTACAATTCATTTGAATCTTAGGCAATTATGATTACTGTAATTTCAAAAAAATAGTATATATATATTGTTTTGTCAATTGGGTTTAAGAGTTTGCTGCACTGAAAGTCAACTTTCTTGTCAATATATTTGCAGGCCCATGAATCTATCTATCTATCTATCTATCTATCTATCTATCTCCTATCTAGGTCTTGTATGATATAGATATAGTATACTTCAGTCATGTTGTTGGTATTAATTATAGGTACTTTCTAGGAAGCTTCTATCTACATTGATAAAAGCAGAGGAAGTGGTTATGGCCTTGCGGAAACATTATTAAAGCCAGGAAGATTTTCATCAATTTGCAATGTAGAGACGTGAGGTATCTGAGACACCGAATCCTCTGTACAGGGACATAACCTCTCAGCTGTGTAATGTCCCTGCATCCTGCCTACTTACCCCTGATACATAGGAGAATACAAGGTTATCACCCACACATATCTACCTTTCTGTAGTCTAATGCAGTTTATACAGTGTCTTACATCGGTCTATGAGCTGTGTGCATTGTTACAATGTATATAAGCATTGCTTGCTTAATATTCTATATTACAATACATCTCCACGTATACATCGACATTCTGCCTCTCAGAAGCAAATTACAAAAAAACCCCAGAATTATACAGAAAATAATAGAAAAACCTCATATCATAGGGAGGTAAATGAATCGAAACAATACAGTAAATATTTATATACCTACAATAGAAATAGATACTAAATAAATAATGGAAAAGTAAATAGTAATATAATTATATTAGTGTATAAAAAATCTATATCTAATCTATATATAGATGGGCAATGTATAGCTGTATAACTACATCACTGAACATCACTATATAATTCGTAACTAGAGATTTATGTATGTATGTATATATATGGACAGATGATCTTATTATTATATCTATGCATTTCCTATCTATATGATTATCTATCTATGTCATGTTTACATCTTACCTATCTACTGTTACTTAATCTACCTTCTCCATTGTTTCTCTGAGATTATTTTTATGTATCACATTGGCCTATCATATGTATGTATTTCAAATCTATCTCCCATCAGATATATCTCATATTTATATCTACTTTATCAACTTTTTCTTTTTCCACCTCTCTTTTATCTTCGATTCTATCTGTATATCTTAAACTAATATCTTATCTATCCCTATCTAATATAATATCTTATCTGTCTACTCTTTCTTTATATACGTGTCTATCTGCCTGTCTATCTTTCTATCCATATCTATCCATCTTGTAGGAATTTTAACAAACTTGATTATGTCAGCTTTCCTCCCCCCTCAGTCCCCCCAGGTCTCTGGCACTGACATAATACATGTATATTACTACACATTGTGTACACTGCTAGGCTACACATGCCATAGTACATTGGGTACTCACCGTTGAAGTCTGCCATCTTGGGCAGCATCATGCCAGCAGTGGAGGCTCTTAGCCACTGGTCCAGCTGGAAGGTGCCGGCACTGATCTTGATGGGGTCCATGGCATGGTGGGCATGGTGGGCGCCTTGGAGCTGGCTGCTGTAGGGGTAGGGCAGTGCTGGGTGCTGTCCGGCCGCCAGAGCCGCTGCTGCAGCAGAGTAGCCATAGACAGGGTGCCCGTACAGAGCCTGGTGCGGGTGGTGGATGCTCATCATGCTGCCAGGGTGCTGCTGGCTGCTCAGGAAGCCGGGCTTAGGGAGCAGTCCGCACGTCCGAGGAGGTGATGGGCTCTCAGTCCTCAGGTCTGGGTGCTCGGATGGGGGACTGCTGGACAGGGAGGACGAGGACAGGGACGTGACCAGGGACAGGGGGGAGCTCTGCGGCTTCGGGGGGTCTATGGCCAGGAGGGCGTCTATCCGGAAGTTCTTGGACTTCTCCATGGATCCTCTGGGACGAGGGAAACTCCTGGAGCACAAGCAACAGTCAGTCCTGGAGAGAAGAGGACCAGGAGGAGCACAGTGTGGCCAGGAGGAGCACAGTGCGGGCAGGAGCTGGGCAGGAGGAGCACAGTGCGGCCAGGAGCAGAGGAGCAGCAGCACAGTGCGGGCAGGAGCCGGTCAAGAGGAGCACAGTGCGGGCAGCAGAGTGAGAGCAACACGTCCAGGTGTCCCGGGACCAGGACTGTCACTTGAAGGCCCGACACTCCTGTCTATTGGACACCTTAGTCCCGAGCAATGATTGGAGGAGCAGGATGGGAGGGGTCACTGGTCACTTCTCAGAGACCTGCGGCTGTCAGTGAATGAGGCTCATGGAGCTTATACTAATAGCAGAGAAATTCATAGCCCCGCCCACTCCTGTGCCTCCAATCATCGGTATGAGCAGTGGTGATCAGTGCAGCATCATATACACATCACTAGTGTATACATCATACATATCACTAGCATTACTATATCATATACACATCACTAGTGTATACATCATACATATCACTATCATCACTACATATACACATTACTACATCATATACACATCACTAGTGTATACATCATAAATATCACTATCATTACTACATCATATACACATCACCAGTGTATACATCATACATATCACTAGCATTACTACATCATATACACATCACTAGTGTATACATCATACATATCACTATCATCACTACATATACACATTACTACATCCAGGGCCGGCGCTATGGGTAGGCAAAGGTGGCAATTGCCCAGGGCCCCCTGCCCCCTGGAAGAGGAGAATCTCTTCTTTCAAATTAATCTTGAATTTTGTTTCTAGGTGCTATGGATCCAGAGATATTCAGGTTTAAAGTGAGAATATCAGGTGTCATTTTATATATAAAAATCACTCCCAATGGCAGTTTAACAGTAATTATCTCCGTTTTCCTAAAACATAGAAACACAAATTTAAATTCATATAAAAGAGGAGACTCTCTTCTTTCATAGGAAAAAAGAAGTGAGGTTCTATGTGCTACAGAGCCAGAGATACAGCCCCCTGAAATGCGTTTTCGAGCCCCCCCCCCCCTCCAGATTCTTAGCCATCAGGCCTGCGGGAGCATTTGCTGCACACAGGAGCTGCTGCACCTCACAGATAATGGAAATAATCACTTTATATGTTACTACATTTTGAGAATGGATAATATCAAGTAATATTCATGTTTTTAACCCTTCTCTATGCAGAACTATCGAAGAACACACTTTGGGACACATGTATCAATCGGTTTTTTTCTGTTGTTTTTGGGCCTTTTCATTCAGGCGCACCGTTTTTTGCGCCATTTTTGCCAAACTAGCTGCGCAGCAAAAATAAGCAGCTTTCCCTCATTTATCCTAGCAATCCAGATGTTTTGCTGCGCCTTATGATATTCATCACTTGCAACTTTTCATTTAGGCGCAAAAATGGGCGCAAAAACACTCCAGCACGAAGGTGGCGTTATCTGAGAAGAAAGCACTGAGCCCCTTTGCAGAAGAGCTAATTTCTAGCAGCAAAGCTCAGCCAGACACTAGAACAGATCATACAGACATTAGATACTCTGCAGACACTAGAACAGATCATACAGATATTAGATGCTCTGCAGACAGGAGCTGCAGACTCTATTTACAGTTCATCACCTTCTATTTACAAAACATTCTGCAGAATCCTGAGCTCAAAGCAAGAGAGCTGAGAACGTTGCAGAATGTTGCAGATACGACATACAAGTGTCCCCCATGTAATTCTGCACAGTATCACCAGTGTGTCTGAGGGGGATACTGGCCAGAATTACAGGGTGCAGCAGGAGCCCAGCACTGGGGGATCCCCTCCAGGAGAAGCCCCTGCTGAGGAGGTCACTGGGTGCAGGGTGTCACACACCTGGGTGCTGCTGTGAGTGTTATCTTCATTCTGGGCTGTGGGAGAAGCAGAGAGGAGCTTGTAGCAGGATCACATGTAAGTGCCTGAATCTAACATTACGCCGAAACTGCGCCAAAACTGTGTTAAAGTAAAGTGATTAATAAGAGGCAGGAAATTACCTTATCACAGATGGTTGTAGCTTGTGATAATTCTGGAAAACAGTGCGCCCGAATTTAGGCGCAACTACTACACTTAGGCGCACAAAAGTGATAAATGTGGCCCTTTCTCTCTTATTCCCTTTTATTTTGTGATAGTTTTTTCTTGTTGGGAAAATTGACTGATACGATGAACATTCGATCCTCTTCGCCTAATGTGACTACACCGTGACCAGAACATGTCCATAAAGTTATATGTAACACCAAAAACACACACATGTTCTGGAATAAAGTTTTTATTTCACACCATCCTCCATTATTTACACCTGACATTCTCACTCTCATTCTTATGAAGCGCGGAGGGATCTGTTATTGTGCGGCTAATACAATGGCGCACATCTAAAAGTGACTTTTATTATCTAATTAGAGAGGTTTAGACTGTCTAAAAATGTCTAGCTGAAAAGCAGATATCTAGTTATTACAGTGTTAGTGATATTATGTGGATTTATTTATGTGAACATATCAATAGGGCACATTTGTGAACTCTACACATCTCCATGCATTACATTTAGGAGATGTGAAGGTAAACATTTTCTGTTTGGATCAAATTTTTTGCCATCAAAGTCAAATTTTAAGTATTTTTTTTTATAAAATGTTTCAATTTGAATCAAAATTGCATGAAGGCGCCTATGTCTATAAACTCTTTGATGCAATTTTGAAAATGGGGCAAGTGTCTGCTTTCAGAAAATATCGGTCCCTCTCCCCAATGGGCCTCACAGTCTAATCAACCTACCAGTAATTTTTTGGAGTGTGGGAGGAAACCGGAGGACCCGGAGGAAACCCACGCAGACAAAGAGAGAACATTCAAAATCTTTGCAGATGTTGACCAGCGCTGCAAGGCTGTAGTGCTAATCACAGAGCCACCATGCTGCCCATCAATCTCCCTATCATCTATCTCCTATAAAATTCTCCCATATTACAGTTTGTTTTACCATACTAAAGGGAGCCTCTTGCTGACTGTGACTGGTCATAAAATAGTTTTATTTTGGGCCCCACTTTTAGTTTTGCCCAGGGCCCCACTTTGTCTAGAACCGGCCCTGACTACATCATATACACATCACTAGTGTATACATCATACATAATACATCATTACTACTAACAGCTACACATCACTATTGTATACATCATACATATCACTATCATCACTACATCCTATACACATTACTACATCATATGCATATCACTATCATCACTACATATACACATTACTACATCATATACACATCACTAGTGTATACATCATAAATATCACTATCATTACTACATCATATACACATCACCAGTGTATACATCATACAAATCACTATCATTACTACATCATATACACATCACTATTGTATACATCATACATATCACTATCATCACTACATCATATGCACATCACTAGTATCAATACATATACATCACTAATACGGTAATACATTACTAGTAATACATCCACATATCACTAATACCACATATACACAACACTAGTAATACTACATATCCACATCACTAGATGTGATACTATACACAAACATATACTTTTCAGGGATTTTATATACATCCCATTCCCTAGCAATGTGTACTCTGATAAATATAATATATTTGTATTTATATATCATATAGTTATAAATTATAACTGTTAGAATATACATATACACATAACTATTTATATACAGATAATAACTATAATCATATCTACACATATAAACATTACATGAATATCACTAATAGGATGCAAAATATATAAGGAATCAAAACTAGTGAAAAGCCAAGTTACGTTTGCAATGGTAACCGGGGGTGGCTTTTTTTTTTTTTTAAACATAGATCTGCTAAAAAAAGAATAGATGTCATCTTATTGGCTGCCAGGCACAACCTCTTGAAAGACCTGAAATAATATCTGATGCTCTGCTATGGACAACATCTCCAATCCTCCACAGGTCTTATGCAGAAGGACTTTTGGGGTATATTCACGGGGGTCAGATTTGCTGTAGAGATTTCTACATCTCTGCCATTCATCTGTAGCTTGCAGAAATCTATGCACATTCTGCATGACTGGGGCTCATCATGATTGGGATCATGTGCAATATACATTTATATATATATATATATATATATATATATATGTACTACATGAACCCTGTATATCCTGCAAGTATCTGTATGATACTGGAGAGAAAATATGCCAGTTTACAGGACATATGTTTTTGATGGTATTTTATGTACACAATAATAGTATATATGTATACCTCCCAACTTTTGTAGTAGAAAAAGAGGGTCAAAAGATGTGGCACGCTATGAAAATATCATCGTGTCCCCCAGCAGCTCTCCCTCTTATTGTGCCCCCTCGAAGCATCCCCCCCTCCCACTGATTAAACCCCCTCTTACTGTGCCCCCACAATAGTTCTCCCTCATATTGTGCCGCCAAGCAACTCCCCCCTTATTTTGCCCCCTCCCCAGAAGCTCCCCCTCTTATTTTGCTTGTTTTAGGGTGGCACAGAGGTTATCACTACAGCCTTGCAGCGCTGGGATCCTGGGTTCAAGTCCCAGGTCAACATCTGCAAAGAGTTTGTATGTTCGCTCCGTGTCTGTGTGGGTTTCCTCCGGCACCATCGGTTTCCTCCCACACTCCAAAACATACTGTATGTGCTATATAAATAAAGAATTATTATAATTATTATTATTTTTCCTCCCACCAGCAGCTTATCATATTGCACCCCTCTTATTGATCCCCCCACGCAGCCCACCCTCTTATTGTACAGCACCAGCAGCTACCCCTCTTTTTGTGCCTCGAGGAACTCCCCCTGCTATTGTGACCCCACAGTAAAATAATAAACACATATACTCACCTTTCCCCGTTCCCCCGCAGAAGCTCCTCACTCTACTCGGTTCCTGCTGTATGCAGCTCTGAAGCCGACAGGCAGATGACATCATCTGCCTATAAAAGGCAGAAGCAGAGGCACAGGGAAAGTGTGGAGAGCTTCCGGCTTTCTGCATTATAATCGTAATCAGCTCTGTCGGCGTCTGGAGGACGCATCTACACACTTTGGCCCAGATATATGAAAATTGGTGCAGTTTGCCTCACTCACTTTTACTTCATCTTGTCTATTTTCAGGATGTGATATGGTTGCCCTTCTTTTTTTATTGGTGCATGGTGCTTCACGCTGTTGTGACAAAATTGTTGCAGTGATAAATGTGGCGCAAACTAGGAACACACACTAACACTCCCCTTTGGGTGCAACAAAATGCAACCGCAAAACTAAAGTGAAACAAACGCTTCATAAATACACGTTAAAGCACAAAAGACCGGATAGGAAGTGCTTAGCTACAGTGAATCCTTACAATGCAGACCCACAGTATTGCCGCATGTATAAAGTCTATTAGAGGTATAACTTCTAGCTGCTGGACCAATGTGCAAAATCTCTACCAAACCCCTGAACTATATTCTATTGTTTATAGTGCTGGTTTCTTCATCTGTACATAGGGATCCAAATATGTATTCATTTCACAAATATCTATACCAAGAGTAATAACGATAATAAATAATAATCTTTATTTATATAGCGCCATCAAATTCTGTAGAACTTTACAGATTCTGGTAAACATTTACAAGTAAAATAAGACACAACAGAGTAATAACAGTCATGAAACAATAGTAAGAGTCATATTTCCTAGTCGTGGATAATATGATGCCTAATATACTATACTGTTTTCATGCCACATTGCTGAGAATTGGGACACAGGAAGGAGTCAGGGATACAGCTCACCCGGGACCTTACAGCAAATGTCTTCTGTGTTATTTCTCCTGCTCCAGCGCTCCCTACTCCATCAGAACCAGAGCCAGGGGTGATGACCCGTGATCAGGACATTTGCTGCAAGTCCTCACCTCTCCCTGATGTATATGATGAGCCCACAGCTACCTGCACATGAGCGTGTGCTGTTCTGAGGTCCATATGTCATCAGTGTATAATAGGTTTCTGAGCAGTATGTTCGTAAAAATGTTATGGGGCTCATTTACTAAGGTCCTTGCGCCAGTTTTTTGGCGGACTTTGCATGTTCTTTCATGTGCAAACTGCTGGCACATGTATTTAAGAAGTGTCCGCACCACATATGTGCCGCACGCGATGCTTTTGTGTTGTGTTATGGGCGGCACGGTGGCTGAGTGGGTAGCACTTCTGCCCTGGGGTCCTGGGTTCAAATCCCACCCAGGTCAACATCTGCAAAGAGTTTGTATGTTCTCTCCGTGTTTGCGTGGGTTTCCTCCCACACTCCAAAACATCTTGTTAGGTTGTTTAGATTGTGAGCCCCATGGGGACAGGGACTGATTTGACATGCTTTGTGCATCGCTGCATAATCTGTGTGCGCTATATAAATAAAGAATTATTATTATTATTGCGGTTGCACAATTCTTCACACTACGGTGCTCAGTTGGACCAAGTGCCACATTTATCATGCAGAGTCGGACAGAAGTGTTTTGCACAGCCCATGTTAAAGGTGCACCAAAAAAAGTTGGTGCACTCGGTTGGAGCAGTGCAGGGGGCACCAGATTCATGCAGAACGTGCACCAGAAATCCTGAATCTGGCACCCCCTGCACACTACACAGGGAACTGCACATAGTGTAGTTTGCACTGTTTTTAGTAAATGGGCCCCTTTTCCTATCATCTGTATTTAGCGAATTCACAAAAAAAGGCTGGCAAATGATGTCACTAGCTTGTCCAAAACCCTTGAATGGTCATATGTTTGTGTTACCTACCCACAGTCCGTATGTGGATGAGACCTATGTGTCACGTTTCCAATAGACTTCTATGGGAATGCATGGGCTGCTAACATGGGCAGGAATTGTAGGACTGCTCTGCATTTTCTACAGCCTTTACATAGATACCTAAAAAAAAAGAGAAGGAGCAGAGAAGGAGCTGTCTTTATAAGTATGAGCTGGTATCCTGCAGTAGTGGTACTACAGGGGCCTCTCAATAAGACAACCTTGGTGGTCTAAAGAAGGGTTAATGATAGTCAAATGGTAATTAGTACTAGGCAAGGGGTGCAAGAGGTTACTGAGATCATAGCAGATCTAGAGGAGTATTGTTCCATAGTATATGTTCAGGCATCATATACAGGGAAATGTAGGCTCAAGTTCTATAAGCAGGATATAGGAGATAGACAGATAAACATAGATAGATAATTAGATACATAGATATGAGATAGATAATTAGAAAGATGGATCAGTTGAGAGAGAAATAGATAGGTAGATAGATAGATATTGATCGTCCTAGGACTTTGACCAGTTGCCTTAAGGGGATAAAAAGCAAGACAGACACGACTCCAAAGTGTATCTATCTATCTATCTATCTATCTATCTATCTATCTATCTATCTATCTATCTATCCCATCTATCCATATCTATCTATCTATCTATCATCAATCGTCTATCATCGAGCTATCTATCTATCTCATCTCTATCATCTATCTATTCATCTATCTATACTATCTATCCATCTATCTATCTCATATCTATATCTATTATCTATACTATCTATCATTATCTATGTTCTCATATCTATTATCTATTCAATCTATCTATCTCATATCTATTATCATCTATCTATCTATCTATCTACTATCTATCTATCTATCTCATATCTATATCTATCTTATCTTACTATCTATCTATCTATCTATCTATCTCATATTATCTATCTATCTATCATCTATCTATCTCATATCTATCTATTTATCTATCCAACGAAAAAATGAGACTGCACTCCAAGGTAAAATGTGAAAAAAACGGATGCGAGCTTTATTAGCCCAAGCACTTGGGCTAATAAAGCTCCCATCCGTTTTTTTCACATTTTACCTTGGAGTGCAGTCTCATTTTTTTCTTGGATATATTTGTCTGGTGTGTCAAGACCAGGATATTGGGGTTTGCACCCACAAAATTACTTGGCAATCTTGGTGCTGCTGGACTTTTCAAATGTTGTTTATCTATTTATCTATCTATTCATCTCATATCTCTCTCTCTCTCTCTCTCTCTCTCTCTCTCTCTCTATCTATCTACTGCGCGTTTGGCAAGTAGGGTCTTTAGGCATAGTGGCAAGTGGATAAGTTGATGGATGATAATATGAATGTATACAGACAGCACCATAGATAGATAAAAGATAGATAATTGGTAGATGATATATTTATATAGATATATAGATAGATAATAAATTGCAGGACAATATTTTTATATATCTATCTATCTATCTCATATCTATCTATCTATCTATCTATCTATCTCATATCTATCTATCTATCTATCTATCCTTCTCATATCTATTTATCTATCAATCTATCTATCTCATATCTATCTATCTATCTATCTATCCATCTCATATCTATCTATCTATTTATCTATCTATTCATCTCATATCTATCTCTCTCTCTCTCTCTCTCTCTCTCTCTCTATCTATCTATCATCTATCTACTGCGCGTTTGGCAAGTAGGGTCTTAGTCACAGAGGGGATAGAGTATCCATGCTGACCCCTGACCTCTTCTGGTTATGTTAGAAAGGTCATCTCATAGGTTACAGGTTGTACTGGATCTGCTGCTGATAGTCTAGTGGCTCGGGGCAGCTCTTCAGGGTTAATGCCTCCGTAGGGTCAGAGGTGATTTTACTGCATGACATATCAGGCAGATATATTAGGAGACCACCCTTAAGGCAGATCAGGTGGTCTGCGTGTGGCCCCCAGTAATGACTTACTATCCTGCTGAATCGTTCAGCTGATATTCGGATGCGCGATCGAAGCAAGCCTTGATCCCCGTGTCCTTCCACAGCCGTCCTATGATGTCGGACATCTCTTTGGGCATGGTCCCCTCGTCAATGGTGTCTGCCAGGTGCATGAGTTTTCGTGCATCATCCTAAAGATGAGAGACAGTGGTGACCCCTCATTGTACTGGCCGGCAGCGGACCCCCTACAGGGTCAGTGGTGTTCTTCTCACCTGTCGGGCAGGGTCACCGTACTGGATGTTCAGTGTGTTCATGGCTCTGACAATGGCCAACATGGATTGAAGCGTGTTACCATAGATGATGGCGATGAACTCCAGGCATTCTTCAAGGGAGTAACCATCCTGATGGATAATTCTGTAGAGAATGGAGTCATTACACAGGAGATGGTGAGAACAAGTCATAAATGGATGGATACATAGATGGATGGATGGGTAGAAAAAGGATCCTGAACAGGGTCTGAAACGTTGCACTTGGGCTAATAAAGCTCCCATCCGTTTTTTTCACATTTTACCTTGGAGTGCAGTCTCATTTTTTTCTTGGATCTATTTGTCTGGTGTGTCAAGACCAGGATATTGGGGTTTGCACCCACAAAATTACTTGGCAATCTTGGTGCTGCTGGACTTTTCAAATGTTAGATGGATACATAGATAGATGGATAGATAGATAGATAGATAGGTGGATGGATGGATACATAGGTGGATGGATGGATAGATAGGTGGATGGATGGGTACATAGATAAATGGATGGGGAGATGGATGGATGGGGAGATAGATAGGTGGATGGATGGATAGATAGGTGGATGGGTAGATGGATGGATACATGGATAGATGGATGGATAGATAGATGGGTAGATGGATGGATGGATACATAGGTGGATGGGTAGATGGATGGATAGAAGGTGGATGGATGGGTACATAGATAATTGATGGGTATATGGATGGATGGGGAGATAGATAAATGGATGGATGGATACATAGGTGATGTAGAATTGATGGATAGATATTAGATGGGGATAGATTGATGATACATAGATGGATACATAGATAGATGGATGGATGGATAGGTGGATGGATGGGTACATAGGTGGATGGATGGGTACATAGATAAATGGATGGGTAGATGGATGCTGGGGAGATAGATAAATGGATGGATGGATACATAGGTGGATGGGTAGAATGATGATAGATAGGTGGATTGGCTTGGTACCTAGATAAATGGATGGTAGATGGATGGATGGGGATATATATCAATTGATGGATGATACATAGGTGGATGGGTAGATTATCTATCTATCTATCCATCTCATATCTATCTATCTATTTATCTATCTATTCATCTCATATCTATCTCTCTCTCTCTCTCTCTCTCTCTCTCTATCTATCTATCATCTATCTACTGCGCGTTTGGCAAGTAGGGTCTTTAGGCATAGTGGCAAGTGGATAAGTTGATGGATGATAATATGAATGTATACAGACAGCACCATAGATAGATAAAAGATAGATAATTGGTAGATGATATAATGTGGCACGTATGAAAATATCATCGTGTCCCCCAGCAGCTCTCCCTCTTATGTGCCCCCTCGAAGCATACCCCTCCCACTGATATTAAACCCCTCTTAACTGTGCCCCCACAATAGTTCTCCCTCATATGTCGCACCACAACTCCCCCTTGATTTTGCCCCCTCCCCAGAAGAAGTCCGCCCTTTATTTGGCTTGTTTCTAGGGTGCACAGAGGTATACACTACAGCCTGCAGCGCGCGGATACTGGGTTCAAGTCCAGGTTCAACACTCTGCAAAGAGTTGTATGTTCGCATCCGTGTAGGTGGGTTTCCTCCGGCACATCGGTTGCCTCCCCACATCCACAAACATACTGTATGTGCTAATAAATAAAGAATTATTATAATTATATTATTTTTCCTCCCACAGCAGCTTATTATATTGCACCCCTCTGATGATCCCCACGCACCACCCTCTTATTGTACAGCCCAGCAGGAACCCTCTTTTTGTGCATCGAGGAACTCCCCTGCTATTGTGGACCCACAGTAAAATAATAAACACATATACTCCCCTTTCCCCGTTCCCCCGCGAAGCTCCTCACTCTAACTAGGTTCCTGCTGTATGCAGCTCTGGTGAGAGCCGACAGCAGTGACATCATCTGCATTAAAAGGCAGAAGACAGAGGCCACAGGGGAAAAGTGTGGAGAGCTCCGGCTTTCTGCAATTATAATCGTTATCAGACTTAGTCGGGCTCTGGAGGAGCGACTTACACACTTTGGCCCAGAATATGAAAATTGGTGCCAGTTTGCCTCACCACTTTTACTCATACTTGTCTACTTTCAGGAAAATGGTGATTATGGTGCCCTTTTGTTTGTATTGGGTGGCATTGGGACTTCACGCTGTTGTGACAAAATTGTTGCAGTGATAAGGAGTGGATCGCAAAATAGGAACACCACCACTAACACTCCCCTTGGGTTCAACAAAATGCAACGCCAAAACTAAAAGTGGAACAACACAACGAACTATAAATGAAAGCGGTATTAAAGCACAAAAGACCGAATAGGAGAAGTGCTTAGCTACAGTGAGATCCTTCACTTTATATGCAGAACACCACAGTACTCTGCGAGATGTATAAAGTTCTATTAGAGGTATAACTTCTAGCTGGCTGGCGAACCAATAGGCTGCGGACACCTACAAAATCGCACCCCGTCACTACTTCAGGTCCAAGCTTTCCAGCTTGAACTTATTTATCTAGGTTGCGCCAGACAACCCCCCCCTACCCCCCTTCTACTTCGAATATACCATTTTCGCTTTGTTTGTACTCCTATCCCATCATGTATTACATGGAATACGTCTATTCTTTTCTCCTCGATATTATTCCATCACTAATCCCTCCCAATGTATAACCAAAAAAAATAAAAAAACATTAGTATTACAACCAAAACAAAAAAACCCCCCCCCCACAAAAGATAACCTAACGATATAAATAAAATCTTATTTATATAGCGCCATCCAAATTCTGTAGAACTTACAGATTCTGGGTAAACATTTACAAGTAAAATAAGACACAACAGAGAATAACAGTCATGAAACAAAGTAGAGGTCATATTTCTAGTGTAATATGATGCCTAAAACTATCTACTGTTTTCATGCCAACATTGCTAGGAATTGGGACCACAGGGAAGGAGAGGAGTCAGGGATACAAGCTCAACCACGGGACCTATTAGCAAATGTCTCGTGGTTATTTCTCCTGCTCAGCGCTTCCCTACTCCATCAGAACCAGAGCAGGGGTGATGACCCAGTGATCAGGACATTTGCTTGCAAGTCATCACCTCTCCTCCCCTGATGTATATGTGAGCCCACATGCTACCTGCACATTGAGCGTGTTGTGGTTCGAGGTCATATGTCATCAGTTGTATACTAGGTTTCTGAGCCGTATGTTCGTAAAAAGTTTGGGGCCTCATTTACTAAGGTCCTTGCCGCCAGTTTTTGGCGGGATCTTTGCATGTTCTTTCAGTGCAAACTGCTGGCCCACATGTATTTAAGAAGTGTCCGCACCACATATGTGCGCAAGCGATGTTGTGTGTGTTGATGGGCGGCAGGTGGTGAGTGGGTAGCACTTCTGCCCCCCTGGGGTCCTGGGTGTCAAATCCCACCCAGGTCAACTCTGCAAAGCGGTGTATGTTCTCTCCGTGTCTTGCGTGGTTCTCCCACACTCCAAAACATCTTGTTAGTTGTTAGATTGATGAGCCCATGGGGACAGGGACTGATTTGACATGCTTTGTGCATCGTGCATAATCTGTGTGCGTATATAAATAAAGAATATATTATTATTGCGGTTGCACATTCTTCACACTACGGTGCTCAGTTTGACCAAGTGCCACATTTATACATGCAGAGTCGCGGACAGAAGTGTTTGCACACAACCATGGTTAAAGGTGCACCAAAAAAAGTTGGTGCACTCGGTTGGAGCAGTGGCAGGGGGCAACCAGATTCATGCAGACGTGGCACCAGAACTCCGATCGGCACCCCTGACACTACACAGGGAACGGCCACATAGTGTAGTTTGCACTGTTTTGTAAATGGGCCCTTTCTATCTCTGTATTTAGCAATTCACAAAAAAAGGCGGCAATGATGTCCACTAGCCTGTCCCAAACCCTTGAATCGTCATATGTTTGTGTTACCTACCCACAGTTCCGTATGTGGATGAGACCTATGTGTTTCACGTTTCAATAAGACTTCTATGGGAATGATGGGCTGCTAACAGGGCAGGTAATTAGTAGGACGTGCTCTGGCATTTTCTACAGCCTTTACATAGATACTAAAAAAAAGAGAAGGAGCAGAGAAGGAGCTTGTCTTTATAAGTATGAGCTGGGATTCCTGCAGTAGTGGTACCTACAGGGGCCTTCAATAGACAACCTTGGTGGTTCTAAAGAAGGGTGAAGATAGTCAAATGGTAATTAGTATACTAGGCAGGGGTGCAAGAGTTTACTGAGATTCATTAGCAGATATAGAGCGATTAGTGTACATAGTATTGTTCAGGATCATCTACAGGGGAAATGTTTAGCTTCAAGTTCTTAACAGGATTATAGGAGATAGACAGAATAAAATAGATAGATAATTAGATACATAGTATGAGATAGATAAACTAGAAACGATGTGGATCAGTTGATTTTTTTTTTTTGGGGAGAATAGATAGGTAGATAGATAGTATTGATCGTCCTAGGATTGGACCAGTTGCCTTGGGGATAAAAAGCAAAGAAGACACCGACTCCAAGTGTATCTATTCTATCTACCTATCGATCGGAAGAGCTATCGAGAGGACAGTCAGTCAGTCGGCGTCAATCTAGTATCGAGCAAGTCTATCTAACGAGATTCGTAGTCTGAGCCATCGTAGTCCAGACGAGTCAGTCTACGTATCGAGCAGCGAGCGATGCGCTGATACGACGAGCGAGTACTACTCACGCAAGTCTCGAGATCTAGCTACATCGATCTATCAGATCTATTCCATATAGCTATCATATCTACTATCTATATATCTATATAGGTATATCGTATCTAGCTTCTCATATCTATTTCTCTATCCAATTATCTATCTCATATCTATCTCATCATCTATCTATTATCTATCTATATCTATCTATCTATCTATATCTATAATCTATCATCTATCTATATATCTATCTATCTATCTATCTATCTCATATCATATCTATCTATCTATCATACTATCTATCCAATCATCTATCTATTGTATCTATCCAACGAAAAAAATGAGACTGGCACTACAAGTAAAAATGTGAAAAAACGGATGGGAGCTTTATTGCCCAAGCACTTGGGACTAATAAGCTCCCATCCGTTTTTTTCACATTTACCTTGGAGTGCAGTCTCATTTTTTTCTGGACTATATTTGTCTGGTGTGTCAGACAGGATATTGGGGTTTGCACCCACAAAATTACTGGCAATCTTGGTGCTGCTGGACTTTCCAAATGTTGTTTATCTATTCTATTATTATTATCTCATATCTCTCTCTCTCTCTCTCTCTCTCTTCTCTCTCTCTCTATCATCTAATGCGCGTTGGCAAGAGGGTCGGGTTTAGGAAGTGGCAAGGGAGAAGGTGAGGAGGAGTAAGAGAAGGTAGACAGGACAGCACCAGAGCGAGAGAAAAGAGAGGAGAAGGTGGGAGAGGAGAATGGTAGAGAGAGAGAGAGAGGAGAGAAAGTGGCAGACAAGGGGTGAGAGCGGCGATAGAGCAGAGCGAGCGAGCGAAGCGAGCAGCGAGCAGAGCGAAGAGATGCGAGCGAGCGGCGCACAGCGACGGGAGATCAGGAGCTAGGAGAGCGAGCGCAGAGTGCGAAGGAGCGCTACAGCGCAATAGTATCGATCGAGGTAGCGACAAGTCTACGATATCTCATATCGATCTATCTATCTATATAGCCATGCGCGTCGATGTATCTATTTATCTATCTATTCATCTCATATCTATTCTCTCTCTCTCTGTCTCTCTCTCTCTTATCTATATCATCTATCTACTGCGCGTTGGCAAGTAGGGTTTAGGCATAGTGGCAAGTGGAAAGGTGATGGATGATAATATGAATTATACACAGCACCATAGATAGATAAAAGATAGATAATTGGTAGATGATATATTTATATAGATATATAGATAGATAATAAATTGCAGGACAATATTTTTATAGAATAGTAAATTCCTGGTCTAATCATAATAGAACATTCTTGCTATTTCTAACTTATCTATCTGTCTGTCTGTCTGTCTATCTATTCTATCTTATCTTATCTATGTTATCCTATCTATCTATCTATCTATCTATCTATCTATCTATCTATCTATCTATCTATCTATCTATCTATCTATCTATCTATCTATCTATCTATCCAGCTTTCATCCATTATCTAGTCCCCAAGGAGAGTGTGGAGGGTGTGATCAGATATTCCAGACAAGTCTCCCATCTCTGTGTCCTCCACCCTTTGCTTTTGGGACACTTATTGCAGAAATCTCCTCTCACTTTATAATCTGTTAGGAAATGTAGAGTCTTGCCTCTCTATCTCCTGAATGTAAATGCAGTTAATTAATACAATCCACTATTGTCATCCCCCTATTGTCTCCTCAATTAGAACTTCACACGTCAAACAGCCATGAATAACACGGAGCACCATATAACATTAACCCCTTCCTCCCCGCCCGGCACACTGATCAGGGAGACTTTATGACGTGTCAGGGGGTTAATATTTATGAACCAGCTGATGAATGTATTGTATACAGGGGTCACCTGAGGGGTGCACATCCTATTATACCCCCGAGAGAGCCCAACATTCTGTCTTAAAGAAAAAATATGCATATACTTGTATATGGCTGTAGAGAATTTGTATCTGGTGTGGACAGGAGTTATATAGAGAGAAGAGAGGGATATAATGCTTTGTATTATAGAATGTACACTTATAATAAGATATATATATATATATAAAATCACAAGTTGTGATGTATTTGTATTATTTTGTAGTATTATAAATGAAAGTATAAGCAATATCGTAGAACTATTACTATTGTAATCACTATAGTTTTGCTTAACTGTATTATCTAATATAATTTATTTGTAATAATATACATTTATTATTATTATT
Organism: Engystomops pustulosus; assembly: GCA_019512145.1. Classification (NCBI taxonomy): domain Eukaryota; kingdom Metazoa; phylum Chordata; class Amphibia; order Anura; family Leptodactylidae; genus Engystomops; species Engystomops pustulosus. The sequence goes on from CM033645.1 coordinate 189,701,914, forward strand.
ATTATTATTTTGTTAAAATGGTAAGTTTAGTATCAGTAATATGAATTGTATCCTTGTAGTGGGATACTAGTTTCTTCTCACTTTATTATTATTGCATTGAATTCTGAGTATTTTTAATATTATAATGATAGGATAATGTAATTATATATTAGGGATGCCAGGAGAATTAGTTGATTATCACTAGATTATTAATGTAGTAATATACTGAGTAATATATTAATGTAGCACAATGTAGCTTTATTATATTAGGAATATAACAAGAAGAAGTTTATTATCACTACACTAGTAATGTATCATTATTATATGTGATAGTACAGATTCTATTTGTGTATTAACTTTATATTATGCAGGGGGTAATATATTATCACATGATTAGGAATGTGTGAATATTATTACTTTTAGTCGTTGTAATAGGGTATTAGAGCGAATAGTATTTTATTAGTTGTGGAAGTAGCGTGTTATCATATGATTGTTAATATATCAATATAATGATTATGTATTAGTGCTATTAATATGAGCAGAGTGCTAAGCATTAGTGTATGAGTACACCATGATTAATATGACCATACAAGGTATTTTTAGAATTCTTCTTTCTTTTAGTATTGTACTTAAATAGTGTTTAGTATTATTGTAATTATGTATTAGTTTTATTGTTAGGGTAGAATGTTGTATCATTGCGCTTTACATCATCAGCATACTTATTATTATATTTATTATACTTAGTATACTACTTTTTATTATATTATAAATGATATGATACAACAATATATAATTATTTTCTATAATATAACAATTATTATGCATATTATCTCTTATTTTCTTTTGTATGAGATCCCTATAGATTGAAATTTCCTATATGGTGTCCTTCTGCACACAGGATAAAAAATTCACATAGTAAGAAATATCATTATCCACAAGCAATAGCACCGTGTATATGTTTTTTCATATTACTTTAGTTTTTCATATTATTTCTTATTTCATGCTATATTTTCTTTTCCGCTCTCTAACAATTTTTCTAATAGTTTTGCCTTCCAGGACATAAGGATTCTCATTCTAGTGACAACTTGTTTATGTATTTCAGCCTTAATAATTATTGATTTCCCCCTAACAGGTTCATTTAGTAAAAGTTTACATTTTAACCTGAGATATTTCTGCTAGATTTCTCTGAGCAGCTATAATGTAGAAATCAGCAGTGGTTAATGACAGGAAGGCTCATTTAATTGGGATATTTAGTGGTGCTGATACAGCTAAAAGGGGCAGCAGAGAGTTGTAATAGAGAGGATGAGTGTCTGTCACCTATCACTGAGCAATGAGGCTGCTGCACAATTAACCCCTTATGGTCCTGCTGCTCTCAAGAATTGTATTCATTTTTATCAATGATGGTGCTTTCAAAATATTGTTTCCAAATTAAATATTTGCATCTTTTAAAATATGATTGGTACAATTAACACCTGTATGTGATGTCCCAGCAGAAGACTATGTTGATGATTCCTTTAAACATTAATGGCAGAAAGCCTGAAAAAAGGATCTATCAGGCTATGTGCCGATAATGTATCAGAAAACAGAAAATAGTAGCACAGCCATGTGTCATATCCTGCAGCAATTGTAGCCCTGGCAAAAAAACCCCCAAACAAATAAAAAAAAGGGTGTTTTTTCGTGGTAGTTTTCAGACTGCGTTCACACGACGCATCTGAATCACATTGCAAATGCTTCAGGAAAAAACGCGTAGTCACCAAAACGCAGGCACTTTATAATCATCAACAAGTGTTTTCCATTTTTTAATTAAGTATTATTCTGATAATCGAAAGGGAAAACATGTTTTTTTTTGTCAAGAGGCATATGTGTTATGTTTCCTGATGTGTTTTTGTGATGTTTTTCAAAACACAATGCATTCTATGAGCACAGCCACACTATTGAGTGGTCCTGAACCCGTAATGTTGGAATCTGTGCCGAGCCCAAACCTGTTCTTCAGTCAGTTAGTTTTTCTGCAGCATTTAAAGAGTTAACACCTGCCAATAGTTCCAGCACCTTTCTCAAGTGTTAAATAGCGGGGTCAGAGTTCATTCCCATGACCCGACCTTGAACTTACTTTTGAGGTTCAGGTCAAGCCAAAGCTGGCCAAGCCCAAAACTCACTGGGTCTGCTCAGCACTACTCATGTCCCAGTGGCAGGAAGCAGAGTTGAACCTAATCCCATCCATTGTGCGTTCACTGTTAGTTGCTGCGGATAAGCAACATTGGGCTACAGTATTAAGTTGTAGCAGCGGATTTGTATCTCTTGTAGCGGCTAACACACTACTATCATGCCCAGCCTAAGGGGCTGTCTGTGTTTTGAATGGACCAATTCATTTAAAAGTAGAGAATGTCCTTGTCAGAACTGTTTTTCGCGGATCACTCATAGACTATTTTTTATGAGGATCTATAAGAATTATGCCAAGCTAATGCAAATTGGGTCTAGAAATGGAAGAAAACATCCATTTATTACAATCAAGATTCTCATGTAGACTCTAGGGTCAGGGGGGAAGAATTCTCCTTACTAGGACTTTGCCAATTAAGGCTGCCTTGTAGGCATGTGGAGACTTATAGCCATTGATGCTCCACTGGGGTATTCTGGAAAATATACAGGGAAATACAGGCTGTCCCCTACTTAAGGACACCCTACCCCTAGTTAAAGACAAACCCCTCTACCCCCTGTGACCTCTGGTGAAGCTCTCTGGATGTTACTATAGTCCCAGACTGCAATGATCAGCTGTAAGGTGTCTGTAATGAAGATTTATTGATAATCCTTGTTCCCATTACAGCAAAAAAATGTGAAACTCCAATTGTCACAGGGACAAAACAAAAAATTTGTCTAGAAATACAATGATAAAATATACAGTTTTGATTTACATACAAATTCAACTTAAGAACAAACTTATGGACCCTATCTTCTACATAACCTGTATACAATTAAATTTTCCAGGATGGGTCAAGGAAGACCAGACCTTTTTTGTTACCTTGTAAGGCAGCCCCCTTATTTGACATCTATCACCAGGATGAAGGATTGTACACCAAGCACACTGACATACTGGTGTGTGCCCCCTCTGGCAGGATCTTCTCTTCTTTAAGCTTCCTATGCTCTTGTTTTTAAGAAAAAAGGCTTTTAAATTATACAAATGAGCCTTCATGCCCCATTAACACATATGGAGCCTGGAGCCAAACAAACAAGGGCATAACAAGCTAAAAGAAGAGCAGATCCTGCCAGAGTGTGTCAGTGTGCTAAGTGTACAGTCTTTGATCCTGGTGGTAGATGTCCTTTAAGGTGCATTTACCTGCTTGTATAAATGAAGCACATTAAAACTATAGACCTCACCTGTTCAAAGAAGCAAGCCAGACCACCATTCAGCAGAACTGCAGCAATTTACAATCAAATAGTGCAGTTTCTATGTGTTTTTTACTCTTTGGTTCAAGTCCCAGGGTCAAAATCTGCAAAGAGTTTGGGTTTCCTCTGGGTGCTCCAGTTGCCTCCCACACTCCAAAACATACTGGTAGGTTGATTAGATTGTGAGCCCCATTGGGGTCAGGGACTGATTTGGCAAGTTCTGTGCAGCGCTGTGTAATCTGTGTGCGCTATATAAATAAAGAATTATTATTATAATTATAAAATATATATAAAATAGCACATCTGCCGCAATTCAAGAAGATCGTGTGCCCGATATCCTGCATGTGTCGCTTCCCTGATCAAGTCCGCCGGAATTCACCTTCTTCTTCCTGGTGCATGTATGTGCTTGGCTTGCGACACAAATTTAAATTTTAAATCGTCCGGATCCTGATCGTCGGAGACGACGCTTAGTCAATAAGACCCAATATCGGTAAAAATCACATGATTTTTTCAGATAAAATCCAAAGGTCTGTCCTAGACCAGGGGAGCACATTGTGGTATCACTAGTAGTAAGGAATTGCTGCAGAATTCTGCAATGTGTTATTCGGGCTCTACAGTTTCGATTTGTGGTACATGTACTAGACAAGAGTTGCATGACCTTCTGTAAAACCCCTACATACATACATACATACATACATGCTTGGGAATGACAAAGATGGTCTTTTTTTCAATTTACTTTGATATGTGACACTACGTTGCAATGAGGTACAAAGTGTCTCAGAAATAGAAACAGCAGTGTGGATTGTAATGAGCTTCAATGCATCTTGGAAAATGCCAAGTCAGACTTGCATGATGTGTATATTGCACTGCCTATATTGCTTGGCTGTGGAGCACATCAGTCTGGGGGCACGCACATTAATCCTAAACCTGCAGGCCTTGGTGCAATTGATCAGCCCCTGCATACACATACACCGTAATGATGCATAGATACTGTGCCCTGTGTCCCCAGGCAATCCAGCTAAGTGACTGTCAGCTCCCTGTGTATACTAATCACTTGTAGCAGCTCCAGCATATGCTGGTGATTTGTTTGCGGATGAATTGTGTGTACTCTCCATGACACTGCCGCCTGTTTATTACAGTCCCGGCTAATCTGACTAATGAACTCGTTAAAGGTGCCCCAGTAACCCTGCACAGAGCTGAGCTCTTTAGGGAAATTGCCCTGAAAGGTTTGTACTTCTGTTCTGTCCCTCCCTGGCCTTGTATCATCTGCATTATAAAGAGAACTATTATTCCTGTGTGAGCCCCTCTGCCCCCAATTCACAACCCTCTCAACATCTGCCGGACTTGGAAAGGTTCACGATTCTTAGATCCGTTTATTCATGCGGAAAGAAACTCAGAGACTATAACAGAATTCAAACTGTCTATCTATTATCTATCTATCTATCTATCTATCTATCTATCTATCTATCTATCTATTTATCACTTCATTACAGACACCTGTGATAACTGTTACAGCTGATTATTGTAGCCTAGGACTAACGTACAGTAAATTACCAACATCAAGAGGTCCGTTTGTAACTAGGGGTCGTCTGTAAGTCGAGTGTTCTTAAGTAGGGGACCGCCTGTATAAATATCTCACATATATGTATCTATATACAATATACTGTCTTTTATGTAATCTATCTATCTATCTATCTATCTATCTATCTATCTATCTATCTATCTATCTAATATTTCTCTACGTATATAACTATCTATCTAGCATCTATCAATATATCTATGTAATAACTATTTATAATATACAGTCTATCTATCTAATCTATATCTAATATTTTTCTACATATATATATATATATATATATATATATATATATATATATATATATACATAGCATCTATCTATGTAATAGCTATCTACAATATACATTATCTTTCTATCCATTTCTCTATCTATCTACGTACGAGAAAGAAGCAACTCTCCGAGGCTCAGTTCCCATTTCCGTTTCTAGTTTCCGCTTTAAAAAGTAAAATACTAAAATAGAATGGATCAGTTTTAAATCCCATAGAAATCAATTTAAATTTTTATGTCATCTGTTGTCATCAGTTTTACAGGGATCCGTTATTCTTCAGTTTTTTTCACGGAAAAAAGTCGGAGCTTGCAGTACTTTTTTTTTTCTTACGTTTAAAAAAAAAAAAAGAACGGATTGTGCCAAGCTGACCACAACGGATGACATTAAGTTATTTTTACATTGAAGTCAATGGGGATGGATAGTGCTGTTTCTTTATATATAATCCTTTATAACAGGTTCTTTTTGGTGTATTGGCGTTATTATCTAACTAACTACCAGGTTCTATAATTTATGTACAAACTCACAATTTTCCAAATATTACTTATTACGATGAATGTTGCAGATTTAATACATAAATATCTGTTACATAAATTAAAATTAAGTTGTTTCTACAAAGCCCTATACACATGGTCGGCATCATTGCAGCACAGCGGGGTCCCACCAGATAAATCCAGCTTTCATCATCCCAGTGACCCCACTAGCCTCCAAACTAAGTTGTCTTCTCCTTTTCCGATGGGATCTAGTTTTAGGTTACAGCCTGATCCTCTTCTTCTCTGGCTGGGCAGTGCAATACTGCAGCCGTACACAGCTAAATGGCCAAAATCGTCCTATTCTTGGACATGAAAAACAGACAAGTTGCATCTGTTCAGCATCCATTTTTCATGATATCTTAATGAACTATAGTCTATGAATGATCCGTGAAAACGCAAAACCAGGACATGCTCTACTTCTTAACAGAACGGACTCACAGTACATTAAAGAAATGGACATGCGCATTGATCCATGTAATGTGTCATAGTAAAAGTTACAAAACATCTTGATATGAGACTTTTTTGGACACAGTAAATGTAAATATTATACTTTATGCTTCTTCTATTAGATGTGTTTCAGGTTTCATATGTATCTGGAAGGAAGTAATCTCTTAAACTCCGGGACTCCATTGAACCATGACAAAGGCTATTAAATGAACCCTGACACCAGATTTTACCCTCCTCAGGTAGGGAATGAAATATCCTTTCTAGAATAATAAAAATATGCAAAATTTCACCCATTTACCTATAAAAAATCGTTTCCACACTATGTATTTGAGCAGAAAAAAGTTATATTTGCTTAGGATGAGTCAAGTTTGGCTGTTACAGGGGGAGTCTCATTTCAGATGCTCCTATATTTGGTTGTACAGGATATAGAAACATATTTTTGGTGTCATATTAAAGATAAGAATCAGATCTTTCAGATTGCATCAGGCTTGTAGGCCTGTTCTACACTTGCGAGTGTGATGTGATGAACTTGCATCACACTCGCAGCGCATCCTGCCAGATCTCTCGGCCCGAACGCTGCAAACCGGGACTGAACTGACATGCTGAATTCAGTTCCGGTTTGCAGCGTTCGGGCCGGGAGATCCCGGCAGCATGCAAGTTCATCGCATCACACTCGCAAGTGTAGAACGGGCCTTAGTAGGCAGCTCACATTTCCAACTATATCTTTAACTGCAGATCACAGAACTAAAAGCAAACTGAAAGATGAGATTCTTAACTTTAATATGACACCAAAATCTTGTTTTGAGGTGCTATGGTACAAAAGATAGGGGCGATATATTGTTTGTAATACACAAATCCTATTCACATGTGTAAAACACCTAGATGGTCCCAAAGTTCCTCAGAAAACACCTCGGTACATAAATCAAAAGAAGAACTTTTTGAAGCCCAACTATAGGAAATGGATTACCATTTTGTGTGTCTTCAAATGCTCCAGTTATAACATTGTCAGATACTTGAAAATAAATTTGGTACATCTTCATACTTTCTACCTTTATTTTGCGTATGCCCATTAGATCTTGGTTAAAGGAAACCTACCATGAGGAATCTACTATCAGAAGTAGATCTGATGGTAGATTCCTGATGATTGCATCGAGTTCTCCCTGCAGGAAGGACCCCGCAGACCTTGGGCACCTGGTGTCACCCGGATCCCCGATCCGGAGGAGGAGGCCTTTGAGACCTATGAGGATCTCTTTGAGGACAACGTCTGGCCGGAGTCTTCTGCTTCTTCCCGGGCTGCTAATCCCCAGGCGGTGACCCACGTGAGTGCTCCATCCACTGTGATTGGATGGTGATCACCAACACAGAGATGACCTTGCGAGAAGACTCTTTGGTTATGAGGTCACCAGTCACTTACTGCAATGAACCTGGAATTTAAAACCTTGGTATGTTATATGGAATTTTGTGGTGTCATACATAATATATTGTTTGTACTAATATTATAAGAGGAAAACATGAATATGGAAATCTCAGTATTCTGAACGTTCATGGTCAATGGGTGGTCTTATAGAGAAGATAGATCAGGTCCAGAAGATAAAGAAGGTGGTAATAAAGCTCCAGTTTAGACATGGACTTACGTTTGTCTATCCTTTATATTAGGCCAAAATTTATGGATACTGGTAACACAGGTAGTGACACGGCAAGACGTCATTCACACGAAATCTTGAAAAGTCTCCTGGGAAGAATCATTCTTGGAGATGAGTGAGCTTAAAGAATAAAGTGTAACAGGACAAGACATGATTGTCTTAAAGATGTGTGACCCGCACAGTTCTCAAATTATGTTCATTTTCAGCTTTATCAATAATTGGACAATTGGTTGAAAGATTTAAGCGATCGTAAATTTCTGCACAAAAACCTGTTGTCATTTATCTTCGTTTCACGTTTGGGATGATGACATTGTCATGAATCAAGTGGAGAAGAGACGCTCTGGCACGTAATATCCCATCTGGTCACTCCACCATTGTCCAGGCAGTGATGTAGTATATTAGGGAATTCTGCAGAATATTGTGCTATATGTTAAACTTCCTATCATTAATATATTTATATATGTTATTATATACTATGTCCACATAGAGGGGGATTCTGCCGGACATAATCCTAAGAGTCATCACATAAGGAATTTTTTCAAAGTTTGAAAAATTCATGGAAACAAGACTGAGGTTGTTTTTTTTTTTTATCACTACTGTACCAGTAAATTTTAGTAAGTAAAATTTCATAAAACACAATACTCATCTTTTCAGTTGTCTATTGATTTAATGCTATCTGTCTTGAGGTCTCTACTGTTTATTTTCTGCAGAGGTGGCACTTCCTACAAGCACATGACCCCATAAGCCAATCACTGGTCTCAGCAACAATGTTATAATGTACAGCCAAGGCCAGTGATTGGCTTTAGCAGCCGCGTCCATGTATTATTGTAGAGCATCTAAGTGATGGTGCTGGTGCAGTTTGGATTTGGAAAGGTAAATATTTTAATTTTATTTTTACTTTATCAAGTTTCAAGGGCAGAACAGTGGCTCAGTGGTTTGCACTACAGCCTTGCAGTGCTGGGGTGCTGTGTTCAAGTCCCGTCCAGGTCAACATCTGCAAAGAGTTTGTATATTCTTTATATGTTTGCATTCGTTCCCTCCCACACTCCAAAAACATACTGGTAGGTTCATTAGATTGTGAGCCCCATTGGGGACAGGGACTGATTTGGCAAGCTCTGTGCAGCGCTGCGTAATCTGTGAGCGCTGTATAAATAAAGGAATTATAAATTATTACTGGTTTTCAATGTTGTCAACCACTTTCAGGGTATAGTAGATATAGTCTTAGACTCAGTTCGCACATGTGTAAGGGGTTTTTGTTACATTCTCCATTTTAGGAGAGCCTAACAGAAACTAAGGTGAAGGAAAAGTCTCACTTTCTGCTCGTATCTGATTTTATCAACAATATCTTGGCTGTCTGCAGCACTCACTAGGGGGAGCTCAGGAGCTAAATGCATACTATTATGCTCTACAACAACACAAGAGGAGGAAAGCTTCTAATCTCGCTTTAGGGGTGTTAGTAGATAGTCTACCCATTGGCTTAAATCTGACTTGCATTAAATTTATTTGTATTTAAGTGGATGGGGCTGTGCTTTAATAACAGACATATCCCTTGGGTAGTGGTGGTACTATTTTTCTGATATAAAGAGGACTATTTTACTGATCTTGGACAACTCATCCTAAGAATATGTGTTATCCCAACCTGACATGGGTGTTGTATATTTCCCATTTATTTTGTCCTTTTGATGTTCCACTTAAATCGCACCTAGAATTTATGTATTGGCAACTGGGTGTTACCATGTCTCTTGTCAATGGGGGTGTGTCCCTTACACAGACAGCACTGATTGGACAGGTTAATATTGTGCAGTTCCTCCCTAACACTCAGCTACCAATTTATTTTAATATTTTTAGCAATTCTACAAATATATAAGAAAATGTTCCACACTGTATTTTTTTTTTTAATTTAATGAAGAATACAATACCATATCCAATGCAGACATTTCAGGATCTTTCAGATTCTCTTTAAGAAACTCTTACTAGTCTTTTTGAAAGTTGAGCCAAACATGAAGGCCGCCCCCCCTTGGCAAACAAAGTGTTAACCATTAGAAGGTTTCCCCGCTGTCTCTTTAACAAGGTCCATGCACCTGTGTTAATAAAGTCAACCATCCAGGTGTTCCTTGAAGGTCCGGTGTCTTTATCTCCAGAAGTCAGGGTGGTCTTTCAATCTTACGGCTATAAAGAATTCACTCCTTAAATTGCCATAAGCCTTGAGTAAGTCTGAGAAAAGTCAGATCCATTTCAGAAGAAGATTACATGTAACGATCAATCTTCTACATTCCGGGAGACAGTCCCCATTGATCCAATCCTGGGATTGTAGGGTCCAAATTAGCTCATAGTTCGGAGATACTGTAAAGCTTAATTTGCCATTTAATTAAAATGTACAGTGGGAAAAAAAAAAGAAGCGGAAATCATGGTATAGGCTCATTTATTAAGCCAAGGAGCCATATAATCCCTGCAAACATAAACAGGCCTTTGTCAGTCCATATATTGATCCCCATGTATAAGGTAATCAGGCTGAGCTTTAATGTGTCACCTATTAATTACCACGCATTACAGGCTCCTTCTACAGTAAAACGACAAGAATGGCTTCTTAGACTTATTGCTGAGACTTCTATTTTTCGGACTTATATTTCTTGCAGGTGGTAAATCTCATATCCCATACACGCTATTCTTAATTTATGGGATATTTCAATCCCAATTGTTTTAAAAGCCGTCGTCGACAAAAAAGAAAATTATGTATCAGCTGTTTCTATGCAAAAATTAAAAAAAAAACACAAAAAAACGGAAGAGTAAACAGGCGGCACCCGGCCAGTGATTTAGCCCAAAACATTAGCCAGAGACATTCTGCAAATGAGGAAATGATACATAAAGCCGCATGATAGATGTGACATCTCTGGGATGTTCAGGGTAAATGAGCCGTCTGCATTGACTGCTAATAATGGTGAGTTTATGAAAGCAATTTCAGTACAGAATGCAAAGGGTCTCCGGGCTGCAATCAGCCACATCTACTTAATGGATGAGGGGGTCAGGACAAGAATTATTGACACTCGGCTGCCCTTAACCTGTTTCCCAATAAAGCTGATTAGTTTTTGTCAATTCATCAGCTAACCACTCTCCCAGGGACTGCATCAAAGCCTTATTTGCTCAAGGGAAATCAACAAGTCACCAGTCCGCCTCATTAAGCTGTAGTACTGCTCCGGATAGGGGCGAATTTCACTCATTTTAGGTCATAAGTGGTGGTACAGGTGGATATTTAAGAAAAAGCTGACGATGGTGCTCCGCTTTCGTTGCGTTTAGTCTCCCTTGTGTCTCCATTTTGCTTCCGTTTTGTCTCCAGGTCCGTAAAAAAAAATTTAACATCACACCTGGGTTTTCAGCCTCGTCAGTGAAAAAACTGGACGTTTCATGGTTTTTTTTTTTTTACTGACCCATAGACTTTTAGGGGGACGTTAATCATAGTGGGTCTCAGGTTCGCCTATTTTTGCGCCTGGTTTGTCCTATTTTTTGGCTTGTGATCTATGATGGATCTAGTTTTGACTTAGTAAATGCGTTTTGGAATTGTCGCATGTCCGATTCATTCATTGCGCCAAATTTGTCTCAAACTATTAGATCTCATTTGAGAGCAATAATGAAAGGAGACTGAGTAAAGGTGACAGAACGTTCAGGGCTTCATTTTTGCACAAAAAAGTATCATTATGATGCAAATGCAGGGACTAAAAGTTACACAGATGTCGAAAAAAAAACCAATTCTTGTCCAAATGAGTATTTGCGTTTTTATTATAATGTACAGGAAATGGAGACTGATAATATTATCAGATCTGTACAATAAGACAATAATCACTCACAGAGATGATCTATAGAAAATTCATTACTTGAGAAATTTAACATTTTAAAACTGAGCTGAAGGATTTTTTATGTTGCATAGAGGGAATTTTTCATTTGGGAAGCGAAAACCTATGTTTTTAGTAATGAAAAGCGAAGTTTTTTTGGAAGTGCACCTGCTTAGAGTAGGTTCATTTTTGCGCCTTTTTTGCATCTTTTTAGGCACAAATTTGTGATAGATCCTGTGCATACATCTGTATAGCAGCCACTCACTATGTCAGATAAGGCGCAGGGACTCAAAAACACTAAGTGCCGGACTTCGCTATGCACCAGAAAATGTTGCAAAAATAGGTCAAATCAACGAATTGAGCCAGATTATTGTGCGAAAAACCGCTAGAAACTGTCTAAAAAAACTATGACTAATGTCTCCCTTATTGCCTTCTGTGATCTGCATCCGTAAAAAAAATTGTCCAACAGCGGATCAGTGAAAAAATAAGCCATTGTGAAAACACCCACACATTGTGAGGCATCTGCGGAAATCACTGAACCACCGATGTGAAAAACAACACCAATGTGAAAGAACCTTTTGGATCTTTCACATATGCAGAGTCCAGGGTTAATGGGACTGCAGAGCAGCCTGGAACTTGGTACCTGGTATATGCCGAGTAACAGATGGGAGGAGGACACAGGACCGGTTAGTAAAAAGGGAGTAAGGCTGGATACACACGGCAGCGCGCAGGGAGAGGAGGTGAGCGCTGCTCACCCCGCCCCTCTACATTGGAATACATGGCGCACGCCGCCATATGCCATGAAAAGATAAGACATGTCCTATCTTTTCATGGGGTAGAGAGCGGTACGGTGCCGCACGTGCGCCCATTGCCGTCTATGGGGGATGTATATCACTGTATATACGTCGGCCGTATATACGTCCCCCATTCGGCAGTGTGAATGTAGCCTTAAAGTTACATGCAGTTAGCTAATATCATAGGCTTTCTTAAAGAGATGGCTTGTAGAGCACGTCTGAAGCTTTGGAGGTTGGGTATTAGTCTGATAGACCGAAGTAGGGCATTGTTGGACAGGGCCACCAGGGCACCAGAGGATCTTTTTGTGAGCCCAGTCTTGATGCCATTTTGGTGTATTTTCGTAGGAGTTGCTGTAGAGTGGACACCCAGGATAATTTCTGGTGGGCCCAAAGCCCACCTGACCCAAAGGTAAAGAATAAAGCAAAACACAGAGGGGAAAAATGGCCAACATTATATTTTATTCAAGCCTAATGCATAGTTTTGGGGGTGAAGGATTTCATTGGGTTAAGAGCACTAATTACAAAAAATGGCAGAGCATTCAAAAATAAACTAAAATTAGATAAAACTGTGAACCTACAAACTTACCAGCTTTTCATTTGGTAAAATAGGGACTTTTTAGTCCAGCTCCCATGGCCATACTGCGACAGCCCCCCTACTGTCTCTGGATTGTCTCTGGGTTGTTACATTCCTTAATTTGCTGGTATTCACACATTTGTCAACAGAGAGACACCAGGGGGGCAAGTTAAGGGACTAACAGGTTAAATACAAACTCATGGACACTCCATGTGCCATCAAACAGGCTTATGCATATGGAAGCTTCTACTAAAATACAAGTGAATTCCAAACAAAACTAAAGGATAAGAGTCCCTGACCACAAAATCCACAGCAAAAGTCCAATGCTTTAAATTCATGTGTAACACATATGGGTTCACATACATTTTTCATGTAGATTTTGTAGCGAATTTCAAAGAGGATTCTTTATTTTCCATTGAGAGAAGGGAAATCCATGGATAATCTACGGTCAAAAATTTGTACCCTGCAGTTGTGAAAATCTGCTACTCATGTAAATGTACGTCCAGAGTTTTCAAAGTAACCATGAAATAACATCAATTTTTATATGTACTATAACCCTCAATGCATTTTCCACATGCAATTTCTGACTGTGTGCAGTTTTGTTAAATATTTTTCTGGGAATGTTTTTGTCATGTTGTGAAGCAATTTTACTTTATTAATTAAAAAAAGCATTAAAAAAGTATTTAAAAAACCCTTATACCAGTAGGTTTCCAGAATTTCATCCATCTTGGGATAAAAATTAAGTTCAATCGGTAAAACATTGCACCAGTTCACCGATTGATTCTATACTGGTTACTATAAGGCTAGGTTGACATCACGGTTTTGCCATATTTTGTAAGGAAACAATGGGACAAATTATGATCAAATCCTGACAAGGTGCGGTGCAGATGTGTCCCACTGTATACTTATATGTTGCGGGATGCCTCCTCCTGTCACCTGAATGAGTTATGTAATATGATTTATTATGTACCGTAATTAATAAATATTGTTCGGGGGTATCCCCAGTGATATCACTGCCCTTTTATGGGCACCTTCTGCTAAGCGACGTATCTGAGCAGTGGAGGTCTGGGGGGGGAGGGTCTGCAGTACTGCTGCATCTGTCTCCAGATCACTCAGCCAGACCAAGAAGGATGGATAGACAGAGCTTGCTACCTCTATTCATCCTGCTTTTTCCACGGTAACCAATGTATACTGGGCAGATGGAGGTAAAAATTATGTCTCCATCTGCCAATAAGTCTAATTTGATCTAATAAATATGTATACGCTAGACTGGCATTGGGGCATGACGAAGTGGGCATATGACCAGGGACGCCAACCTCAAGAGGGCCGGACTGGCCCACCTGTTTCAGTGGTTAGTCCCGACACCAGGCACTATGGCAAGGGCCTCCGTCTGTATCCACAGGAGTCCCCTGTCAGTGGCTGTAATAGTACTTGATGCAGACACTCGTGTACTAGCACTTTAGGATACAGTTTGTACAGTGCAACAGAGCCTTCCCGGCACACGTCACACTCTGAACCCTGATGCTTGTCTGTGCATCCCTTCCTGTCCCTACATGTCCAGCGGCACCAGCAGGGCCCAGTATATAAAATTCATGGGGGGGGGGGGCAGTACATAAAATTCATGCAGTATATAAATTCATAAATTATTAGTATATAAATTATTTTCTGCGTCACAAATTTTACTTCTCAGTGGCATTATTTATTATTCTATGCAGTGTACTGGAAAGCTGGCAAAAAATCCAAACGTGGTGAAATTGGTAAAAAACGCATTTGTGTCACATTGTTGTGGGTTCAGTTTTTACGACTTTCACTGTGTACTCCAAATACCACCTCTGCTTCATTCTATGGTTCGGTATGATCACAGTGATAGCAAATTTATACAGGTTTTATTGTGTTTTAATACATTTTCAAAAATTAAACAAATGTGTACGAAAAAGAACATTTTTCGCCATCTTCTGACGCTAATAATTATGGTGTACAGAGCTGTGTTAGGTGTCATTTTTTTGCGAAGTGAGCAGACATTTTCATTGCTACAATTTTAAAGACTATGCGATCTTTTGAGCACTTTGTTATGTAAAATGGTGTAAAAGTAGCATTTCGGACATTTGGGTGCTATTTTCCGTTATGAGGTTCAACGCCTGTATTAACTGTTTTTATATTTTGATAGATCCGGCATTTTGAGACGCGGCGATACCTAACAAGTGTTGTGATTTTTACTATTTATTACTTTTTATTTCAGTTCTAGGGAAAGGGGTGGGGGTGATTAAAATTTTTAGGTTTCTAAAAAAATTTTATAATTTTTTTAAACAATTTTTTTAGACCCTCTAGGGTACTTTAACCTTAGATGGTGTGATCGTTCCTACCATATACTGAAATACTACTGTATTGCAGTATATGGCATTTTTACACAGTATTCAGTACAATGAGCCAATAACAGAAACTGCAATGAGCCACTAGAAATTAAACTGCAGAAACCAGACAACCTCAGGTTTGACAAAGACCCGAGGCTGTCATGGCAACTGATCGCGGTTCCCTAATGACGTTCCCGGGGAGCAACGATTGGAACAAAGATGGCGGCGCACATGCTGGATTAATACCAGCGATCGGGGCTAGTACCGATAGCATGTATTAGCGATGGGTGTTTGCTGCAATATGCAGCAAAGCCCACCTCTGTATGAAGAGGGCTCAGCCCTATTCATATAGCTTCCAGACTATACGGCACAGAGCGTGAATGAGTTCGATATTTGGGGACCCAGAGCGCCACTATGCCTACAACTAGCCCTGGCTAATCATATGGGTTTGGAGTTTTCCTAGAGTATACTGAAAACTAGATGTGAGTCCACCTGGAGTCCAAACTTTCCTACATGATCAAATAAACTACATCTACTAGAAATGAGGCCAAAACATCTCCCTCCATGATATTGCTCCTGACACATCTTACACAAGAAATGACCCCTCCAGCAGCGACGTGGTTAAAACTTGCCTTTTCCCTTTAAACGGCAACAGACAATCCCAATCCTCCCCCTCAATTTAATTTCATTAAAACAGCCCATGAATATTTCTATTAAACCTAAAATGAAATATGAAGCCATTTAGACTCTGCCTGCACCAATCACCCAGATTTATAGCTTTTATGCATCACATCAAGAGCTGAGAAAATGAATTTTCCTCACCCAGGAAGGAAATAAAATCCCAGCCTTGGTCATTTCCAGAAAGCTGTTAATTTGACCATGTGGTAATTACCTTCACAATTAACTAAAATACAAATCAACTTGACAAATTGGGCTAGTTTATATATTAATTAGCCGGCCTAAATTTATTCATTATGAAAAGACAATTTAAGAGGACCTTCTGTGTCTGTTTTATCGCAATAAATTATCGTTCGGAAATGGAGGTAATAAAATATCTTAATATTTTAAGGATATTGTGTACGGGCTACGAGGCGGTGTTGACAATTTCACTTCCCGATTAGCGGTTTATTATGGCTCTATGTACAGCGCCGGAGATAATTACATCAGTTCTCAGATCACTGTCCACTTTGGAAATATAATTGTGCTTGTAACCAAGAGGGTGAGCCCTACGATGGACGGGGTTGTACTAAATACAAGTCTTATTACCGGGCACCGGATCAGATCTTAATTTAACCCTTTCCGCACCGCGCCATCTCACGTCAATAGATCCGATGATCCCTTTTAAGCTGGCCGATCTTTCTAAATGTCCCCGTCTTAAATTAGAAAATGATTCTCTCCTCATCTAATTGTATTCTTTCTTTTCTTATTTCCAATTAATTAGTCCTATCGACGTTGCAGTATTTTAAATGACTGGAGTCCGTTTGCTGTTAAAATATATGGGTCAGCTCGTGCGATTTTATACTGCACAGCACTGTATAATGTGGCTTTTAAATACTCCTTCTTCATCACATCAAATATACTGGGCTGGAAGAGAAGAGAATTTTAAAGACACCATCAGGAATATCTTAACGTATCCATTAATGGTTGGAGCTGTCATTTCACCCCTGTGGCAGCCAGGTGGTTAATGATTGCTAATGTGCTTTTAGTGGTGGTTCTGTCAAGTACAGGTTTAGGAAGAGTGCTGAATCCCGTAAAAGAGCAGAATGCGCTGGCTGTATGGACTAATGCACAACCTGATCATAAAACGCAAGGGTATTAGAAGTCACCATGTAGTACGGTTGGATGTAACGTTGTAGATTCCAAGGGAACCTTTTAGCAATTTTGGGACCCCCAAACCATCAGCACGTCCTTATGCTCCTGGAGCTCCTCGACCTAATAATCTCAGTCATAACTGTACAAGTCACTAGAGATCAGTCACCGGCGTCCGGCGCATGCACAAATATAGCTCTCTCTATAATCCCCAGAAATATAGAGACTTCTAATCTGGTGAGAGTTTCACTTTAATTATAAAACTCTAACATTCAATCTATATAATACATCCATGATGCGTGGCTATGTAAGAACGGCCTCGTGGATGTGATATACATACCATGTATATAACATAGAGAAAAATGGTTAGTCCATCCAAAATTGTGTATTTTTATTTAAGTGATCACTCCAACCTTTCGACTCCTGAGGTCTGGAATCTTTCTCAATCTTGGATTCTTGGAGTGCTGTCATTTTTCTCTTCGTTATTGGATGGACTAAGTTTGTGTCCTGGGCCTTGCACCTGAGTATAAATTTTCGCTTGTGATGCTACCTTTTTTGTTATTTTTATGTCATGTATATATATTATATATATAAAGTATATATATCAGCTGCACCAACTTATATGTAGCATAGAGTTTGTATGGTTAATTGCTAATATTCTAATGTTATATGATGCTATATATTAATCATATATTTTAGCTTAGAACCTTCATTAGGTCTATGCTGTATTATAGAGCTGTTATAATATTAGTCAGCACCTGGTGCCTTCCCTTGTTTGTATTATATATGTGTGCAGGACCTGTTCTCAGATGATTGTTTTGTAAAGATTCTTAAAGGAAATCTACCATCAAAATCCATCATGATAAACCAGGGAAACTTACATAGATCCAGGCACCGGGACTATTGTAATCTTATATTTATTATGCATGGCCTTCTACCTTCTTTACTCAACTTGTAAAATTATGTTAATGGACCTTAAGGGCTCCTGGGGAGTTAACAAATCCCGTCTGTGCTGCAGATTCAGAGGCTGTTACAGTGTGCAGGAGCACTTCCTTGCTTCCACCATGTTCTGAAACTTCCTCTCTTGCAGTAAATATGAGGGAGCAGAGGAGGAGGATGAGATGCTCTAACAGCTGTGAATCTACAGCACAGAAGAGCTCTGGTAACAACCCCAGGAGCAACTTTGGCTCATTAGCATAATTATAAACATTGATTTTAGAAGGAAGGAGGCCATGGATAACAAATATAAAAAGATTACCAAAGTTACGGTGCCTGGATCTATGAGTAAGTGTCCCTGGTTTATCAAGATGGATTATGATGGTAGATATTTTTAAGTTCTTTACAGGACAATTATCTGACAATAGGTCCTACACACATATAATATAAGCAGGGGAAGCCACTGGGTGCTGGCAATTATTATTATGTGTAAGTGCTCAAAATATCAAATTGGGTTGGTATGATCCATATAGTTTTTGTATAACAAGTTAACTTCTTTATGTGGAGTGATACAAATAGAATAGTTCTTGTATATAAATACCATAGTTTTTTTGCACAATATAACATGGAGCTAGCTCACTTTGTGTCTGGGGTATGTCATTTTCATGGGTAATATTTTTGAGTCCATAAAATGTTTTAATGTATTTTCCTAACTTCTTATGGACACAACATAAAAACTGGCAAGAATGACAATTCTGTTTTTGCAATCATTGATCTTTGGTGACCTGTATGTACGGTAAGTTGGAGTCTCACTCCATTTATAAACCTTCCCAGATTGCTGAGCAGCTGTGTCTCTAAAATTATTGCTGATGTCTTTCTTCCATGACATTGGCTTAACAAAAACCTACTTGTTCCAAACCGGTAAACGGCCAAAATGGCTTCTTTTACAGTGGTGGTCACACTTGCTGATGATCAATTAACCAATGGCATTGGATTACCAGCATCTGGCTACTACTAACTCACTTAGTTCCTATGTAAGCAGTAAGGTTGTACTTATTCTGCAATCAGGTCTAGTTTTGTTAAATAAATAATGGCTCGGTGTCATTTATTTTATGTTATTGTTCATCTAAGGTTGTATTTACCTGCTTGTACGTGCTTCAAAGGAACAGAAGTTTTTATTTATTGTGTCCTATTACTTTAAACCATAGAATTCACAGAAGAAATACTTTCTTTATTCTATAACTGTGTGGAACCTTAAAAAGTGTAATTGTACCCTTACTGCTGTTTCCAAAAGAATTCTTTGCCGCCTCCTGTATACAATTCCAATCCATTGTTCTTTGTATATTGCTGTATTGACCACAACACCTGTGTGTAATGCTAAGTGACAAATGTACATTACCACAACTGTGATAGAATCACTAAAGAGCCGAATACCCCTGGAATCTCCTCTTGTAAAAGTCAATGTAAACATATCCCCATTTCAGTAAATTAGACCTGTAATTTACTCCTACACCTTCCAAATGTGACAGTCTTTATGTGTCACGAAATCCTTGAGGAAGTAGCTTCAGCTTCTATATAATGCTACAAATATAATGTACTATGTATGTGCCGGGCGCAGGGGGCACAGAGGAGGAAGCCCCAGCCAGGATTTATCACTGTATACATCTCAGTAGTATCTACTATGTATATTATGGGGCACATTTACTAACGCGCCAAAATCCAATTACGTGCTCCAAAAACCCCTGTTAAATGCGTCGCAAAATGGAAATAGTCAGGAAACCCGACGGAAATGCGGTCCGCGGACCCTTACTAAATGTGCCCCAACGAGTTTTTCTTTCAAAAATAAGGAAATTTCTAAGTGACGCCAAACTTTTGAGCAGTAGTCTATTTTAAAGGGATTGGCCACTTTTCAATAAATCTCTTACATTAGACATGTATCTTCATGTTTATGTACTTGTGCCTTTACCTTCTATGAGAGCTTTAGCCTTTCCCTGTTCTCACCACACTGCACTCTGCATATACACACAGCTCACTGTGCTTCTTTCTCTCACTGATAGATACAGTGATCGTCATTTACTTACCCGGTCCTGTCGCGACCCAGCGGTGCGTTCTCTGACGAGGATTCGGGTCTTCCGGCGATTCACTAAGGTCATGTGTCCGATGTCCACCAGGTGTCGCTGCTGCGCTGAGGTTCGCCAGAGTTCACCAACCTATCCTTGGTGCATGTGAGTGATAGATTTTGCGACACAATTCGGTTTTTAAATCCTGCAGTTTTTCCAAATCAGTCGGGTTTTCCGATGGCCACGCCCCCCAATTTCTGTTGCGTGAAAGCCGGCGCGATTGTGCAGAAATCCGATCGTGTGCGGCAAAATCGGAAAAAGTCTGGAAACCCGACAAAAGTGCGGCCGCGGAGCCCTTAGTAAATGACCCCCAGTGAGAGGGGAGGAGGGGAGCAGGATGAGTAATAGCTTTCCTGCTACAGCTTCTCCTATTCATCAGTGTTCAGACATGTAAATAAAGATCCATGGAGAGTTTGCAGACAGCATTAAAGTAAGTAGCAGGATTGCCGAATCACTTGATGAACATACATTATGGGAATATTATTAAGGCAGTAAAAGCACACGGGCAACTTATGTGAAAGAGTGGCCGACACCTTTAATATAACCTTTAATTATAAATTAAAGTTATAAATAACCTTGAGTATAAATAGTTTAGGAGCAGGAAGTTAAGCAAGCAAAATTCCTATGGAATCTGGCTGTGTAACATTCCTCTAACAATAAGGATTTTGGACATTTAAACAACTTGTATGAAAGGGGACACACTTTCGTATAAAAGGGTGTGGCTTCAGATAAAGTGGAAGTTGCCTTAGCTCTGCCCCCTATGCGACAAAAAACAATTGTCAACATTTTGGCATTTAACCTAGGGTAAACTAATAAGAGACATGAAGTTATTCTAGACAGTTTTAAAATTACATGAGATTTTTTATGCAGCTTTAGACACTTCGATTAATCTGGTGCATTTTAAGACTGGCAAGTTTAACTTCGTCACTGCCTGACATTTAGACAGTATTAGTAATTCCGTTTCTATGTGTGCATAACCCCTTAGGTCCAGTTCACACCTACGTTTGCACCTCTGTTATTATTTCAGTCAATAAAATGCTGATAACAAAAATCTCAAAGATCAAGTAAAATGTCCATTAATTCCAACGGATCCTTTAGTGTCCATTTGCACCTCTTGTGTTAGATTGCAGCGCTGGGTCCCAAGTCCCATCAGGGGCAACATCTGCAAAGAGTTTGTATGTTCTCTCTGTGTGGGCTTCCTCCGAGTCCTCTGGTTTCCTCCCACACTCCAAAACATACTGGTAGGTTGATTAGATTGTGAGCCCCATGTGGACAGTGACTGCTCTGTGCAGCGCTGCGTAATCTGTGTGCGCTATATAAATAAAGGAATTATTATTATATTTTGGTTACTGGGGAAATAAAAATGTAGTGTTTGTGGCTAATGTTTTAACTCAAATAACTGAAGCATTAGTGGAAGTGGTGAAAACAAACATTAACAGAAGTTAAAGGGATATGAACGATGTTGCTCCAATTGTACTGGAAATTGGTATGTAACCCCCAGTAGACATGTGTCATTTGGTAAATTTTTGGGATTTTTTTACAACTGTTTTCATAAACTCTTTTCCATCTGCATGATTGACAATCACTATTTTGAAATATTCTTCCACAACAAATCATAAAAGATTTGGATTCAACTCGATGCCTAAAATTGGAAGAATTGTACCGAATGTACACATATTGAAGCCATTAAAAGTCCATTGAAATCAATAGGTATTTTTACGAAGTCCATTCGTTAGGCTTCCATTTTTATAATTTTATTGACAGATGATAATAACAGAGGTCTGAATCCAAGTGTGAACTGGGTCTTATTCCTGTTGCTTTTGATCAATCAAATAATGTCACCTTCTTGAGATTGTGATACCTTTTAACACCTTAAGGACGCAGGGTTTTTTCGCTCATTTCTTGCTCTCCACCATCAAAAATCCATAACTTTTTAATTTTTCCGTGTACAGAGCTGTATGAGGTCTTATTTTGTGTGTAACAAATTTTACTTCTCCCACATTATTTATTATTCCATGCCGTGTACTGGGAAGATGGAAAAAAATTCCAAATGTGGAAAAATTTGAAAAAAATCACGTTCATGTCACGTTCTTTTGGCTCCGTTTTTACGACTTTTACCACAGGTTTTATTGTGTTTTAACAAATTTTCAAAAATTGTGCAAAAAAGAAAAAAAAAATGCCATCTTCTGGCACTAATAACTTTTTCATACTTTGGTGCATGGAGCTGTGGGTGGTATAATTTTTTGCGAAATGAGGCGATGTTTTCATTGCTATCATGTTGAGGTCTGTGCGACATTTTAGCCACTTTTTATTCCATTTTTTATGTGAAGTAAAATGGTGTAAAAGTCGCGTTTCGGACATTTGGGCGCTATTTTCTGTTATGGGGATCACCGCTGGCAATAACCGTTTTTATATTTTGATCTACGGCGCCGAGCGTTAAGGGGTTAATGGCTAATATAAGATGTTACAAGCAAACTTTCAGGACAGCTATGGTCCCTTCATCAGGCATTGTATGACAGTCTTTCTGAAGAGACACAGATCTTACGGGTCTGGGTCTTACTGTCATGTTTGTACTTCTGGCAGGTAGTCCCAATTTTTTTGCTCCTGTCTCAGTTTAAGCTATTAATTTAAGTTTTTTTAAAAAAAAAAGACGGAACAGAAAATCTACACATTCCTGGTAACTCTTGATATTATTTATTTAGTCTGGCTCTAGAATTTCTAGTGTTTGTAAGTAGGTGATCAGCGGTCACTAAAAAGTGCTTGAAGTCTAATGAGAATTTAAAGATAGATGCAAATCTCACTTTACTGCCCATCAGTACACAATGCCACTGATGATCCAGATAAGAGACCTTTAATGTCCTGTTTCATCTCTGTTTCCCTACAGATTGCATCTCCCTGATACCCTCCGAGAGGGAGAGGATTAAAGGGATAACCTTTTTTATGACACTGAGAGTAAAGGGCCAAAGAGTGCAAGTAGCAAATAATACAGTTTGATTAATCCTTGCAAAAATCAGCTAATCAATTTGGTAACCCAGGGTCAGGCAGAGCCATCTTTTGTGCTGGCCAGAATACAGAATGGATGGCTTTCCCTAGGAAATATTAACCTTCCCTCTGTACCCAGGCGCATTGCTTTTAATTAGAATTATAAGAGCGGACTCCAACATAAATGACCCTTATCATATTACGGTACAGGGAAAGGGGCAAAGCTTAACCAATATTTGATATATATGTGCATCAAAGCAAACATAATTCAAGGCTACTGTACAGCCCATTTAATTAAATGTCTGTTAAGTGATCTATATAAATTCTGGGCAACAAACCCCACATAACAGGAGGTGAAATTACACTTATTGAAGACACATTATTTTAATGAGATGAAAGTCATTTGCTCTATAGTGTATGTGCTATTTATTTCATTGCTGTATGTATTTATAATGCATTCATTCTAGTTTGAACATTATAGATGAACTCATCCAGATACAAATATATATTTATAATACTTAATATATATACACAGTGGGGCACATTTACTAAGGGTCCGAACACCGCATTTTTGTCAGGTTTCCCAACTTTTTACCGTTTTGCCCTGAATTGTCCCGGGTTTTTGGCGCACGCCATCGGATTGTGTCGCATCGGCACAAATTGGGGGCGTGGACGTTGGGCAACCCGACTGATTTGGACAAACCGCGGAATTTAAAAATCAAATTACAAGATCAGCACTTACATGCACCGGGAAGAAGAAGGTGAACTCCGGCGGACCTGAGCGGGGAAGCGACACATGCAGAATATTGGACGCACGATCTTAGTTAATCGTGGCAGACCTGAATCCTCGTCGGACATTCCGGATTGGCGTCGTCAACGGGAGGAGTAAGTAAATGTGCCCCAGTATATACAGGGCATAACAAAAAGGTTGGGACGGCAGAATATCTTGCAAAATACACATTGGATTGAAAAAATTAGACTATATGGTTCAAATATTTTACAAAAGTCTATCCACTGATGCCAATCTTTAAAATCTTAAATGCAAACCCCAATTTTTATTGCAGATTCGGATTCCCCAGGAAAATATACAATGATTTGACCCAGGTCTTTTTTTTTTTATATTGGTGACAGGTGAAGCGGTAATTGGCAATAATCGAAACGTGTGCAAAAACGTTGAAAAAGGGGCCTGGACGGCACAGCAGGAGCAGAGTCGTACGGAAATGGACCACAGGATACAGACCACCAGACACGGACCACAGGAAATGGACCACAGGATACGGACCACCGGACACAGACCACAGGCTACGGACCAATGGACACAGACCATAGTATATGGACCACAGAACACGGACCACAGGATGCAGACCACCGGACATGGACCACAGGATATGGACCACAGGGCACGGACCACAGGATACGGACCACCGGACACGGACCACAGGATATGGATCACAGGACACAGACCACAGGCTACAGACCACCGGACACGGACCAGAGGATATGGATCACAAGACACGGACCACAGGTTATGGACCACTAGACACGAACCACGGAATGCGTCTAGAAACGCACAGGAAGATGGAGGCGTCTGGAAACGCACAGGAAAGAGGACCTTGGGAAACACGCAGGAACGGAACCTTGGAATACACACAGGAGGCTTTCACTTCAGTGGGAAGACTTGAAGATCCGGCCAGGAGAAACCCGGAAATGATCAGCGCCAATGGGAAGGACACTGGCCCTTTAAGTTCAGGGAAGTGAGCGCGCACTCTCCCTAGCAGTTGGAGCGCGCGGCCTGGAGGCAGGACCCGGGACCCGGAGCACATCAGGAGCCAGGAGAGGTAAGTGAGGGCAGGGGGATGGGGACCGGCAGGCAGCGGAGCACAGGTGTGGCCGCGAGCATCCGTGACAGTAATCTTCTTATATTTGTTATCCATGGCCTCCTTCCTTCTAAAATCAACTTCTAAAAGTATGCTAATTAGCCAGAAGAACTATATTTTTTGTGTAGCACCTGTCAGGATCAGCAGTAGTTGACCCACTGAACCAACGCAAGCGATGATGTAAGCCGACACCTGGGAGCGGAGTCTAAGTGGCATCCAGTTTTCACCAGAACCCGCCAAAAGCGGGTTGGACTTGCTGCAATGGGATACCACCAGGTTGCTTTGTTCGCTGTGGTGGCCAAGGTGAGCTGCACTATCATAAGGTAGAGACATGGACAGCCAGGAGGTCAGGACAGGCAGCATGGGATCAGAGTCAGGGACGGAGTGGAAGTTCAGGACAGGCGGCAAAGGATCAAGGTCAGGAACGTAGCAGGAGATCACAACGGATATCACACAGGCAGAAGGGAACAGCTTTCTCTGAGGCATAGAGCACAAAGATCCGGCAAGGTTTGCAGCAAGAGGCTGGCTATTTATTACATCAAGGGACGACCAGCGCCAATCAGCGTCGCGCTGGCCTTGTAAGTCTCAAGGAGGCGGGACAGCCGTGCCAGACCATGGTAGACATTGCTGCAAAGCATTCAGGTAAGTCAGCTTGCCGCAGCCGTGCTAAAGGATAGAGAGGCGCACGAGTGCCTCTGCGACCTGGGACATGGGTCGCAAGAGCACCCATGACGGAGCCCCCACTTTGGCCTCCCCCTCTTCTTGGTCTGGAGAAACCTCTTGAGAACACGGTGGTCCAGGATGTTATCTTTGGACTCCCAGATGGACTTGAGGTCTTGAACCAATTCTTCTACTGCAGGAACATCAAAAGGAACAAACATGGGGGAGAGGTGCGCGTGGATGCCCAAGATAAGAGGTTAGACCAATTGTCTTGTTGAGTGGAGACAAAGTGCTGTAGACAGCAGCCCAGAGTCTGATTGATCCTCTCCACTTGCCATTAGACTGCGGATGATAAGCTGAGGAGAAGTCCAGCTTGTTGGCTGCACAATGAAAACCAGAACTCAGAACAAACTGGACCCCTTGGTCTGAAACGATGTGCTGAGGAAGTCCATGAAGCCAGAAAATGTGGAGGAAGAACAGGCTGGTAAGACAAGTGGCTGACAGCAGACCCGGCAGAGAAACAAAGTGAAACATCTTAGAGAACTGATCTGTAACCACCCAGATGATGGTATTACCGAAAGATGGTGGAAGATCCGTAAAAAAGTCCATGACCACATGAGTACATGGGCAGCTGGGTATCAACAGTGGGAGGAGCAGCCTACTGGCTTCAGACGTGATGACTTATTTCCGCCAGGAAGTGCAGGAACTCACAAAATCTCGTACATTATTGACCAGACCTGGCCACCAGTAGAAACGAGAGACGAGAGCGACAGATTGTTGCACCCCAGGGTGCCCAGCCATATGAGAGCAATGTCCCCAAGTTAAAATCCTCTTCGAAAGAGCAGGTTGAATATACACTCACCGGCCACTTTATTAGGTACACCATGCTAGTAACGATCCATGATGCGAATCTCCTGTTCCACCACATCCCAAAGATGCTCTAACGGATTGAGATCTGGTGACTGTGGAGGCCATTTGAGTACAGTGAACTCATTTTCATGTTCAAGAAACCAGTCTGAGATGATTCCAGCTTTATGACATGGGTAACGGGTGGCAATTTGAGTCACTGTTGCCTTTCTATCAGCTCGAACCAGTCTACCCATTCTCCTCTGACCTCTGGCATCAACAAGGCATTTCCGCCCACAAACGAGCAGTTGGACAGGTGTACCTAATAAAGTGGCCGGTGAGTGTAGGTCTTGCCAGGAGGAATGTGCTGTAGATCCACAGGAGTGGCAACCAGTTGTTGAGGAGGAGCAATATGTCGAGGAGCCGGTTCTTCCCCAGTTGCGTTGGAGGCATGAGAGAGGGCATTGGCCTTAATGCTCTTCTCTGCTGGACGAAAGTGAATAAGGAAGTTAAAATGAAAGGAGAAGAGAGAATAGTGAGCCTGTCGTGGGTTGAGATACTGAGCAGTCTGGAGATATAGGAGGTTCTTGTGGTCTAAATAGATACAGACCAGATGACGAGCTCCTTTCAAAAGATAACGCCATTCCTCTAAGGCAAGCTTTATGGCCAGAAGTTCCCGATCCCCTATGCGGCTGAGAAAATTTTGGAGAAGAAACCGCAAGTGAGAGTTTTGCCTTTGGGCCCTTTCTGGGTAAGAATGGCTCCAGCTTCTAGCGAGGAAGTGTCAACCTCTAGCAGGAATGGTTTCTCTGTGTAACAGGAGCAGAGGCAAGGCAGACTTCAACTTGATTGCTTCTTCAGCCGCCTGAGGCCAAAGTTTAGGATCGAAGTTTGAAGTGGCTTTGAAGACTCCGAAGAAGTTATAGTGGCCACAGGATGGAGTCTCACAAGACAGCATGACTGACATTCTGGTCCCCAACGGAGTATTTTCCCAGTCTGCCAGTTGAGCATGGGAGCGTGATGCTGTAACCACCAAAGGCCCCAAATGACGGAGGAGGTAGATTGGGGGAGCATATAAAATGACCGTCTCTCTTTGTGCAACGCCCCAAATTGCAGACATAGAGGCTCAGTCGCGCTATGGGACCAGATCACAGAGAATCTGCCCAGCGGTTGCTCAAGGCAGACCAAAGGAAGATGATACTGGGAGACCAGGGCAGCATCCACGAAGTTTCCTGCAGAGCTAGAATCCAGTAAGACGGAAACTTGAAACTGGCTACCTGTCCCAGAGCTGAGTAGAACAGGTATGTTCAGGCGTGGAGAAGCTTTGCTCTCACCTAAGGACGCATCTCCCAAGAACATTAGGTGCATGCATTTCCCGAACGGTGAGGGCGGACTGGACAAGTCTCAAGAAAGTGGATAGAGGCAGAGATTCTCTGATCCTCATCTGGAGTGCTCTATCCAGCTGCTCCTCTGCAGCAATCACGGAGGCGGTCTTTGGAAGATTGGAGCCAAGCGGGGCAGTCGTCAGGTCCTGATTTCCACTTGTTTAAGACACCGCTCTTCAAAACTCTCAGAGAACCGGGTGTCGATCTGAGTGGCCAGGGAGTTTTCAGCGAAAACGGCAGGTCTCGTGTAGACATGGTGTCTTTAATTCTACCAGACAGTCCTTTTTTAAAGGTGACAACCAAGGCTGCTTCATTCCAAAAAACCTCCGAATACAGTTTGCAGAATTGAACCGCATATTCACCAACAGACAAGTCTCCTTGCTTCAAGTTCAGCAGGGTGGTCTCAGCACATGACGCCCGGGCTGGAATTCAGCAAGGAATGTGGTGATATTAGCTGTGACCGGGTCATTCCTGTCCCAGAGGGCGATTTCCCGGAGAAAAGACTGATCATGAAAGCCACCTTAGACCGTTCTGTGGCGAACTGCAAAGGCAGTTCAATGTGCAAGGAGCACTGCGTTATGAAACCCCTGCACAACTCCGTCATACTTGGATGGATGGATAATCGCAGTCTAGGTTCTGCAGTCTAGGGTAGCCGCAATAACGGGAGGTGATGCAGAAACCAGACGCTGCTGCTGGGGAGATAACAACTGCTGCAAGATGGTGGTTAGCTGTCCTAGTTGCTGGTCCGGCATGGCAATTTGCTGGGACTGTTGGTCCAAGATGGTGGTGAGATCACCCAGTGCAGGTAGCAGAACCTTGGCGGGATCCATGGCCAGATCTTACTGTCAGAATCAGGGGTAGTGGACCCACTGAACCACCGCAAGCGATGACGTAAGCCATCAACTGGACCGTAGTCTAAGTGACACCCGCTTTTCCCCAGAGTCCACCGCAAAGCGGGTTGGACTTGCTGCAGCGGGATACCACCAGGTCGCTCCACAGGCGAGACTTTGCTCGCAATGGTGGCCAAGGTGAGCTGCGGAATCAGGACGTAGTGGAAGGTCAGGACAGGCAGCAGAGGATCAAGGTCAGGAACGTAGCAGGAGGTTACAAATAATATTAAAAGGCAGAAGGGAACAGCTTTCTATGAGGTATAGAGAGGTATGTTCAACATGTTTTTCCTGTATCATTTCTCAGTATTACACATAACTTAATTTATGAACATGTATGGTTTAATTCCTTTGCCAGTGTTGATTGAGAGGTCAAGTTTAGGGTTCAGCAGGAAGTCCTCTTTGTAATGGTGTGATGTAGGTCCATTCACAAGCATTGGTTAAGTTTGTACTGCTTTCAATTTAAACATATAGGGGCTCATTTACTAAGGGCCCGTGGACTGCACTTTAGTTGGACATCCGGGCGATTTCCATTTTGTGCCGCTGAGACAGGGAATTTAAAAGGGGTTTCTGTCGCATGCGATCGGATTTTGGCGCAACACAAATCGGGGGCATGTCGTCGGACGAACTGACAGATTCGGACAAGCAGCGGGATTTAACTTCAAAATTGTGTCGCAAGCCATGCACTTACATGCACCGAGAGGAAGATGGTGAACTCCAGTGGACCTGAGCGGGGAAGCGACAGATGCAGGAAATTGGGCACACGATCTAACTGAATCGCGGCAGAGTGCATTCCCAATGGACAATGCACTTTCGGGAACTCCGAGGGACCGGGTAAGTAAATGTGCCTCATACTGTTAAATAATTTGAACACCACATCTTTTTTGTAAATTCATAAGTTGGGAACAAAAAGAAAAGACAGAGAATAAGATGGACAGATAACTTCTATGAGCTTCCTCCATGTTTATTTAATCGCCAGAGCAGATGGTATATTTGGATTTCCCCCAACATTAGTTTTGCTCCAAAGACAAAGGGGGTTATTTATCTTTATTTTTCTTGTTTTTTTATATCTTTTATGCTTTTTTGGTGCATTGCAATTTTTTCAAAATGTGCACTGAAGTCCACCTGACACTTTTTTTCTGTCAGTAAAACGCATTTATCTTCTATTTCAGATGTTCTAAATGTCATTAAAAAAAACTCCAGCCAAACCCATACTTAGAAAATGGAAAGAAGTGACTTTTGTGCCACATTTGTCTGACATTTCATAAAAAAGTTTCAAAAAGAAAACTAACTAAATAGACGGATTTTTTTCATTGTATTTTTCTTAAATTTTTATAATACAATATAGATAATCCACAGAGTATGTACATGCAAGTATATGTATACAACAGGACATCAGACATCCTTACTGCGCTTAGTGAGCAAGGCTAATTAATTCTCAACAGGGTTATTGAGGTGTAGATAGCCCTGTGGATAGGCACAGACCCCTAAGTAGTGGGGAGATAAATGAGACAAACAAAACAAAATAGGAAAATACAAGACAAGACAGGAGACACAAGGAGGAGGAGGATCAAGGACAACAGACCAGGTTAAGAGGCGTCAAAGGTAATCCAGTATGAGTCCCAAGAATCCGAAATGTGGTGGAATTTATCTACTTTGTGTCACGCACGGAGGTGTGGGAAGAGTCTCTTGAGACTAAAGTCAGTGGACTCCCTGGACTCGCCAGAACCCACAGGACCTCGGAATGGCAGGACCTCGGGATGGCAGGACCTCGGGATGGCCACCTGGATACAGGATCGTCACAGGAACGCAGGACCGCCACAGGAGTACAGGACCACCACAGGAACACAGGACTGCCACAGGAACACAGGACCACCACAGGCGTACAGGACCGCCACAGGAGTACAGGACCTCCACAGGAGTACAGGACCTCCACAGGAGTACAGGAACGCCAAAGGAGTACAGGAATGCCACAGGAGTACAGGAACGCCACAGGAGTACAGGAACGCCACAGGAGTACAGGAACGACACAGGAACACCACAGGAACAAGGGAATGCCACAGGAACACAGGAATGTCACAGGAAGACAGGACCACGGAGGCGTCTGGAAACGCACAGGAAACAGGGAGGCGTCTGGAAACGCTCAGGAGGCTTTCACTTCGGTTGAAGGGCTTGAAGATCTGGCAGGGGATGCTGGGAGCCGCCGGATTATGTAGCAGAGCCGTGAACGCCAGCACCAGTTAGGAGGACGCATGCCCTTTAAGTTCCTGGAGAGTCGGCACGCGCAAGACAAGATGGGCAAAAGCTAGCAAGACAACACAAAGAAAAGATAAATGACCCCCAAAGGGTTTGAGGATTTTGGAGCCCTAACTCATGGACATCTGTTGATATTTAGGAATACATGGTGGCTCTAAAAAGTCTGTTTCATATTTAACATCTATCAGGGGCGTCGCTAGGTCAAAAGATCCGGGGCTCGTGCCCCGGATCTTTTGGCCAGTGCCCCGAATCTCCTCGGCTCAGCAGATCATCTGCCCCGCTGCCCAGGAGATTCCTTCCCTCTCTCATCAAGATCTGTATCTGAGGACACAGATCGTGATGAGAACGAGTGCAGGCGCTGCTTTCCCCTGCAAGGACCTAGCCTACGGGAGTTCCAGAGGCTGAAGGACCTGTGATGATGTCATGATCACATGACCTGCAGGGGAAAGCAGCGCACAGAAAGAGAGAGAGCTGCATCTGTGAGGTGAGAAACATTTAGTGACTGAGTAGTTGAAATTGTGTAATAAAAAATAGATTTAGTTCTAAAGATTAATGTAGTGCCCAATTGGCATTATGGCAAGAATACTGGATAAAGCATTTTTGTGTAATAGGAGAAAAGGAAACGGAAAAACTTGAGTGATGGTAGAAAAAAAATGAAGGTTGACGGGAAACAACAAAATGAGGAATAAAATAAATGTGAGACTACAAGGATACAGGTAACTGTTAAAAAAAAAGAAAGGTGATCGTAGAAAAAAAAAAGGGAGGAGAGGATAAAGGAAAAGAAAACAAGGTAGAGGAGGAAAAAAAACGGGTTTTCGGAATACAATCCATTAAGTCTTACAAAGGGAATACCTGATAGTATTAAGGAATAAGAATAGGGCAAAAACATTTTGATGTACCTAAAATTCCAACACATTAATATCGAGTCCGATGTGGTTGGATCAAACAACGGGGGGGTAACAGCAAAACGGGAAGAACGGAGTGGAACTACTTTTCTTTAGAACGGTCACCATGATATACATGAAGGTAACACGGTACCGTAAATGTGATAAGAAACAATTAAAAAGTTTGAGCTAGAACTTCCCAAAGAACTTAATAAGTTAGGGACGAAGATACCGGCCGGTGTTGAAGATGTTTAATATGAAAGGCAGCAACTAGATATTGTGGAAAAAAAATGCGTCCAGAACCTTATAAGTAAATAGAACAGATGTGCTAATATGAGGAAGGATAAAGGCCTGATTTTGAGAGAAAAAGAGGATGGTGGGCCTGAACAAAAACATATTATAAACTTAACTTTTTAGTTTATGCAAGGAACAAAGCCGCTATATATATGTATAGAGATACGAGGGGAAAAAGCAAAAGTAAATGCACATTAATAAAAGAATCATAGAAAAACAAAGCTAGGGATATTGGGGTAAACCCTAAACAATGTTACACGTGTGCCCATAGTACTTAATAACAACAAAGTAGATATGTGCAAGGTAAGAAAAAGATGACTATTTTCTGAGGCAGGGGAGTAGGGCAATTCTTTAGACAAGGGGAGCACTATTTTTTACCGGCCTCGCATGTCGCTTATGTATCTTCCCATCCTCGTACATGTTCATATCGAATGACTGGGACACCGACAACCATGGTTTATCTAAGGCACGCAGTTACTTCGAATAATCTAATGAAATTCTTTCAACGACTCACCTTTTTTATTCTCAAGGAAAGGCACAAAACCCCATGTAATCATGGGATGGGAACATCAAAACAGCACAAAATGTAGGGTGACTTACAGAGCAAGCAAGATGACTGGTCTTGCAGAAGCGCGACTATTACTGGAGATGAGTAATGCGATGGGTGGGGAATTGAAAAAGTAACGTATTTGGTTATCGCGACGTGGCAAAGTTATGTTAGCTGAGGGACAAGAATTAAAGCTGTTGTGAACTGTGTGGGCACATTATTTACTGGGGGGACTGTGTGAGTATTACTTACTTGGAGGCTGTGTGGGGCACATTATTTTACTTGGGGGGGCTGTGTTGGCACATTATTTACTGGGGGCTCTGTGTGGGGCACATTATTTACTGGGGGGACTGTGCGAGGCACATTACTTACTGGGGGACTGTGTGGGGCACATTATTTACTGGGGGACTGTGTGGGCACATTATTTACTGGGGGCTGTGTGTGAGGCACATTGCTTACTGGGGGGACTGTGTGGGCACATTATTTACTTGGGGGGCTGTGTGGGCACATTATTTACTGGGGGACTGTGTGGGCACATTATTTACTGGGGGACTGTGAGGCACATTACTTACTGGGGGAACTGTGTGGGGCACATTATTTACTGGGGGGACTGTGTGAGGCACATTACTTACTGGGGACTTATGTGAGGGCGATTATTTACACTGGGGGGGCTGTGTGGGCACATTACTTACTGGGGGTGGGGGCTTGGAGGCCATTACTACTGGGGGGGCTGTGTGAGCACATTACTTACTGGGGGGCTGTGTGAGGCACATTAACTTACTGGGGGGGGTGAGCACATTACTTTACTGGGGGCTGTTGGGCACATACTTCTGGGGGCTGTGGGAGCACAACTTACTGGGGGGCTGTGTGACACATTACACTTACTGGGGGCTGTGTGTGGTGCACATTACTTACTGTGGGGCCTGTTGTGGGCACATTACTTACTGGGGGGCTTTGTGTGTCACATTACTAATTGGGGGGGCTGTGTGGCACATACTTTACTGGGGGGCTGTTGTGAGCACATTTACTTACTACTGGGGGCTG
Source organism: Engystomops pustulosus (assembly GCA_019512145.1). NCBI lineage: Eukaryota > Metazoa > Chordata > Amphibia > Anura > Leptodactylidae > Engystomops > Engystomops pustulosus. Next base: position 189,735,817 of record CM033645.1, read on the forward strand.
TGTGAGGCACATTCTTACTTGGGGTTGTGTGTGAGCACATTAACTTACTGGGGGGGCTATACATACTACCACCTCTGCTGGGGGGCTGTGGTGGCGACATTACTTACTGGGGGTCTGTGTGAGGCACATTATTACTGGGGTCTGTGTGACGCATCTTTACTGGGGGGCTGTGTGGCACATTACTTACTGGGGGCTGTGTGGTACATTACTTACGGGGCTGTGTGGCACATTATAATTGGGGGGGCTTAGTGGGGCACATTACTTATGGGTCTGTGTGGGGCACATTCTTCCTGGTGGTGGCTGGTGGGGCACATTATTTCACTGGGGGTCTGTGGGGCACATTATTACGGGGGTTGTGTGGGGCACATTATTTACTGTGGGGACGTGTGGGGCACATTATTTACTTGGGGGCTGTGTGAGGGCACATTACTTACTGAGGGCTGTGTGTGGCACATTATTTACGTTGGGGGGCTGTGTGGCACATTACTTACTGGGGGCTGTGTGGGCACATTTTTACTGGGGGGGCTGTGTGAGGCACAATTAGTTACTGGGGGGCTGTGTTCGCACATTCTTACCTTAGGGGGGGCTGTGTGCACATTATGTTACTGGGGGTTTTCTTTCGATCAAAGAGGTAGCGGAGCAAAGACTATATGGAGGGGGCAGCTGTTAGCCTTTTGTCACCTGGGGCTGTGTGAGTATTAACTTACGGTGGAAGCTGTGTGGGTAACATTACGTGCTGGGGGTTGATGTGTGTCACATTACTTACTGGGAGCGTGGGCACTTACTTACTGGGGGGGGCTGTGGTGGGTCATTACTTACTTGGGGGCTGTGTGTGGGACAATTACTTCGAACTGGGGGGGCTGTGTGTGTGAGCACCATTCTTAGCTGGGGGGGGGCTGTGTTGGCACATTAACTTAATACGGACTGGCGGCTGTGTGAGCACATTTTTTTACATGGGTGCTGTGTGGCACTTATACACTATAATTAACTCCTGGGTGGGCTTGTGCTGACACATTAGCTTACTGGGGCCTTTGGGTGGGGCACATTACTTACTGTGGGCGTTGGGGGCACATTAACTTACTGTGACTGTGGTGAGGCAGGCACATTACTTACTGGGGGGCTGTGTGAACCATTACTTACTGGGGGGCTGTGGGGGTACCTTATTCCTACTGGGGGGGGGCATACGGTGGTGGCTGGGCTGGGGGGCGTGTGAGGGCACATACTTATGGGGGACTGTGTGAGGCACATTATTTCTGTGGGGCTGTGTGGTGTACATTACTTACTGGTGGTTGAGGGTCACATGACGTACGGGGGGCTGTGTGTGGGCACATTCCTTACGGGGGGACATGTTTGTGATGTCACATTCTTACTGGGGGGGCTAGTGTGTGTGGGCACATTACTACTGGGGGGCTGTGTGGGTACTTCTTACTGGGCTTAACTACTGGGGGGACGGGCGTGTGTGACACATTACTTACTTGGGGGGCTGTGTGGGGCAATTACTTACTGGGGTGGGGGGGGCTGTTGTGACATTACTTACTGGGGGGCTGTGTGGGACACATTACTATCTGGTGTGCTGTGTGGTACATACTTACTGGGGGGGGGCTGTGTGGGACACATTACTACTGGCACGACTGTGGATATTTGGGGCGTGTGGGTAACATTACTTACTCGGGGGGCTGTTGTTGCCACATTACTTACTTGGGGGGCTGAGTGTGGGCACATTCGTATGGGGGGCGTGTGTGACAATTGGGAGCCTTGTGGTGACATTTTAACTGGGGGTCTGGGAATTTGGGGGGTGCGCGTGAGGACACTACGTTACTGGTGGGGACGGGGCTTGTGGGTACATTACTTACTGAGGAGTCTGTGTGGCAGGCACATTATTTACATGGGGTTGGCTGTGTAGAGGACACTATTTACTGGGGGCGCTTGGGGTCACATTCTTACTGGAGTCTGGTGGGGGGCACATTTATTACTGGAGGTGGCTAGCGTGAGGACACCTACTCTATGGGGGCATGTGTGGGTACATTACTTACTCTGGGAGTCGTGTGGGGCACATTATTACTTACTGGGGGGCTGTATGAGGACACTACTTACTGGGGGGCTGTGTGGGCAGCAGGATTGTTATTGGCACAACCACATGTGAGGGGGTTATGTACATTATTACTGAAAGTGCAATACACATGCATTGGGGCCCGTGCCCCGAATCTTTTACCACCCTAGCAACGCCCCTGACATCTATACACAGTCTGCACCTTATGTCTGCACTTAAAGGGCATTCATTCAATTTTCAAGCTCTACAATTGGTCATACGTATAATTGTCAAGCTAAGGACCGTTCAATTGTAATAGGATAACTTAATAAAGCAACCCTTCAAAAAATATTGAAGAACATAAAATTAGGCATCTATAAAAGCTATTAGATATCCCGGGCCAACCATGATATAAATAGTTGAAAATTGGGTCAAATTCACTGTGTACTTCAGTGCATTCTACTGCTATGATAATTGGGGGTTGGGTACTAAGTTTGTATTGGGGCCCAACAAGCTGATGCCTCTCTTAGACACTTCCAATAATAGTACTGCTAGTTGACTGTGGGTGATCTTGCAGGTCAGAAACTGATGATGGCAAAGTCACTAAGCACTTTTGACTATGACCGGTACTATATATAATGTTTGTCTATGGAGATCACATGGCTGTATGATTCATTGTAAGACCTGAAGCTTAAACATCAAAACTCAATAACTGGGGGAGGTGTCCACACACTTTTCTCCATATAGTGTACTTTCTACATGGTAGAGATCCCAGATACCCAAGTTTTACAGAACACAATGACAGACATATAGTTTAAACGCATTTGTGGAAACACATATTCCTGGATATACAGGCAATTTAATGATTGTAGACAAAATAATTTTTTGCCCCAGTGACAATTGGAGTTTCAATTTTTTTTTTGCTGTATTTGAACCAAGGACTATAAATAAAGCTTAATTACAGACACCTTACAGCTGATCATTGCAGTCTGGGACTATAGTGAACCATCCAGAGAGTTTCACCAGAAGTCAGAGGGGGCAGAGGGGTTCATCTGTAACTAGAGGTTGTATGTGAGTCGGGTGTCCTTAAGTAGAGGACCACCTATATTAACAAAATGGCAGAATCTCACCCCATCATGGAGAAAGCAATACGTGACTTGCCTGCGGAGTTACCCAGAAGAGCGTTAGCCTTCCCGTGTTCTCGTAGATGAATATGTTCAGCATGTTGTTTAGTATAATCACCGGGCTGCATGATGAAATCACTTACATGCACTAATTTATATGCAGTGGTAGGACAGACGTATTTCATTACATCATATACTGCCTAAGTCGTGTGTCAGCAAGCAATAAGGCACTAAATCAGCCATCAACCATAGGATTCATTCAAATTCAAGTGCTGCTCTTAACTAAGACCTGAAAGATAAACTATTAGGACATGTAAATCACCGGAGCTGTCAGGATTTGCATCAGGAAAATGCTTTTTATGTGTTTTCATTTACTGAGTACATTATTATAATATTTTCAGAGTTTAATAAACCTTCTTTACTTTTACTGTAAAATGCGTAAAAATTTCATTATCATACATCAAGATCAACCCTAAAATATGTGTCATAACTACCTAGTGCGATGAAGCCAACAGAAGGTGTGAGCCTAATGGATCACCAATGGATAGGGATAAACCAGGGGGGTGAGGTTTAAGGTATTATATATATTTCAGATTTAGCTGAATCTCTAAAAGGGACTCTCCAAAAAGCTACCAAAATGTAGTCTCCTTTAGCACTATTGGACGTGATGGCCATTGGACGTGAATCAAAAGAAAACAAAGTTCATAAGTCAAAACAAGACCCAAAAGAATCTTAGTTCTCAGGAAAGGAGAGATAATAGAAGGAACATTTGGTTTCAGCTATTTGAGCATAATTTGTAGGTAGTTGTGCATCCATGGACCCTTTAAAAAATAGGAAGCTAGGACATTTAACCCATGGTGATGGAGGCACAATAAAGTAGCATAGTGTTGGCTTCAGCTTCTCTACAGATGGGTCCTTATAAGGATGAGCTGAATTGTTAATTCATCCATAATATGCCAAATAGCCCAAGAATGGTTCATGAGGGGGGACCAAGTTTGTTGCTGTGTGAAACACTAGGCATAAAACTGGCAGTTGTCTCCATGTTCTTGTTAGTGCCATGAATACTGATCCTATTCACCATAACCTCTCACTATAATAGTTCAAGTCTCTAAACTGACATATGTACCGTATTTTTAGACTATAATATGCACTTTTTAGCAAGAAAAAATCTTGCTAAAAAGTGCCTGCGTCTTATAGACCGAAGGTCAGGACGATCCAGCACTGCCAGACCCGCTTGACCGCAGTAATGGTGATCGGGTGATGCCCTGATATAGAGCTGCAGACGATCTCCCAGAGAGGAGAGCCTCTGCACTGCTCTCTCCTCTCCCGGGTGTTTTGCAGGACCTGCAGTGATGTCAGAATCATGTGACTGATCACATGCTTCTTACATCACCACATACTGCTGAGAATGGGGACATGCTGCCCTGGGACAGGGTAAGACGAAGGGAAAGAGGGAAATAGGTGGAAGCGGGGAAGTGTGTAGGGGAGGGGTTCTGTTTGTATAGCTGAGCTGTGTGGGTAACTGTATGGATGATGCAAAGCTGTGTGTGTAACTGTATGGATGATGCAGAGCTGTGTGTGTAACTGTATGGATGACGCAGAGCTGTGTGTGTAACTGTATGGATTATGCAGAGCTCGGCTTTAAAAAGAACTCTAGTTGTTCTTTTCTACTTTTTAGAACAAGGGTTGCAAATAAAATTGCACAAATCTAAAATAGATAGCCAACCAGCCCCAGTTTGCCCCTATAGATAGCCAGCCAGCCCCAGTTTGCCCCTATAGATAACCAGCCAGCCCCAGTTTGCCTAATTCATAAAAATTCCTGTCCATATGATCTCTAACTGTCATGAATATAAGATAAAATTTCTGGCAGGGCGATTGCTCACGGACAGCCACACTTACACACACACTACAAAAACATGAGGTAAAGTGGCCAACCCCTTTAAGGTGGTAGACAAAAAAAACCTTTTGTAAATGGTTTGGTAAATTCTCTTTAGTTTACATTACCTTTACATGACATTACCAGGAAGTCACATGTGCCCCCAATTGTATGTTGATTGGAGTGGTTCAAAATACAATTGACTAATGTTATGACTCTTTTTTTAAAATCCTTTATTAATAATTCACGTATTACAACAATAAAAATGATATACTTAATATGGGTAGTATATACAGCATCATTACAACTCTTTCGCAGATTCCATACGTGTTTACTTCAATATATCCATCACAAAACATGTAAACAAAGCATGTACGTTATAACCTCTCCCAATCCCTCCCACCCCCCAGCAGGGAAAGAAAGAGAGAAAGAGAAAAGAAAAAGAGGAAAAAAAGTGTTTATTGGACACTTTACTTTCCATGCCACCATTTGTAGGTTTATTTATTGCCAGTTATACTTAGGGCAACCAATCCCAATGCAGATACATGCGGCTGTATAGTAAAGAAGCGAAAAATATCCATCCAGCTCCTGCCCAGCGCATTGAAACTGGCAATAAAATAGACGATTTATAGCACAAAGTAGGACTTCATTGAAATAATATTGATAGTATAATATTTCTGCAGAAAACGTGCGCAAGATCATAAGGTGATTAAAAGTCTCAAATGATTTTTTGGGTTTAATTAATAATTTTAAAATTAGTTGATGAAAGTCCAGGCTTCTTTTAATGATATCCTCTCTTATTAATGTCCATCTCGCTAAGTTAAGAGCTTTGCAAAATATATGTTAGGATGTTCAGCAATAAAAGCACCTATCCGTCCTTTATTATTACTGTATTAACCTTTCCATTAAACTGCATTTCAAAGTGTAGACATCAGGAAAATAAAAAATAGATAAAAAATTAAATGGCTTCCTGACTTCCTGGTTACTTCATATTTTCCACCAGACCGAAATATGATGATGTTCAAATTTTAAGACTTCATTTCTTAAAATGAGCAAACTCTAGGACTCTGGGTAGAATTCACACTCACCATTTGTTACACCTCAAAGACTACTCCTAATACGCTGCTTTGGTCAAAGCAATTACTGGGTTTTCTTAAATGATTTCATAAAGGTTAGATTATCAGCTTTGCTTCTCTATGTGAAGAGTTGAAATGGTTGTTACAATTACTGTAATTACCTCCCTCCGGTTCCCAAAAGTGCTCGGCTTATTTTGCTTATAGATGAATTGTGAAGTGAAAGTGTAATTGCATTTCTTGTAGAAATTGTGCTCATTCCAGACTAGAATTACTAGTGTTTTATAAGAATTTATATCAGTGCTAGATTTTTTATGACGCTTCATATAATTTAGGCTAAGTTCTGCATCATTGATTCCGTTGAAAATTTAGGGCAAAAAAGTCCTGCATGGAGGACTCTTCTGTCCACAAAAATGAAAATAACCCAAATGGAAGCTCAATGGACTCAATGAGCAACACGTCTGTCCCGTCTTTCCTTCAATATCTGTCATTGGGAGAGAGTCAGGTCATAATCATACAAATTAGATGGTTGCCCGGTCTCGCCAAAATTGTCAGTTGTCTGGTAGTCATCTTAATTCATTGGCCATCTTTTAAAAAAACAACGGAATCCCAATGGCGCAATGGAGTCTATCATCAAAAATATTCATACCCCTTTGTTATATTCATAACATTGTACATCACCTTTAACAAACCATCCCCACCGTGAAGCACGATGGTGGCCACATCATACTGTGGGGATCCATTGCTTCAGCGGAGACTGAGAATCTGGTCAGAATGAATGGGAAGAGGATGGAACTTTACTTTACTGGAGAAGCTACAAAAGACTTGATACTGGGGTGTAGGTTCACTTTCCAGCAGGAACAAAACCCTAAAAATATAGGCAAAGCTACTACGAAATTGCTTAAATCAGAACATTCTCAAGTGTTAAAATTGTCCAGTCAAAGCCCAGATCTAAATCCCATTGAGAATCTCTGGCTTGACTAAAAATTTGATGTTCATAAACTTTCTTCAACCAATTTTGACTGAGCTACAGCTATTTTGCCAAGAAGAATGGGCCAAAATTCCAGCTTATAGATGTGCAACGCATGTAAGGACATATGACAACAGACTTGCTGTTGTCATTGCTCCCGAAGGTGGTCCAATAAAGTACTGACTCAGGTGGCTGAAAACATAGGCACGTCACACTTTTTTTCAGTTTTTTAATTCGCAAAGGTTTGCAAATTATGTATCATTTACAAGAATCTGTCCCGGCTGACATGGGTCAAGTCGATTCATAGTGCCCAGCCATGCCGTAAATTCGGGCAGGAATAGGACCTCCTCTATAGTTTGCAGCCACACAGCATATTCCCGCTGTGGAGAGACACATTGGTCTCTAATAGAAGTCAATGGTGGCCGTGAGCTTTGCACAATTTGTGTGGGTAGCTCACAGCCCGATATACGGTTGTGTGCAGGAGGCCTTAGAACAAGAGTATTTGTACAGCAGTTACAGGCTATCAGAAGTCCCCCCCCCCACCTTGACCTCCCTCCTCAGTGGCCTGATTATGTTTCATTACAGGAAGTATTGGGATCGATTTATAACTTGTTAATGCTAGAACTGTAACATTTACCTAATCTATCCTTGTCTGATTTCTACTTTTAGCTTCAACCGGCCACTATTTATTTGTAATTGCTCACACAAGGACACGGCACAGTGGTTTCCATTTAATTGGATCTGTATATCAATCAACGATGAGAGAGAGGAATTAGTATTCATCACAGAGGGCTGACGTAATAACCTTACGCAATATTGTCTTTTAAGAATTGTCTATTGAGAAGGTTAAGGACAATCTATAACTTCTACAGAAGAATAAATCCATATACAGGTGTTCCCCTACTTAAGGACACCCGACTTACAGACAACCCATAGTTACAGACAGACCCCTCTGACCTCTGGTGAAGCTCTCTGGATGCTTTACTATAGTCCCAGATTGCAATAATCAGCTGTAAGGTGTCTGTAATGAAGCTTTATTGATAATCCTTGGTCCCATTACAGCAAAAAATGTTTAAACTACAATTGTCACTGGGGCCAAAAATTTTTTTGTCTGCATCTACAATTATAAAATATACAGTTTCGACTTACATACAAATTCAACTTAAGAACAAACCTCCGGACCCTATCTTGTACGTAACCCGGGGACTGCCTGTAAAGCACAGATAACATTTTTGTATGGGAAGCAAAAGTTTCCTCCGACCCTACATTTTTTGATTAATCATTTGGAAATTACATTAATACATGGTTAGGGAGTGGAAAAACAGGTCATTAACGCAAGTTGATACAGAAAATGACAAAAAACATGAAATAATTGACACTGCAGGCAGGGCAGGCATGTTACTCCAGTTTTCACAGTGTCTTTGGTGCTCTTGTAGTCTGATTTGCACATTACATGTATTATTATGGCTTAATTTGGTTTAATTTTGTCATATAACTTGTTAATAACTTAAGTGGATTTAGAATTTTTTTCTACTAAAAAAAAGGTTTTCTTGTGCCACTGCTTACATTTCAAAAAGTTGTACTTCACAATAAGTTTTCTGAAGTTAAAAAATTGGAGGAGGTTTGCTCACTCTTATAAAAGTAACACATATGGAATTTATTGGCAGCAATTTTGAGATATTATAACATATAACATAGTATTGCAGTATATTGTATATGTGATCAGATCCCCTAAGGTTTAAGTAGCCTAGGGGACATGAAATAATAGGAAATGAAAAATGACAAAATGTAAAACAAAGATATTAAAAAATAAAAATTCAAATCATCCCTTTTAGCTAGAACAGTTAGTAAAATAATAAACCTGTTAGGCATCGCATCCCTGTAATGTAAATTAGCGTCGGTTTGACACTTTTTTGCCATATTGCCTCTAATAAAAGGTTCAATAAAAAGTGAAGAAAAGGTCATGCAGTTTTCAAAATGGTATCAATGAAAACATCATCCCATCCTGCAAAAAAGACACCTTACACAGTTCCAAACACTGAAGTATGAAAATGTTATGGATGTCTTTTTTTTTAACGTAATGAATTTTTATATTAAGGTATTAAGACATAACACATTACTATATAAATTTGGTATCTCTGCGATCATACCGATGCAAAGAATAAAGGAGAGTTATCACCTCCAGCTCACATTGAAAACTGTAAAAATTAAGCCCATCAGAATATGGCCCAACTGTGTTTTTTGCCATTTCTGCCACAGTTGGAATTCCAGTTTCCCAGTACATTGCACAGAATATTGCCACTAGAAAATAGAATCTGTCTTGTAGATAAAAGTCCTATTATACGAGCTTGTAGCTTTGCAAAAAAAAAAAAATCTAAAAGTTTCGGCTTGTATAAGGGTTGGACTGAAATACGGAAACACAAAAAAAACTACATTTTTCTGTAGGTTGGAAAGATTCCAAAATGAATGGTAAGAAATAAAAAAACAAACAAACATGTATACTCGAGTATAAGCCTAGTTTTTCAGTAAAAAAATGTGCTGAAACCCTAAACTCGGCTTATACTCGAGTAAAAATATAGCTTTTACCAGGTTTTTGTGGTAAAATTAGGGGCCTCGGCTTAGACTTGCGGAGGAGGAGGAGGTGGTGGAGAGGGTGTGGGGAGGTATGGGGTATCACGAGGCCGTTGAGACGGACCGAGGTAGCCCGCAATTCTCTGAGCGTCGGCAGTATAGGACCAGCCCCAGGGTCAGATCGGTCCAGACTCACCAAGTAAGTGTAGTACGTTCTTCCCTAGTTTGGGCATTATGCGGGGTGAGGGGTAATGGTAAACAGATGCGCACAGAAGCGCATGTGCGATGAGCTGGCGTACCTGCCAGGCGAGGTTCGCCAATCCAAGCCACTGTTTAGGCAACTCCCCAACACGCATTTACGAACCTTGTTAAGATCACAGTGTAGTAGCGTTCTTATATAGTTTAGGATATGCCGGGGTGAGGAGGAATGTAAAATCCGGCAGAAGCGCTGATAATTCTATCGTAAATGGTAAAGTTGCCAGTATATTTTGTGGATAACAGCAGGTGGGAGGTGGGACCAAAGTTAACAACTTGATGGGAATCACATGAAAACAAAACCCAAATTTTCTGCTAGGACACACATCGTTTGATAAAAGGGCCGATTGTATGGATGGCAGCTATATGGACGACTTTTGGCAGGTAGAATGGAGGACAAGTGGAGGCGCTATGGAGACAATTAATTTGGATAGATAGCTGAGTATTGTGGCAGTTCCCAACCATTTTTCAACCAGAGGAGAAGGTTATTGGTGGCCCTCAGAGAAATGGGAATAGATGGAGTGCCGGTATGGGGCGTCCCCAAAAATGTTTCCAACCAGAGGAGCAGGTTAGGGGGCCAGCAGTTTAAAATGGATAGATTGAGTCTGTATGTGGCAGTTCCAAAAATGTTGATAAACCAGAGAGCAGGTAGGTGGCCCTGCAGGTAAATGGAAAATTGATGCCGTAGGTGCAGTCCCAAACAAAATGTTCAAAACAGAGGAGCAGGTAGGATGGCCATGCAGTAAAAGGAATAGATGGAGTGCCTGATGTGGCAGTCCCAAAAATTGTTCAAACCAGAGGAGCAGGTAGGTGGCCCTGCAGTAAAATGGAATATGATGAGTGCTATGTGGGCCGCTCCAAAAATGTTTCAAACCAGAGGAGCAGGTAGGTGGCCCTACAGTAAGTAAAATGGTCTTAATTAGATTGAGTGCTGTATGTTTTTGGCAGTACCCAAAAATGTCTCAAACCTAGGAGGAGAGGTAGGTTGGCCTCAGTAAAATGGAATAGATTGAGGCCTGATGTGGCAGTCCCAAAAATTGTTCAAACCAGAGAGGCAGGAGGTGGCCCTGCAGTAAATGAATTTAGATTGAGTGCCTGTATGTTTTTTTTTTTTTTTTTTTTTTTTTTTGGCAGTCCCAACCAAACATGTTCCAAACCAGAGGAGGGCAGGTTAGGTGGCCTCCAGTAATAAAAGGAATAGATGAGTGCCTGTATTGGCAGTCCAAAATTGTCAACCAGAGGAGCAGGTGGTGGCCCTGCAGTTAAAATGGAATAGATTTGAGTGCCTGTATGTGGCTACTCACAAAAATGTGTTCAACAGAGGACCGGTAGTGGCCCCTCCAGAAAAATTAATAGCATGAAGTACTATAGAGAGCCAGTGGGCCAGTCAAAAAATAGCCATCTTTCCTCTGCTTTACTGTACAAGATGAGGAGAACGGAGGAAAGAGAGGAGGAGGAAGAGTGGATGCAAATTATTCAGGTTTGAGGGGCTCCTCCACCTGGTGGGATTGGAAATGCTCTGAGAAAACCAGCATTTATTCATTTAAAGCGTCAGCGTCAGCGCTTAGCTCAGGAGTCGACAGGCGTGACGTTATCGGGATGATGCCACCAAGCTGCCACTGAAACCGCTCGGACCAAGCGCGCGGCAGGGCAGGCAAGGACTCCAAGGCGATACAGCGCCAGTTCGTGCCACAGTGTCCAGCTTTGAAATACCGAGTAGTTGTAGGGAGACTGCATTGTGATCATTTGGACGATGGATGGTCAATTAGTACTCCCTCACAATCTTCTGTAAAGATCAGCCTACTCTGCCGAGATGGGGATCAAGGGGTGACCGAGTGTTGCTGGGGGATGCATAAAGATGCAAAAGACCTGTAAAAGGTACCTTGCCAGTGTGGACAGCTGCCTCTCGCCTACTATCCTCGCTAATTTCTCACGCAGACTACGCATTCGGCCGCACGCTGTCAGAAGGGAATACTGTTTTCAGCTTGTGCACCAGGGACTGCTGGTATTATGCGTTCTCAACACTCGGCTTCTCTCAGGGCATGAGGTGGGAAGGATTTGCCTGTACCGGGGTCAGAGGAGTGACACCCAGTAAATCGGTGCTGGAATAAATTCTTACTGAAGCTGAGGGGTCACAGGGATAGGCAGGCCTAGTCATGAAAGCTGCATTGCGGCAAGAGTGAATCCACACGCTGTTAAGAATTCACTCCCCTCTACTGGCTGACATGTCCTCTCTTCCTCCAACTCTCCAACTTCCTTCTTATTCGCCATACACGCCTGAACGTGAAGGATAAACAAGGTCCCCTTTGTGTCTCGCACCACATTTCTCCTCCTCTTCTCCTCACCTCCTCACCTCCACCCCTCCGTATGCGCTGAGAAGAAACCGACTCAGCGGTGTGGCCTATCAAAAGGGAATATTCTTCCCCGCTTTGTGACGAGCGCAAAGCTTTTCCGACATCATGCTGAACAGAGGTTTTTCAACAGGCCAAGCAGCGGATGGTGCAGGCTGAGGAGGCGCATCGCCACTGACCATTGTGTGGCTACTCAAAAGTTAATCAGCACCTGAACAGATATCAGACCAAAATTTTCAGCCACATCCCATAATGTTTAGAACTTGAGGAAGTGGACGACAGACTACAGTTCTGGGTGGGGAAGTTGGACATCTGGCAGTTACAATCGCTATGCGCGTGATGTTAAACTCTGGATTAACATTGGCAGTGTGGTGAATCCACTCGTGGGCACGCGCACAAAAACAGTCGGGGAGCGGGACAGTTGGAGGCGGTCGCTGCGATGCCTGAGAGTGGCAGCATATGGGCTGGCACTTCCTGAAATGCGCACAGATCGGGACGCATTGTGAGCAATATAGAAGATTGGGTATGGCGTGAGGAGGGAACAGGCTCACTTCAGATTTAACACATGGGCCGCAGGCAAACATTGTGTCAGTCGACGAATGTGGAGCCGCCACAAGGTCGGCCGTTTGTTCACACACAACCATTCCGGGCTTGAGGTTCAGCGGTTGCCAGCACAAGATCAGTATGCGCCAGTTGATGCCAGGAACTAGTATTGGGCGGTGGGCTTTTGTCGACTAGGTCGACAGGTTGAGCGCACCCCTGCTGCGCTTAGCGACGGCATGCTGCTGTTGCTAGAGCTACACGACTGGATGGCGCGTGCCAACGGGATGGTAGTTCGGAGGAGGGATGGTGTGGAGAGGGGTGGGAGTGAGGCGGAGGCATAGTGGCTTGAAAACCTGGACGAGGGTAGGCCCAGCAATCTCGGTCGGCGTACAGTCCAGTTATGAGCAGCCCACCAGGGTCAGACTCGGGGTCCCAGCATCCACAAGTAACCCAATGTGCAGTCAGCGATATATAGGGCCTGCCCGGCAAGACTCGTCCACGGTCCGTCGTCAGGTGGACCTGTCAGGAAACGGCGCGTGGTAATCAGGGCACGGATGATGTTGCGACACAGGTGGTGCAGGGATGGGGACGGCACACGGGGAAGTAGGCGGCTGGGGACCGAAACAGAGGGCGGCCGCCGCCATGATGGTTGCGAAAGGCCTCGTCTCTACTAGCCTATGGGCAGCATCTCCAGGCTAAGCAATCTGGAGATGTGCACATTGAAGGAGCTTGGGCGTGCGGGTGGGTGTGCACTATATTTGCGTTTTCCGCTCCAGCGTCTGGGGTGGGTATGGGAGATGAACGATGGTGGTGCTGTGGAGGACGTGGAGGCGACGATGGGGTTTTGTGGCAGGGTCGGGGCAGGGGCTGAGCTAGCAGCTGACACAGGGGAGGACGCGTGGTGTGCACGCGGAGGTGAAACGGGCTTGTTGCCACTGATTGTGGGTGCTTGCATTCATATGACTGCGCATAACTGGTGGTATTAGCTAGTAGTGGTGGAACACGCTAGCCTGGTTTGGCAATGTGCACCACACAGTCGCGCGGGTCATCCGGTGTTCCTTAAAGAACCACACTTTCTGAGAGATCTAGCCTCGCCGCAAGAGCGCTCACACCGGGAGCTTCATAGTTGACAGTGGCGCTGACTGCACCAGCTCTGGCCCTGCCTCTCCGTCTGGCCCCACCACTGCCTCTTCCAACCTGTCAGGTCGAGGATCTCTCTCGTCTCAGAAAGCACTGTGTTCACCCGGCTTCAACCCAGCTTGGGTCTGTCACCATCATCCTCCGATCCCTCAGTCTGCTCCCCCCTAGGACTTCTGCCCCCTGACAACAACTTCCCACAGTCTGACAACCGTGTTCCTCATCGTCGAGACACCTCTTACCAATTCCACTACGTCAAGAGGTCATCATCACCCACAGCCTGTGACGGTGGAAAACCTGGGCATCGGAAAATGCTCAGCAGCACCGGACAGTGGTTTGTGACTGGTGGGAAGGGTCCAGAAAACAGTTCTCAGAGTATGCCGGTTCAAATGCCAAATTTTCCTGGGAGGGGGCCCCAGACTGGGGGGGAGGAGGTGAGTGCAGGAGCTAGAGACGGAGTGGCGATTCGGCGGATGGGGGAATGCGGGAAGACTGAATGGTGGTGGACAAATTGTCGAAGAATTGTCAGCATCCACACATCACCTGTTCGCACTGTTCTGGCCTCAACAGTGCTCTACCAAGAGTCCCAGTAACTTCAGACATGAACCTAGGGAGTGTAGCTCTGCGGCGTTCCCTGCTCCTCATCAGCAGGTGGTGTCTCACAACCGCCCAGGACCACGGCCTCGAACCCTGCAGTAGTTGGACGCCCGTCCTCTACCCTAGCCCTGGGTAAACATTTTAAAATGAGAGTTATAACTTATTTTTTTTTTTATTTTTTGTTTTTTTTTTTTTGTGTTTTTTTTTTTTTTTTTGTGTTTTTTGTTTTTTTGAGTTTTTAAAACCAACAAGCTATCCTATTGCTATGGCTATTTCTAGCCAAGATCAAAGGAAGCACAGTACTATGCCAAGAGAGGAAACTGAGTTCTTGCCTAATAGAAATCCAACCCCTACTGATTTTGCCACTTCAGCCTTTGCTATGGATGGTGCGCCAAAGCAGAGAACACAGCGGTCGCAAGTCCCACTACAAATTGCTCAGAATGGCAAGTACATGCACTGCAGAAACTACAGTCACCAGCAGATCACCAGAAAATCAAAATATTAGAACGCTACGTAGGCTTCAAGAAGCTGTTTGTATTTCCTATGGTATTTTCTAGCCAGTATCAAGGAAGAACCAGTAACTATGCAGATGAGATGACACTAGTTATTGCCTAATAGAAATCCAACCCCTACTGAATTTTGCCACTTCAGCCTTTGCTATGGATATGTGCGCCACTAAGCGCAGAACACAGCGGTCGCAAGTCACTCACAAATTGCTAGAATTGGCAAGTACATGCCACTGCAGAAACTACAGTCACCAGCAGATCACCAGAAATCAAATATATAGAACGCTACCTGTAGGCTTCAAGAAGCTGTTTGTATTCTCCTATGGCTATTTCTAGCCAAGTATCAAAGGAAGCACAGTACTATGCCAGATGAGATGACACTGAGTTATTGCCTAATAGAAATCAACCCCTACTGAATTTTGCCACTTCAGCCTTTGCTATGGATATGTGCGCCATAAGCGCAGAACACAGCGGTCGCAAGTCCCACTACAAAATGCTCAGAATGGCAAGTACATGCACTGCAGAAACTACAGTCACCAGAGATCAACCAGAAATCAAATATATAGAAAGTATGTAGGCTTCAGAAGCTGTTTGTATTCTCCTATGGCTATTTTCTAGCCAAGTATCAAGGAAGCACAGTACTATGCCAGATGAGATGACACTGAGTTATTGCCTAATAGAATCCAACCCCTACTGAATTTTCCCACTCGGTCTTTGATATGATTATATGTGTGCCAATCAAGAGTCTAAACAAACGGGTAGCAAGCCCCTGTAATTCCTCCAAAATGGTAAAAGATGCAAATTAAAATTAAAAAATAGAACGTTATTGAGCTAGAAGAAGGGCTGTTGGGTTCTTGAGAATCACCCTGCCTAACAGTAGCTAATAGAACACCCTAACGCTTTCCCTGAGCAGCAGCAGCTCTCTCCCTAGCGGCATCCAGAGACAGATGATCCGAGCAGCGCGGCCAGCGGCTAGTCTATCCAGGGTCACCTGATCTGGCCAGCCAACCACTGCTATCGACGTGTAAGGGTACCAACGTATGCTGGGTGGAGGTGCAGAGTCTCCTGGAGTTGTGTTGGCTCTGTTCTGGCCGCCAAAAAGCAAAAAGGCGGGAGCTGCCATTTTCTGAGGGGCGAAGTATTCGTACGAGTAACGAGCAGTTTCGAGTACCCTAATGCTCGGAACGAGCATCAATCGGACGAGCATGTTCGCTCATCTCTAGTCAGCAATTTACGTATATACTCGAGTAAAGCCGAAAATACTCAGACCAGCCCTTCTGGCACCAACAACCATGCCACGTTCAAAGGCCTCAAATCACCTTTCTTCCCCATACTGATGCTCGGTTTGAACTGCAGGAGATTGTCTTGACCATGTCTACATGCCTAAACGCACTGAGTTGCCGCCGTGTAATTGGCTGATTAGAAATTATTGGCTGATTAGAAATTAAGTGTTAACGAGCAGTTGGACAGGTGTACCTAATAAAGTGGCCGGTGAGTGTAGGTCTGCATTGGAGTTTTGAGAACTTAGAGGGGCTCATTTACTGAGGGTCACGCTGCTCACTTTTGATGGACTGTGCAATTTTTTTTTCAGGGATAACACGGCTTGGACAGGTATTTAACAGGTGTCTGCGCTTGGATTGTGTCGCAAAAGATAGTTTTTTGGTGCACAAATCGGGGGGCGGGCCGTCTGACGATTCGACTGATTCGGACTGAGCATGGGAGTGTGTCGCAAGCCCAAGCACTTACATGGACCAGGAAGAAGAAGGTGAACTCTGTTGGTCCTGAGCAGGGAAGTGACACATGCAGGATATTGGGCCGGAGGAGATCCCGAAAGTGCATTGTCCGACGACAATGCACTGTGCTTCCATTCACTTATATTGTGCCCCCAACTTGCTGAATGTGTCGCTTCCCCGCTCAGGTCCGCCAGAGTTCATTGTCTTCGTCCTGGTGTATGTAAGTGCATGGCTTACGATTTTTTAGGTTAAATCCAGCAGTTTGTCCGAATCCGCCGGATCGTCCGATGGCACATCCACCGATTTGTGTCGCATGAAAGTCGGAAAAAAACAAACAAACATGTATACTCGAGTATAAGCCTAGTTTTTCAGTACAAAAAAATGTGCTGAAACCCCAAACTCGGCTTATACTCGAGTAAAGATTTTACCAGGTTTTTGTGGTAAAATTAGGGGCCTCGGCTTAGACTTGCGTCGGCTTATACTCGAGTATATACGGTAAATTGCTGACTAGAGATGAGCGAACATGCTCGTCCGAGCTTGATGCTCGGTCGAGATACCCGCACTGATACTACTAACCTTTACTGGGGGGCTGTTTGAGGCACATACTTACAGTGGGGCTGTGGTGAGCACATTACTCCGACTACTATTTGGTGGGGGCTGTGTGAGCACATTACTTACTGGGGGCTGTGTGAGCACATTACTATACTGGGGGAACCACATGACTGTGCAACGACAGTTACTTACCCTGGGGGTCTGTGTGGTCACATTACTTACTGTGGGGCTGTGGTGGGTACAATTACTTTACGTGGGGCGGGCTCGTGTGGGCACATTACTAAATTGGGGTCTGTGGTTGGGCACATTACTTACTGGGGGGCTGTGTGGGGGAGCACATTACTTACTGGGGGGCGTGTGAGGCATCTTACTTACGGGGGGCTGTGTGGAGCACATTACTTACTGGGGGGGCTGTGTTAGCACATTACTTAACTGGGGGCTGTGTGAGCAAATTCTTACTGTGGGGCGTGTGAACAATTACTTTACTGGGTTAAGAAGAAAGAAGAAGCGGGTCCATGCCGTTGTCTTGTGCTGCTTCTCCCTTCCACTCTAACTAGATGGGGGCTAGAGTGTTGTGGTAGCGATTACTTCTACGCTGGGGGCTGTGTGGGCACATTACTAAAGTGGAGGCAAGCATTTGTTGCAGGGCACATTACTTACTGGGGTCTTGTGGTGCAACCCTTACTTTTCCTGGGGGGGCTGTGGGCAATAGTTACTGGGGTCTGTGTGGGGCACATTATTTACTTGCACTGGGGTCTGTGTGTGGGGCACATTATTTTAACCTATGGGGGGGACTGTGTGCGGGCACATTATTCAGTTACTTGGGTGGGACTGCTGTGAGCCTACAGGTGTTACCTTACTTACTGGAGGACTGTGGGGCCCATTATTTACTTGGGGGGGCTGGCCGTGGGGCACGTTACTTATGTCATGGGTTGACTTCGGTGGTGGCGCACATGGCATTTTACTTGGGGGGACTGGGGGGCTGTGTGGGCTACATTAGTTATCCCTAACTGCGGTGGACGTTCGCTGTATTGAGCACCAGCAGTCATTACTTACTTACTGCACGCCTCCTAGGGTTGGGTGTTGGGAGCTGTGCTGGTGGCACGAGTGATTTACTAGGGGTGGGAGACTGCTGGTGTGAGGAATCTAGAAAGACATTATTTTACAACCTGGGGGGCTGTGTGAGTACATCTCTACGTGCTTACTTCTACGGGGGGAGACTGTGTGGGTACATACTTACATGGGTGAGTGTTGTGGCAACCATACTTACTCGGGTAGCTGTGTGGCACATTAACCTTTACTATCTGCGCCGGGCTGTGGGTTGGTACATTACTTACTGGGGGCTGTGTGGGGGAACAACTCTCTATACGCTGGGTGCGGCTGTGTGGTGTGACACATATCACTTACTGGCGCCGCTACGTGTGGGAGGGTCGCGGGGCATGAGCTGAGGCACATTACTGTGTACTGGGACGCGCTAGGTTTAATGGTCAGTCAACAATTTCCCATGTTTGACCTGGGGTGGCTGTGTGGGGACCCATTATTTACGTGGCCGCGGCTGCTTGCAACACATTCACTTTAAGCTGGGTCAGGGGCTTGTGGGGCCATTCCTTAACCTGGGGGGCCAGTGTGGGCGTGCCACATTACTATAGCTGGGGTACTTAAAAGGCGGCGGAACTGTGTGAGCCATTACTTCTGGGATACAACTGGGGGGCTGTGTGATGACACATTACTTACTGCTGGGGGGCTGTGGGGGTAATTAACTACTCTGGGGGGCGGTGTGAGGCACATACTTCTGTGGACTTTGTGATGTCCCATTTATTTCCTGTGGGGCTGTGTGGGTACTTAACTTACTGGGGGCTGTGTGAGGCACATTACTTACTGGGGGGCTGTGTGGGGCCCTTACTTACTACTGGCTGGGGGGACTGTGGGTGAGGCACCATTACTTACTAACTGGAAGGGGCTTTTGTGTGGGGCACATAGACTACTAGTGCTTACTGGGGGGTGTGTGGGTACATTACTTACTGGGCTGTGTGTTACACATTACTTCCTTGGGGGGGCTGTGTGGGGCACATTACTTTACCTGGAGGTATGGTTGTCGTTTTTTGACAAACATTAACTAGATTACTTGGGTACTTCCCCTTTACCTTATACTTGGGTTGGAGTACTGTTTGGGCATCATTACTTACTGGGGGGCGTTGTGGGTACATTACTTATACTGGGGGCTGTGTTGTGGACACATTACTTACTTTGGGGGGCTGTGTGTTGGGCACCGATTACGGGTTACTGTGGTGGGGCTGTGTGCGACATTATTACCTGCTCTTGTTGTGCTGTGTGGCCCAATTGTTAACTTTGTGTTCTGTGTGGGGCACATTATTTAGACCCTGGGGGGGGCTGCGTGAGGACAGGCATTACACTTTCTTTTTTGGTGGCTTGGGCGGGTACGGTGCTGGGTACCGAAAAATTGCACATTACAGACAAATTTAATAACTGTGCCACAAAAAATTGCAAAACGTCTAAACAATGAGTGAGCAATTGTTTCTTTGTGCTGGCTCTGGATTTTCTTTGGTTTAGATATGATATTATTATTATCAATAGATATGAGAGATGGATAGAAGATTGAGTGTCATCAAAAAGTATACTTTACTGAGAAGCGTCTGTCTTGTGGGGCACATTCTGTTACTGTTGCTCTCTATAGCTAGTGTGAAATGGATAGCATACTTTTATACCCTGGGACGACTGTGTGGTGTAATACTTACTTGGATCTGTGTACGAAAGGGGCACTACATTATTTCTTGTGGGGTCCATCGCGTGGTCTGAACAGGCCTAACGAAAAAAAAAAATAGGTACTGGGCGGTCTTGTGTCGCGGTATCCTACTTACTGGGGGAGTTTCGTAGTTCATGTGGGTCACATAGTTACTGGGGCTGTATGAGGTGTCACACTATCCTGTCGACACTGGGGGTGCCTCGTAATGAGGACACTACCTGTACACTCCCTGGGGGCTGTGTTCTATGGGCAGGCTCACTAGAGCCTTTAAAAACACTGGCCCAGGGTGGAACTGCAAAGCCAATGTACTGCCCATACTGCCCGCAATGGAGGAAGTGAAACGACATGATGGAGTACCGTGTCAAGTACATGGGACCTGCTATTTAGCTTGTTGTGATTTGACATACCTCTTTTCTTCTTCCATTGTCATCTCATGAGTTGTGAAGCTGTATATACTCCCCTCCAAAGACAGGACGTATATGGGCTTGGTTATTGCACAACCACATGTGAAGGGGGTCATCAGGTACATGAGGTAGCTAGGAGCGATTACTAGTGCCATACACATGCGATCGGGGCGCCCGTGCCCCGAACATCTTTTATAATTATCTCAACCCTAGATAGCAACGCCTGTACCTCTATAACACATCTGCCTACCTTTATGTACCTGCACTAAATGGCATTCATTCAATTTTCAAGCTCTACATTGGTCAATACTTATTAATGTCCAAGCTAAGAGCCGTTCAAAATTGAGGATACTTAAAAACACCCTTCCAAAAATATTGAAGAACATAAATTAGGCATCTATAAAAGCTATTAGACTCCCATAGGCCACCAATGATATAAATAGTTGAAAATTGGGTCAAACTTCACTGTGTACTTCAGTGCATTCTAGACTTGTATATTGGGGGTGAGTAAGTGGGATTGTACATAAGTTTGTATGGGGTCCCAACACAGCTGATGCCTCTCTTAGACACCTTCTATAATAGTACTGCTAGTTGACTGTGGTGATACTTGCAGGTCAGAAACTGATGATGGCATAAGACTGTTGAAGTCAACTATGGCACTTTTGACTATGAAACCTGGTATTATATATAATGTTTGTCTATGGAGATCACATGGCTGTATGATTCAGTTAAGACCGAAGCTTAAACATCAAAACTCAATAAACTTGGGGGAGTGGTCCACACTTTTTCTCCATATAGTGTACTTTCTACATGGTAAGATCCCAGATACCCAATTTTAAACAGAACACAATGACAGACATATAGTTTAAACGCATTTGTGGAAACAACATATCCTGGATATCAGGCAATTTAATGAATTGTAAGACAAAATATTTTTTGCCCCAGTGACAATTGAGATTTCATAATTTTTTTGTTTCTGTATTTAAACCAAGGACTATAAATAAGCTATATTACAGACACCTTCAAGCTGATCATTGCAGTCTGGGACTATAGTGAACCATCCCAGAGAGTTTCACCAGAAGTCAGAGGGGCAAGAGGTCGCTGTGTACAGGGTATACTAGTCGGGGAATCGGGTGTGTCCTTAAGTAGAGGACCACTTGTATTAACAAAATTGCAGAATCTCACCCCATCAGGGAAAGGCAATACGTGACTTGCCTGCGGAGTTACCAGAGAGCGTTAGCCTTCCCGTGTTCTCGTAGATGAATATGTTCAGCATGTTGTTTAGTATAATCCACCGGCTGCATGATGAAATCACTTACAGCACTATTTAATAGGCATGGTAGGACAGACGTATTTCATTACATCATACTCACTGCCTAAGTCGTGTGTGCGCAAGCAATATAGGCACTAAATCAGCCATCAACTAGGTTCATTCAAATTCAAGTGCTGCTCTTAACTAGACCTAAAGAGAACTATTAGGACATGTAAATCACCGAGCTGTTCAGGATTTTGCATCAGGAAAGCTTTTAATGGTGTTTTATTTTACTGAGTACATTATATAATATTTTTCAGAGTTTATAAACCTTCTTTACTTTTACTGTAAATGCTGTAAAAATGTCTTATCATACATCAAGATCAACCCTAAAATATGTGTCATAACTACCTCTGATGAAGCAACAGAAAGGTTGTGAGCATGTATCACCATGGATAGGGATAAACCAGGGGGGTGAGTTTAAGGTATTATTATATTCAATTTTAGCTGAATCTCTAAAGGGACCTCCAAAAAGCTAACCAAAATGTAGTCCTCTAGCACTATGTGGAACGTGATGGCCATTGGACGTGAATCAAAAGAAAACAAAGTTCATAATCAAAAACAAGACCCAAGAATCTTAGTTCTCAGGAAAGGAGAGATATATAGAAGAACTATTTGGTTATCAGCTTATTTGAGCATAATTGTAGGTAGTTGTGATCCACAGGACGCTTAAAAAAATAGGAAGCTAGGACTTTAACCCATGGTGATGGAGGCACAATCAAGTAGCAGTAGTTTTGGCTCAGCTTCTCACTACAGATGGGTCCTTATAAGGATGAGCTGAATTGTTATTCAATCCATAATATGCCAAATAGCCCAAATGGTTCATGAGGGGGACCAGTTTGTTGCTGTGTGAAACACTAGCATAAAACTGCAGTTGTCTCCAGGTTTCTTGTTAGTGCCATGAATACGATCCTATTCACCATAACCTCTCACTATAATAGTTCAAGTCTCTAAACTGACTAATGTACGTATTTTAGACTATAATATGCACTTTTTAGCAAGAAAAAATCTTGCTAAAAGTGCCTGCGTCTTATAGATGAAGGTCGGACGATCCGCACTCGGCAGACCCGCTTGACCGCATAATGTGATCGGGTGATGTCCTGATATAGAGGCTGCATGCCGATCTCCCCAGAGAGGAGAGCCTCTACACTGCTCTCTCCTCTCCCGGGTGTCCTGCATGACCGGCGTTGATATCAGAATCATGTGACTGATCACATTCTTCTTACATATTACATCACCACATACTGTCGAGAATGGGACATGCTGCCCTGGAACAGGGTAAGACGAAGGGAAAGAGGGAATAGGTGGAAGCGGGGAAGTGTGTAGGGGAGGGGTTCTGTTTGTATAGCGAGCTGTGTGGGTAACTGTATGGATGAAATGCAAAGCTGTGTGTGTAACTGTATGGATGATGCAGAGCTGTGTTGTAACTGTATGGATGATGCGTGGCTGTGTGTGTAACTGTATGGATGATGCAGAGCTTGTGTGTGTAACGTAGATTACGCAGTCTGTTGTGTGAATGTAGGATTAGCAGAGCCGGCTTAAAAAAGAACTCTATTTGTTCTTTTTCTACTTTTTAGATAACAAGGGTTTCAAATAAAATTGCACAAATCAAAATAGATAGCCAACCAGCCCAGTTTGCCCTATAGATAGCCAGCCAGCCCCAGTTTGCCCCTATAGATAACCAAGCCAGCCCCAGTTTTGCCTAATTCATAAAATTCCTGTCCATATGATCTCTAACGGTCATGAATATAAGATAAAATTTCTGGCAGGGCGATTGCTCACGGACCCCACACTTCACACACCACTACAAAAACATGGGTAAGGGGCCAACCCCTTTAAGGGTGGTAGACCAAAAAAAACCTTTTGTAAATGGTTTGGTAAATTCTCTTTAGTTTACTTACCTTAACATGACATTACCAGGAAGTCACATGTGCCCCCAATTGTATGATTGATTGGAGTGGTTCAAAATACAATTGACTATGTTATGACTCTTTTTTAAATCCTTTATTAATAATTCACGTATTACAACAATAAAATGATATACTTATATGGGTATAGTATATTACACATCATACAAACTCTTTCGCAGATTCCATACGTGTTTTACATCGATATATCCATCACAAAACATGTAACAAAGCATGTACGTTATAACCTTCTCCAATCCCTCCCACCGCCCCAGCAGGGAAGAGAGGAAGAAAGAGAAAGAAAAAGAGGAAAAAGTGTTATTGGACACTTTACTTTCCATGCCACCTTTTGTGTTTTATTTATTGCCAGTTATACTTAGGGCAACCAATCCCAATGCATATCGATGCGGCTGTATAGTAAAGAAGCGAAAAATATCCATCCAGCTCCTGCCCAGTGCATTGAAACTGGCAATAAAATAGACGATTTACTAGCACCAAGTAGGACTTCATTGAAATAATTATTGATAGTATATAGTTTCCTGCAGAAAACGGGCGCAGATCATAAGGTGATTAAAAGTCCTCAAATGATATTTTGGTTTATTATAATTTTTAAAATTAGTTGATGAAAGTCCAGCTTCTTACTTTAATGATATCCTCTCTTATTAATTGTCCCATCTCGCTAAGTTAAGAGCTTTGCAAAATATATGTTAGGATTGTTCAGCAATAAAAGCACCTATCCGTCCTTATTATTACTGTATTAACCTTTCTTACAAACTGCCTTTCAAAGTGTAGACATCAGGAAATAAAAAATAGATAAAAAATTAAATGGCTTCCTGACCTTCCGGTTACTTCTATTTTTCCAACCAGACCGAAATATGATAGTTCGAAATTTTAAGACTTCATTTCTTAAATGAACAACTCTAGGACTCGGGTAGAATTCACACTCACCATTTGTTACCAAACCCTCAAAGACTACTCCTAATACCTGCTTTGGTCAAGCAATTACTTTGGTTTTCTTAATATTTCATAAGGTTAGATTATCAGCTTTGCTTCTCTATGTGAAGAGTTTGAAATGGTTTGTTACAATTACTGTAATTACCTCTCCCTCCGTTTCCCAAAAGTGCTCGCTTATTTTGCTTATAGATGAATTGTGAAGTGAAAAGTTTATTGCATTTCTGTAGAAATTGTGCTCATTCCAGACTAGAATTACTAGTGTTTTATAAGAATTTATCCAGTGCTAGATTTTTTATGACGCTTCATATAATTTAGGCTAGTTCTGCATCATTGATTCCGTTGAAAATTTAGGGCAAAAAAGTCCTGCATGAGGGGACTCTTCTGTCCACAAAAATGAAATAACCCAAATGGAAGCTCAAGGACTCAATGAGCAACACGTTTGTCCCGTCTTTCCTTCCTTCTGTCATTGGGAAGGAGTCAGGTCATAATCATAACATAGATGGTTGCCCGGTCCGACAAATTGTCAGTTTGTCTGGTAGTCATCTTAATTCATTGGCCATCTTTTAAAAAACAACGGAATCCCAATGGCGCAATGAGCTATCATCAAAAATATTCATACCCTTTTGTTATATTCATAACATTGTAAAATCACCTTTAACAAACCATCCCCACCGGAAGCACGATGGGGCCACATCATACTGTGGGGATCCATGCTTCAGCGGAGACTGAGAATCTGGTCAGAATGAATGGGAAAGGATGGAACTTTACTTACTGGAGAAGCTACAAAAGACTTGATACTGGGGTGTAGGTTCACTTTCCAGCAGGAAAAACCCTAAAAATATAGGCAAAGCTACTACGAAATTGCTTAATCAAGACATCTCAAGTGTTAAAATTGTCCAGTCAAAGCCCAGATCTAATAAATCCCTTGAAACTCTGGCTTGACTAAAATTTGATGTTCATAAACTTTCTTCAACCATTTTGACTGAGCTAAAGCTATTTTGCCAAGAAGAATGGGCCAAAATTCCAGCTTATAGATGTGCAACGTCTGTAAGGACATATGACAAAGACTTGTGTTTGTCATTGCTCCGAAGGTGGTCCAATAAAGTACTGACTCAGGTGGCTGAAAAATAGGCACGTCACACTTTTTTTCAGTTTTTTAATTCGCAAAGGTTTGCAAATTATGTATCATTACAAAGAACTGTCCCGGCTGCATGGGTAAGAAGTCGATTCATAGTGCCCATCCTGCCGTAAATTCGGGCAGGAATAGAACCTCTCTATAGTTTTTCAGCCACACAGCATATTCCCGTGTCTGTGGAGAGACACATTGGTCTTCTAATAGAAGTCAATGGTGGCCGTGAGCTTTGCACATTTTTGTGTGGGTAGCTCACAGCCCGATATACGTTGTGTGCAGGAGGCCTTAGAACAGATATTTGTACAGCTTACAGGCTATCAGAAGTCCCCCCCCCCCCTTGACCTCCCTCCTCAGTGGCCTGTTATGTTTCATTACAGGAAGTATTGGGATCGATTATAACTTGTAATTGCTAGAACGGTAACATTTACCTAATCTATCCTTGTCTGATTTCTACTTTTAGCTTCAACCGGCCACTATTTATTGTAATTGCTCACACAGGACACGGCACAGTGGTTTCCTTTATGTATCTTATATCAATCACGATGAGAGAGAGGAATTAGTATTCATCACAGAGGGCTGACGTAATACCTTACGCAATATTGTCTTTAGAATTGTCTATTAGAAGGTTAAGGACAATCTATAACTTCTACAAAAGAATAACCATATACAGGTGTTCCCCTACTAAGGACACCCGACTTACAGACAACCCATAGTTACAGACAGACCCCTCTGACCTCTGGTGAAGCTCTCTGGATGCTTTACTATAGTCCCAATTGCAATATCATCTGTAAGTGTCTGTAATGAAGCTTTATTGATAATCCTTGGTCCCATTATCAGCAAAAAATTTTTAAACTACATTGTCACTGGGGCCCAAAATTTTTTTGTCTGCATCTCAATTATCAATATAACAGTTTCGACTTACATACAAATTCAACTTAAGAACAAACCTCCGGACCCTATCTTGTACGTAACCCGGGGGACTGCCTGTAAAGCACAGATAAACATTTTTGTATGGGACAAAAGTTTCCTCCGACCCTACATTTTTTGATTAATCAATTTGGAATTACATTAATACATGGGTTAGGGAGTGTGAAAAAACAGGTCCATTAACGCAAGTTTGATACAGAAAAAAATGACAAAAAACAGTGAAATAATTGACACTGCAGGCAGGGGCAGGCATGTTACTTACTGACTCCCAGTTTTCACATGTCTTTGGTGCTCTGTAGTATCTATTTGCACATTACATGTATTATTATGGCTTAATTTTGGTTAAATTTTGTCATATAGTTGTTAATAACTTAAGTGGATTTAGAATTTTTTCTACTAAAAAAAGGTTTCTTGCGCCACTGCTTACATTTTAAAAAGTTGTACTTCACAATAAGTTTTTTGAAGTTAAAAAATTGGAGGAGTTTGCTCCCTTATAAAAGTAACACATATGGAATTTATTGGCAGCAATTTTGAGATATTATAACATATAACATAGTATTGCAGTATATGTATATGTGATCAGATCCCCTAGGTTTAAGTACCCTAGGGACATGAAATAAGTAGAAAGTAAAATGACAAAAAGTATAAAAAAAGATATTTAAAATAAAAATTCAAATCATCCCTTTAGCTAGAACAGTTAGTAATAATACAATGTTAGGCATCGCATCCCTGTAATGTAAAATAGCGCCGGTTTTGACACTTTTTTGCCATATTGCCTCCAATAAAAGGTTCAATAAAAAGTGAAGAAAAGGTCATGCGGTTTTCAAAATGAAAACATCATCCCATCCTGTAAAAAAGACACCTTACACAGTTCCAAACACTAAAGTATGAAAACGTTATGGATGGCTTTTTTTTTAACGCAATACATTTTTTAAATTAAGGTATTAAGACATAACATAACTATATAAATTTGGTATCTCTGCGATCATACTGATACAAAGAATAAAGGAGAGTTATCACCTCCAGCTCACATTGAAAACTTTAAAAATCAAGCCCATCAGAATATTTCCTAATTGTGTTTTTTGCCATTTCTGCCCCAGTTGGAATTGTTTTCCAGTTTCCCAGTACATGGCACAGAATATTAAATGGTGTCAATAGAAAATACAATCTGTCTTGTAGATAAAGTCCTATATAGGAGCTTGTAGCTTTGCAAACAAAAAAAATCTAAAAGTTTCGGCTTGTATAAGGGTTGGACTGAAATCGAAACACAAAAAAACTCATTTTTCTGTAGGTTGGAAAGATTCCAAATGAATGGTAAGAAATGAAAAAAACAAACAAACATGTATACTCGAGTATAAGCCTAGTTTTTCAGTACAAAAAAAAGTGCTGAAACCCCAAACTCGGCTATACTCATTAAAGATTTACCAGGTTTTTGTGGTAAAATTAGGGCTCTCGGCTTAGACTTGCTGTCGGCTTTACTCGAGTATATACGGTAAATTGCTGATTTTTATTAATAACTACCTCTTGCAAGGTGGAGGCAGATTTGTACTATTAGAGGGTTTATGCAGGGAGTTATCTGTTTATAGATGCTGACTAGAGATGAGCGAACATGCTCGTCCGAGCTTGATGCTCGGTCGAGCATTAGGGTACTCGAAACTGCTCGTTGCTCGGACGAATACTTCGCCCGCTCGAGAAAATGGCAGCTCCCGCCGTTTTGCTTTTTGGCGGCCAGAAACAGAGCCAATCACAAGCCAGGAGACTCTGCACTCCACCCAGCATGACGTGGTACCCTTACACGTCGATAGCAGTGGTTGGCTGGCCAGATCAGGTGACCCTGGGATAGACTAGCCGCTGAAAAAAAAACAAAAAACACAAAAAAAAAAAAAAAAACACAAAAAAAAACAAAAAAAAGTAAAAAAAAAAATAAAGTTATAACTCTCATTTTAAAAATGTTTAACCCGAGGGCTAGGGGTAGAGGCTGTGACCTCTGGTGAAGCTCTCTGAATGCTTTACTATAGTCCCAGGATGCAATGATCAGCTGTAAGGTGTCTGTAATGATGTTTTATTCACAATCCTTGGTCCAATTACAGCAAAAAATTTTGTAAATACAATTGTTACTGGGGTAAAAATTGTCTGGATTTACAATTCTAAAATATACAGTTTCGACTTACATACAAATTCAGCTTAAGAACAAACCATCGGAACCTATCTTCTACGTAACCCGGGGACTGCCTGTATATATATATATATATATATATATATTTTTTTTTTTTTTTTTTTAGTTTCTATTAATCAACACTTTAGGGGTAGAGGTTGTACTTTCATCTTTATTTACTATTATTCTATTATACAAATTGCACACCCTAAGGTTAGGTTGGCACAACTGGATGCAACCAAAATCTTAATTTAGCAATAGCTCAATATGAACTGAGTAATACCTCAGCTTATTTTCAAGTTGTTATTGACCGTTGCTGGATGTTAAGGTTTCAGCAACATGCCGTTCCAGAATTTTGGAAACCCAGCTTTATGTTGACCCTCTAGGTAATTATACAGCATTTTGGAAACCCAGCTTTATGTTGACCCTCTAGGTAATAATACAGCATTTTGGAAACCCAGCTTTATGTTGACCCTCTAGGTCAGTGGTGGCGAACCTATGGCACGCGTGCCAGACAGGGCACGCAGAGCCCTCTCTGCTGGCATGCATGCCATCATCCTCCACTGTGTGCAGAGGCCCGCAGGTCC
Organism: Engystomops pustulosus; assembly: GCA_019512145.1. Lineage (NCBI taxonomy): Eukaryota > Metazoa > Chordata > Amphibia > Anura > Leptodactylidae > Engystomops > Engystomops pustulosus. The sequence goes on from CM033645.1 coordinate 189,765,276, forward strand.
ACAGTTTAGAAGAACAGCATCTGCACCTTGCGCTCAGATACAGAGCAGGCAGGTCACACTGCACGGGGTAGATGCAGTTCTTCTAAACTGAGGACCTGCGGGCCCCTCAGATGCAGCCCACAGCCGGGTGCAGGATGCCTGTGCTCCTGTCAGAGGAGCGCTGCTCTATAAGAAGATCCCAGTGCAGCGCTGGGAGCAGGTATGCATACTGTATATATGTGTGCACTGTATATGTCTGTGTTATGCATACTGTATATATGTGTGCACTGTATATGTCTGTGTTATGCATACTGTATATATGTGTGCACTGTATATGTCTGTGTTATGCATATTGTATATATGTGTGCACTGTATATGTCTGTGTTATGCATACTGTATATATGTGTGCACTGTATGTCTGTGTTATGCATATTGTATATATGTGTGTACTGTATATGTCTGTGTTATGCATACTAATAGTGGTGGTAAACATGTGGCAGTATTATTTGGCCCTTACGTAGGTTATATTGCTCTAAATTACCATGTTGGCACTTTGTGCTAGATAAGTGGGTTTTGGCTTGCAGTTTGGGCACTCGATCGCTAAAAGGTTCGCCATCACTGCTCTAGGTAATAATACAGAATTTTGGAAACCCAGCTTTATGTTGACCCTCTAGGTAATAATACAGCATTTTGGAAACCCAGCTTTATGTTGACCCTCTAGGTAATAATACAGAATTTTGGAAACCCAGCTTTATGTTGACCCTCTAGGTAATTATACAGCATTTTGGAAACCAGCTTTATGTTGACCCTCTAGGTAATAATACAGAATTTTGGAAAACCAGCTTTATGTTGACCCTCTAGGTAATAATACAGCATTTTGGAAACCCAGCTTTATGTTGACCCTCTAGGTAATTATACAGCATTTTGGAAACCCAGCTTTATGTTGACCCTCTAGGTAATAATACAGAATTTTGGAAAAGAAAGTTCGCCATCACTGCTCTAGGTACTAATCTACAATTTTGGAAACCCAGCTTTATGTTAACCCTCTAGGTAATAACACGCATTTTTTGGAAAACCCACGTTATTTGACCCTCTAGTAATTAATACAGGAATTTTGGGAAACCCGCTTTATGTGACCCGCTAGGTAATTACTACATATTTGGAAACCAGCTTTATGTTGACGCCTCTAGGTATATACAGAATTTTTGAAAACCAGCTTTATTTTGACCCTCTAGGTAATAATAAGCTTTTGGAACCCCCCAGCTTTATGTTGACCCTCTAGGTAATAATACAGAATTTTGGAAAACCAGCTTTATGTTGACGCTCTAGGTAATAATACAGAATTTTGAAAAACCAGCTTTATGTCGACCCTTTAGGTAATAATACAGAATTTTGGAAACCCAGCTTTACATTGACCCTCTAGGTAATAATATTATATAATTTACTTAAATGGTTCACTACCTTCCAGGCTACTTATAACTAGTTTAATATGATTGATTTTACATTCACATAAGATATACAAATCACAATAACTTATAAACCTTATTAAATACACCAGCCCTATAAACACAGACATATACAATCTACTATAAGTCTAAAATATGGTCTTTTGTGTACTTTCCTCTTTATTTACTAGTTACTTCATATACAAAATGCAACCCTAAGGTTAGGTTGGCACAACGGATGCAACCAAAATCTTAATTGTAGCAATTAGCTAATATGACTGAGTAAACTCAGCTTATTTCTCAAGTGTTATTGACCGTTTGCGGATGTTAAGGTTTCAGCAACATGCGTTCCAGAATTTGGAACCAGCCTTTATGTTGACCTCTAGGTATTATACCGCATTTTGGAAAACCCAGATTATGTGACCCTCTAGGTAATACTACAGCATTTTGGAAACCAGCTTATGTGTGACCCTCTAGGTCAGGGATGGCGACCTATGCAGAGTGCAGACAGGGACAGCAGAGCCTATCTGCGGCATGCATGCCTCACTCCTCCACTGTGCAGAGGCCGCAGGTCCAACAGTTTAGAAGAACAGCATCTGCACCTTGCGCTCAGATAACAGAGCAGGCAGGTCACACTGCACGGGGTCATGCCAGTTCTTCTGAAAACTGAGGACCTGCGGGCCCCTGAAGATGAGCCCACAGGCCGGGTGCAGATGGCTGTGCTCTGTCAGAGGACGCGTTCTGCTCTATAAGGAGATCCAGTGCAGCGACTGGGAGCAGGAAGAGCATGGAGAGCTGTACCTCCCCTCCTTACTAGGAGACCTGAAGTGGAGCCGGGACAACAGAGAGGAGGGATGGGGGGGAGGGGGATGCTGTGACCGGAACATCCAGAGGCTCGCCTGTGTGCCTTCATCATAGATAAACTGTAAGTTGTACAGTGTCATTAAATTTGTTTTATAAAGTCAACTACATATACTACCTGTGCTATGATATATGTGTGGTATATGTGACATTTACACACATATGCATAAAACAGATATATATTAGTCTTGTATGCCACTGTGTGTGTGTCTGTTGGTCTGTGGTATGTTAGTATAAGGAAGTATGTGTCTGTATCTGTGACTGTGAATTTGTGTGTTAAATGTGGATATATAGTGCTGCATGCATACTGTATATTGTGTGTACTGTATGTCTGTGTATGCATATTGATAATATGTGTGCACTTATTGTCTGTGTAGCAAATGTATATATCTGTGTACTCTATAGTCTGTGTGTCATGTATACTGTATCTATGTGTGTACGATATGTCTTGTGCATACTGTAATATGATGTGTTACTGTATCATGTCTGTGGTATGCATAATGTTAAGTGTGCACTGTAGTATGTTGTGTTATTATGCATATGATATATTGTGCACTGTATATGGTCTGTGTAACATACTGTATATCTGTACGTTTGTCGGACTACTATATATCTTACTGTATATGTCTGTGTTTGCATATGTATATAGGTGTGCGTATATGTTCATGGTGTGCATACTGTATATATGTGTGCCTGTATAGGTCTGTGTTGCTGTATAGTGCCGGATATTCTGTGGTGTACTGTTATATGTCTGTGTGATGGATATGCGTAGGTACTATTATGCTGCACTGTATATGTCTGGTGTTATGCATAACGATATATGCACTGAGGCTTTGTGCAACTGTTTGTCACTGTGATTGTGCATAGCTGTTTATTGCACTATGTGTGTTATATAGATGTGACTGTATTGTCTGTTATGCATACTGTATATATGTGCACTGTATATGTAGTGTTGTTATGCATACTGTAATTGTGTGTAATGTATGTCTTGATTATGCATATGAGATATGGCTGCACTGTTATATGCTGTGTATGCATGTATATATGTGTGCTTCGTATATGCTGTGTGTGCATACTGTATATATGTGTGCTACTGTATCAGTCTGTGTTATTGCATATTGTATATATGGCTGACACTGTATATGTCTGGGTATGCATACTGATATATGTGTGTACGGTATGTCTTTGTGTATGCATAGCGTAATATGGAGGCCGTTAAGTATGTGTTATGCTAATGTATAGATGTGTTGTATGTATTGTCTTGTATGAATATTGTATATATGGCTGCATGTATACTGTCTGTGTGCTACTGTATATATGTGTGCATGGGGTGGTTATGTAGATATTATGTGTCTTATGATTGTTAGTGTGACGATATTCTGCTAATTCGTTTATGTGTGACTGTAAGTCTGGTGCTTGTATGCATATTGTATATATGTGGACAATGATATGTTCGTGTTATGATAGCTGTATATAGTGTGCACTGTGTATATGTCTGTGTTATGCATACTGATATATTGTGGCACTGGTAATGTTGTGTTATGATATTGTATATATGGTGTCATGTATAGGTCTGGTGTTATGCATATGTATATATGGTGCACGTATGTTCTGTGTTATGCAGATTGTATATATGTGTGTACTTCATAGGTCTGTGTTATGCATACTCTATTATATATGTGTTAAATGTAGTCTGTGTTCATGCATAGTGTTATATATGTGTGTGACTTGTATTGTCTGTGTTATGCCCCAACCCCCACTACGCGAACCAGCACTCCTATTTCCCTTCCCTCATCTCCTTCCTTCTCTCTCCTACTACCTTATTTGGCCCTTTATTAATACTAATAGTGTGGTTAACATGTGGAGTTTATGTGGCCTTACGTAGGGTGGTAGGATGCTCTAAATTACATGTTTGCACTTTGTGCTAGATAAGGGTTTGGGCTTGCAGTTTGGGCCTCGATCGCTTAAAAGGAAAGTTCGCCTCACTGCTCTAGGTATAATCACAATTTGTGGAAACCCAGCTTTATGTTACCCTCTAGGTAATATCACGCATTTTGGAAACCCACTTTATGTGACCCTCTAGGTAATTAATACGGAATTTGGGAAACCCAGCTTTATGTGGACCCGCTAGGTATTATAAGCATATTTGGGAAACCAGCTTTATGTTGACCCTCTAGGTATATACAGAATTTTTGGAAAACCAGCTTTAATTTTGACCCTCTAGGTAATAATACAGCATTTTGGAACCCCGCTTTATGTTGACCCCAGGTAATTTACAGCATTTTGAAACCCAGCTTTATGTTGACCCTCTAGGTACATAATCGAATTTTTGGAAACCAGCTTATGTTGACGCTCTAGGTATATATACGAATTTTGAAAAACCAGCTTAATTTCGACCCTGTTATGGTAATATCCAGATATTTGGAAACCCCAGCTTTACAACTTGACCCCTCTAGGTAATATATTATAATAATTTACTTAAATGTTTCACTACCTTCGCAGCTACTTATCAACTAGTTTAATATGATTGATTTTACATTCACATAGAATATCAAACACAATAACTTATAAACCTTATTAAATACACCAGCCCTATAAACACAGACATATACAATCTACTATAAGTCTAAAATATGGTCCTTAAACCAAATAACAATTCACCAATTTCTCATGGTAAAAGATATTTCTCTAAATTGAATCTAAGCAACATAAAATCTAAGTATTAAACTGCGGAGAAGTCAACAAGATGTCATTTTAGCCATAAAACATCTTGTCTAAACATTTCTGCATAATTAATTCCACTGATGCATTAAGGGACATTATACACAATATTCATCAAGAGGAGTGCCAATAAAAGTGTTATTTATGTGCACATATTAGTTAATTCAATCCATAGGTTTGTTGAAATTCTTTACAAGTTTTCCTCTGAAAGTAAAACGTATGACGTCCCTCTTTCAAAACCCCGAGGCTGCATTAATATACGGCTTCCCCCCGACGGTGTCAGGAAAGTCACTATACCTCAATGTACGGCTGCCTCTTACACCATCACGAGGCAGCTACTTTATGCCTCTATGTCTTCCTGGAGCGCTATAAATGACACATTTTAATATGTTTCACCCTCACTTTAGGTTTGTTTAAACAATAACATTTCTATCAGGACACAAGTATTGAGAGGCTGAAATATATTATGGCTTTTGCTGTGTGTAATTTAAAGACAAACCATAAAGCGGTAGGAAATGTATGTCTGACATGTGCATTATATAATACACTGCCCAGCGCATGGAAAATGAGAGCAAAGCAAAAATACATAATGTGGACGTGTGATTAGGCTTCTTTTTTTTTTTTACTAACCAATAAATAAATTTTTAGTGTCCCTATCCCATGGGGATATCAAAAGATATGTTATCAGACTTAAAGGGGTTGTCCTCTTTCTGCAAATAAAGGATATTGTAAAGTGGCACCTGGCCAGGCCCTTATTTCCCTCTGACATCCGGGGGAAAACGTTAAAGGGCAATGAGTCCTATCACGCTGTGATCACAATGAGCGCTTGTGGAAAGTCTAAGAGGCAATGAGCACAATTCAAGCTGTCCAGCTATTCATATCATGGGAAGGCGCAGCCCAGGGTCCGGAATGACACCGTGTGAGGATCCGGAGATCCTCGCGGTGGTCCCCGTCTCCCACCATGAGATCACCTCAATGCTTGTGTAGAAGCACCTTTACGTTGTATAACACTCCTGAGCGAACAAGCGGGGCCTGTGGCTCAGTCGATCCCTCCGACCTTTCTGAGGAACTTCATTCAGCAGAGACTGGCCATCACAGGTTAGGAAAGAGAGCCAGAAAGATTCCAGGCCCTCCATCCATACAAATGCCCCCCACTTTCTGTGGAGGCCCACTTGCTAAAAACTGGTACAGTAGTTATTATGTGCCGGCAGTGCGGAAAACACCGGAAACGCGCTGAGACTACCTGTCCGCCTCTGCCGCTGCGCGGTTCTGCCTGAAAATGGCATAGAAAACACACCAAGTCCTCACCCACCTGCTCTAGCTCAATGCCAGTCAGCAGACAGGGCACTGGTGAATAAGCAGTGTGCTCCACAAGGGGGGAGGGCAGCTAGCCACCTCTTTCCCTTAGCCAGTAACACACTGTAAGCAAAGCTTCAGATTTCCCCACTCACAGTCTTCCCCCAGAACACGTGAGTTTTCTGTTTGAAGTTTTTGAAACCATAATGTAGAGACCGCCCAACTTTGTTGAAAGGGAAATAGGGACAACATGGCGGCACGCGTACTGTGATTCCCCTAAGCCCCCACCCCAGCACTCCCTTACTGCCACTGCCCCAATAAGCCATATTATACGATAAAATCATGTCATAAAAACAAAAAAATTACAGCCTCATTTTATTTGGAAACCCAGAACCTGCTGTCCAGGTATCAATTATGACACAGGTGGCCCAACCCGGAACGCGTATACACATCCTGTGGATTATCTACGGTGTAAGCATTTTGGTAAACTAACAATATGACTACTGTTACAACAAAACAACCCGGTGACACAGATAATCTTGTGTATATATAGGGAGGGTCTTCTCAGGAGGTTTTTATTGTAACTTTGGAGACGGTGAGGAATTTTACTATTATTCTTGAGATTATTTATTATTTTTACTATTATTAATAATCATCTCCAGAATAAAAAACTACATAAAAGTTGAATAATAGATAATAGCGGCTCAATAATTAATAACTTCTGAGAAGATACCATCTCTATATATCCGTGCATGTCTGTGTCTACAGTGTACATGGCGATACACGGATGACGTAACAGCAGATCCTCAACTCTGTATCCCTGGGCTTATGGCTCCGTTAGTTAAGGCTCCCTGTCTATGGTGCCGAGTTTCCCAGGTTCGAATCTCAGCCCTGCCCAAAACTTTATTTATGGTCTCCAGGGAAGCCCTGGAGACCAATATGGACAGATTCTGATCGGAAGCTGATGACGTGGTCCCTCCGCTCTTCTCCCGCGACAGCGATTCTTCTCTGAAAAGGATTCCCATTCCCGGAATGTCGCTCTGGGGAACCCTAGGAGAATGCCAGTGACCATATAATGACAGATGCGATCTGACCGGAGGACGTTGTCCCTCCCTCTCCGCTAAGACGCCGGTCCTAGCTCTGAAAAGGGCCCTCCTGATTTCTGTGTAGAAGCCATTCTGTCTGTGAGTTTTCAGGCTTTGCACAAAGTAGTTACTAATGCCGCGGACCACAGCAGCGGGACCTGGGGGAAATATCCCGTGACATCTCATATCTGTCTGCCCTGACCGTGCAGAGGTAATAAAACGGAGAAGTTCCGCGTCAACATCATCGGACGGTTGGGAGCTATGTATGTACACCTTATATCAGAACTATCTTGTATAAACGTGTGTGTGTATATTGCATTTTTGTATGTATAACATGTGGCTCCATAGTCCTAAAGAAAGCATCTATAATCTATGATTAGACTGATATTTCATAATATATTACTTGTATACTTACCTTTTCAAGTCTGGAAAAAGAGACATTTACGCAAACCCTAAAAAATTCATCAGAAAAAATCAATGCAAGTTTATATCCACAGTCAAATGAAGGTGTTTCAGAATGATATTTTTGTGTGCGGGATTGCATTTAACATGCTACGATGCATTTGGCCTGCTTGAAAGCTTTTTTCTCTCTCCAAAGCTGCAAGGGAAGCAGGCATGTACGGCCCGTTCCTACACTGCGAGTGTGATGCGTCTATTGACCTCGCATCAACAACTTGCAAACGCAGGCCTGCCGCCACGGCCCGAACGCTGCACCGCGGAGTGAAAACTCAGCTGTCACATTCAGCGTGACAGGTCGGGCAGTTCGTGTCCCGGACAGCTATGCGTTGCGAGTGTGAACGGGCCTTACAGTTCACAGCACAGTGCCTGTCAACCCCACTGGTATCACTTCCACGTTCGGTTTGGTATTTTGTAGTAAAATACCTACTCAATTTATAATACTGGATGGTGCAGGTATTGTTTTTTTTTTTTGGAAAAGGGTATGGGCAATGTTTTGTCTATTTTTAACGCAAGTGTTTGGATAATGAAATATACATGTTTTCCAATATCCCTTTTCTCTATGTATTTCTCAATAGTTTTTGCTCTGTTTTTTGCTGTAAGTTTATAGGAAACTTTTAATGGTGTATTTCCTTTCCCCTGCTCATGTGTAGACAATTTTCAATACTTTTTTGTATCATTCCTCAACAGTTTTTCTGTCCTTCTATAGGAGCTTCTCACTGTTTATATTCCCTTCTGCTAAACAACCGGTCCATGTCATGTGACATCATGCAGGTGCACACTTTGTTAATCCCTGGTCACTGTGATGTCACAACAGTGTGCACAGCATTTGTTATATCCCTGGTCATGTATTGTCACACATGTGCACAGTCTTGTATACATCCCTGGTCATGTGGTTCACACGCACTTGGTATAGCCCTGGTCATTGATATGTCCACAGGTGCACATCTTGTTTATATCCCTGTGCAGTCGTGTCACACAGGTGCACCCTTGGTATAGCCTGATCTGTGATTCACACAGGTCACAGCTTGTTATATCCCTGGTCATGTGAGTCACACATGTCACCGCTCGTTATAGCCCTGGTTCGGTGTGTCACACAGGCCACAGCTTGTTATATATGGTCGTTTAAACAGCTGATCTTTGTTATTTGCATCTGATGGGGCAAATCATATACTATAATGAATTACATTAAAATATGTATGTAAGATAAGGTAAGAAAGGACAACACAATCTATGAAAATGTCCTGTTGGTTGTGTCATTTGTCTACTTTGTCCTTTCTTTTTTCTACCTATTGTCTCTAAATTATATGGAAGATAACAAGTAAAATAATAATAAGTACAACTCAGTTGATGGTTGACCAAAAACTTAGGTTAGGGCAGCAATATTACGTAAGCTATCAGCTAATTTCACACCTTGTTCTCAAAAAATTGGGTTGGCATAGCCCTTAATCTATATATTATATACAGCAGTTTCCCTGGTTTACTCCAGATAGTTCCCATATTTTTTTTTTCTTAAAGGGGTTTTTCCCACGGGCTGGGCGTTTAGGACCAATATCACCTCCTACATTTATGAGAATTATCTTCACAAACACAGGGAACATTTTTTTAAATACATCTAATTGAAAAATGTTTAAAATGGCAGATTAATGAAACAGAATGTGAATCTCCCAGACGATAATACCCCCTGTTAAGTTTTAATTGTATGTACGTACAAATGTATACTTTATAATTGCCAGCCTCCAGTCAAATTTTTTTTTTGCTCCATGTGACATTGGAGTTTCAAAATTCTTTGCTGTAATGGGACCAGTTTCCTCCAAGTGTCAATGCATCCAAGGAGATTCAACCAACGGCAAAGTGGGGCAGAGGGTCGTCTTCAACTAGGGGTCGTATGTAAGTCTGGTGTCCTTTGTAGGGAACCGTCTGTATAGATAGAATATTTATTTTATATGAATATATATATATATATATATAATATAAAACATCTGGCAAAAGTTTGAGGTTTCTCTCGTGTGTGCAAGGTGTTCTTCCTCATGGGTCCTCCAGTTTCCTGGTAGTTTGATTTAGTTATAGCCCCCTTGTGGACAGGGACGATCTCGGCAATCTCGGTGCGGTGCCTGCGTAATTTGCACTATTAAATAAAGGAATTATTATTATTAATATAAGATTTAGTTCCTGGGTGTTGAGATGTCTCTTGTTTGCGATAAACCAGAAAGCACAATTAGATTTGATCGTAGTAACTTAACTCACAAATCCAGCCCAATAGTCTTATCGTGTGATGACACCTACCGCTTTTGGAAACGCAAAACAAGCCCGCAACCTACGCGGGGCCGTGTTTTTGCGGTAATTTATGACAGCGTACTGTGTTTCATCCACCCGCCTTAGGCTACTTCACACTACGTAGGGGGAACGTATCATACAGCTTGACTAGTCACGGCCGATAACTCCTCCCCAAGACGCAATGGGCGCACGGCACTCACATGTGACATCTGCCGCACTAATGAACACTCGTGCGCACCAACGTGGTGTTAGGACAGGATCATACCAGCAGTACAACTCAGTATTTGTAATAATTCAATCTTAATGTGAAAGCCTGTTTCTATTTCAGGTTCACCTGTCCCTTGGAGTGGATGGATAGCAGTACTCAGGCAGTAACTCGCTTTGCGATCGACAATCCTATAGCACTGCAGTGTGTAAGGAGGTTGTTCTAGGAATCTGGAAACACTCCTAATGCCCCTTCCACACTACAGATGTGATGCAGAACTAACTCATCACACTCGCAACGCAAGCTGCCGGGAACGCACGGCCCCGAACCCTGCAACCGCGGAGTGACTTGACATGCTGAGTTTCACTCCCCGGTGTCAGCGTTCGGGCGTGGTTTCGCCGGCCGCTTGCGTTGCGATTGTTGATGCAGTCAAGTCATCGCATCACACTCGCTAGTGTGGGAAGGCTAAGGCCACGGTGGGAAATAGCCCATGCCTACCCCCTCTGGCTCAAGCTCTTGTGTTGTTTCCAAGCCGCGTCCAACTGTCACCAATTAGTGGCCTTCCAACCAACGGGACCATCACTCGACTTTTTCCATAAGCCTCACTTCCTCGTTCCATTGGAAACTGCTGGCCAAAGTGCAAGGTGAAAACTTCAAGTCCTGCAGCAATGGTGGACTTGAGCAGGAGCAGGGTAAGCAGGCTTTTTTAATTCCCAGTCCAGGCACTGATTCCCAAAAAACTTTTATTATCTACATCCTTTTTTAGTCAACTGTGCAAGTTGCTAGTCTCTGTTTGCTTACTCAGATTATGACCTATACAAAGAAGAATACATTATCAAAAGTTATATCAATTTTCCAATATACTTTTCTGTATCAATTCCTTTTTAAAATGTTTTTCTAGATCTCTGCTGCTGTCATTCTATAGAATCTTCTGTGTTTTACTCATTTCCAGTGGACAACATCTGCCCCTGGGTCCACAGGTGCACTATGGATTTCGGCAGAGGATCCATGTGTGTCCTTTCTAATTTACATAAATTGGATACATTTGTACGATTAATGGTCCCTTTCATGTATTCTGGAAAACCAGACTCTACTCAAGGTCGTGCGGCTTTTGGGATAAAAAGTAATAAAGCGGCGTAATCTAAAACTATATTGCCTAATGAGAATGTTGGTATGAAGAGGTTTAATATTACATCAGGCTAATTTGCAAATTATCTTCAATAAAGAAATTGAAAGCTAATGCTATTTTTTCAAAGATAATTGCACTTTTATGACTTGTTTCACTATCAGTGCGGCAATAAACTAATGCAATGAGATGTCTGATGTCAAGGATTTTGAATAATGCCTTTAAAAAAATCCCATATATTTACTACTTAGAGATGACAATTCCTTCTGGAGAAAGTGAACCTCCGGGCACAGATATTTTAATAGGTTCATTGCAAATGACTGATAATTTGAGAAGAACTCTGACCTCCAAATATCTTGATCAACTTGTTTTCAAAGCACACGAGGAAGTGCATATGTATGTACATTTTATCTGGCTTCCCCTGCATAATCAATGGAAACGCAAGAAGAAAAGGTTCACTCCCAATGACTGGTAGGAGTGACCCATATCAGCTTAAAGGGATTTTCTATGCTAAAAAACTGATTTCCAGATTGGTGGGTATGAATTTTACAAAAACCGCAAATCAATCAGTAGCTGATAACCAATATGAAATAGGAAGACAGACGCTCCGTTCTGTGTGTAGTGGCTGAAACCGTCCTCTGCAGATATCAAGTTGATGGCAATACACCTGCTGCCTGACCACTAAACTGAGAGCGGAGATTGGTTCCTGGACTCCTCCACCAATCTGATATTTTGTGAACTATTCTTTATGTGATAATGCTATAAAGATTTGTGCCAATGAAACCCTTTTAAATTGATATGGCTCCCAGAAAGGGCAACAGCCCAACCCTACTGTTACATGAAACTTCCTAATCAAGAACAAATGTTATTGGTGAAATGCATTTAAAACACAGTAATAAAATAAATACAAGCCTAGGCGTAACTATGAGAGACAGGCCCCTAGCGACTTATGTCCGGGGTGGGGGGGCAGCTTGCCCCTTTAAAAAAATACATTGTTATACTCACAGCATATACCCACACCATATACAAAATACAAGCATAAACAATACTACAAGCATAAATTCTTGTATATACACAACCACATACAATCCAGCAATACTCAACCAATACTGTAGATGCTGGGGCCTTTCTGATGACTGTGGGCCCCTAGCATTTTCTATGTCTGCTACCACCCCCCCTGCACCTAGTTACCCCCTGATAGAGCAGATGACAATAGTAAACTTTTAACATACTTTTATTAACAGAAATCATGTACTGTGTTCCCTGTTCCTCTGCCTTTCTCTCTTATTAAACAGTTTTGTACTAATCAGCTTTTGTCCATGTCCTATGACACTGAGAGATAAAGGAGACTTGATAAAGTTGACTAAAGATCTTTCAACAGTCCTCTGAATCTCTAATCCCCCAAGGAGGAATCAAGTTGAAATATTCCTCTAGCTATGGAAAGAGTTTGACTAGCCTCCCTCTTCTATCCTTGCTATTCTGTATAAAGGACATCAGATTCACTGTTCACTACAAGGAGAAAGAAGGAAATAAAAAAAAGCATAGAATGCTTTTACTAAATTAAGTATAATAGGTTTACTATTATCACCTGCACACTTAATTTGTACAATAAAAAACGTTTACATTCCTACAAGGTATGATCTATAACACTAAATAGTATTAGTACAACAGTATGTGTCCCCTCGTGGTTGACTAATGATTCTTTTCTGTATCAATTCTTTCAGCTATAAAATGTCCTTACAGGTTCAAACAACCGACTGCTTTCCTTTTTCAAAACTTTGTGAAAACTGACTAATGTATGTGTATCTGTAAGGGGGGACTAGGTAACAGAAAATGACAAACACTAGACCTAATTCTGAACCCACCAATCTTGCCCTACCTACTAACTGAAAACCGAACCTAGGTGGTGGCCAGTAACTGGTCGATGTTCCCTCCCGGCTGCCCAAGTGCAAAACATGCATAGACAAAGACAAATATGAGCTAGGCAGTTAGAAATACTCCGTCAGAGCAGGTCACAACAAAAAAGGGAACCACAGTCAAAAAATAATCACAAACCTGAAATCATAGCCAATGTCAGTTACCCAACAAATCATAACAGTCACCAGCAGGTAAGAAGCTACTATGAAGGATACTCTAGCAAGTACCATAGGAAAACGTAGGCGGGACTCTTATATGATCCAAGCGACCCTGTCTCAATATTGATTTGGCAAAACTCAAAAAATGACAACAGAGGTGCGTAGTGTGGCAGCTGTCAGTCACAATGGTTGAACTAAACAATCAACCAAGAAGACGCATATGTTGTTCATCATTCCAAAAAACATCAGCACCGCTAAACCCTGTTCCTCAGACAGCAAAAAAGTACAGCGGTTCCACATACCACGACAGAGGATGATACAGTAATTATTGTCATTCAAGTTCATTTCAATGCTTAGCTGCAAGTTTTGACAGATACACCCAGGCCCGGCGTCAGCAACCACTGCTGACCCGGGCAAGTGCGCCGGGCCCCAGAGCTTCAAAGGGGCCCACCCACCACGGGTCTATTCTACTTTCCCGCTCGCGTCCGGTCCCACTACCCTCCCCTGATGTAGCCACGCTTTGAGGTGGTCCCCTGCCACACCACCTCACATGTGACGTGGCCCAAGCTAACCACCCTCTTCCTGTGACGAGTGCGCGTCCCACGCCTCGCGTCAGGCCCCGCGCGCTTCGCCTCCCGAGTCCTGCCGTCCTGCACACCTCCACGTCCGGTCCTGCACAACTCGTGCCTGGCCGGCCTTGCCTCATTGTCGCGGCCTGGCTTTCCACCTTCTCCTGTTCTCCTTCCTGACTTGCCCCCACGTTCCATCCCCTCCCTATCCAGCCGGGTGAGTATAATTGCAAACATATGTAACATGTATATGTGTTGTTGTGTAATATTGTGCTGTATATGTGTTTTTTTGTGTATATATGCTGTATATTTGTTGCTTAGCTGTGTATAATTGCTGTATATTTGTGCTTAGGTGTTAATATGCTGTATATGTTGTCTTAGGTGTGTAATATAGCTGTATATTTGTGCTTAGATGTGTATATATCCTGTATATCTGTAGCATGATGTTCTTTATACTGATGTGTCCTGTATATATGCTGTATTCTTGTGTAATGAGTTGTATATACTGGATGGGTGTGAGACACTGCTGTATAGCTGTGTGTATGTTTTGTAATATAGCTGGATGCTGTGGTAATAATGCTGTATTCTGTGTGTATGTGTTTATATACTGGATACGTGTGTAATATGCTGTATGTCTGTGCGTATTTGTTTGTGTAATACTCGGATGCGTGGTGCATATATGCTGTATACTTGATGCGTGTGTATATATGCTGTATATCTGTGCGCTATGTGTTGTATTACTGAATGCCGTGTTATATTCTGTATATCTGTTGCCGTATGGTGTTGTATATACTGGATTGCGTGTGTATATATATTATGTGTGTAATATTGGATTGTGTTAAAGATTCCACTGTTAAGGGCCCCTGATGGCTCTATCTCCAGGGCCCCTGAAACCGAGCCGGCCCTGGGACACCACCAATGTGAGAGGGTGTAGTATCCTTGAACAATAGGGAGGACCCAAAACTCAGGGAATAATTTTCTCTGCATAGGGCGAACCCCAATTTCACTATGAAAGACTTCCTATCCCTGTCCTTGGTATTTCTGTTTATTTATTTACTGTTTATTCATTTATATTCTCTGAATGCTAAACTACACATCATCCTGCAGCGGTCAACGACTTGTGATCTGTGATGTAATTAGTAATCTTTGATTACCTAATAGAATTTATTAACTAAGTTTTAAAAAATTGTAAAGAGATTTGTTGTGCTGTGACTCATAATCCACCTGGAAAGCTGGAGGTAAGGGTGCGGAGCGACCAAATGTGGAAATGTCTGGAAATACATTAATTAAGTTACTTGTTTCTTTATTGGGTTGTGTAATAAATCATTACAGCACCAAAGAAGAACACACGGAGACAGCAAATAAATATGTTTTATATTACAAGGTTTCACGTGCATCTTCCTGTATCCTCAGGTTTAGCTTTGATGAAATAAAAATATTGTTTTTTACAATCTTGTCACCTCTTAGAAAGCGGAATTTCAAGTAATGCTATATCCATTGTAACGTTTGGCGTATACAGAAAGTTCCCGATGTATACCCTGTTGTGTAGACGTTAACCATGAAGACAGAGGGATTTCTTTAAAAAAAATATGTACCGTAATTCCCGGCGTATATACTACCTGGTGTATAAGACGACCCCCCTACTTCCCTGTTAAAAATATAGAGTTTAATATATTCGCAGTATAAACTACCCCTTTTCCAACGCATTACAAACACACGGTAAAAAATTAAAAAAAAACAGATTTGAATTTAACATGGCCTTTTTTTAAATGTAAATTCTTATGACTGCCTGTAATATAGCAGGAAAACGCGCTCAAGAAAAAAAAACAATAAAAAAAAAAAGAAAAAAATAAACGATGCATACAACCAAACAACACCATCGTCCATTTTACTGTAAATGTTACGCATAACTGTACCTTAAATTTTTATTTTATTAAATTTATTAAATATCCATGCCATGTACTCAAAGCGGAAAAAAATTCTTACTATAATTCCTGCCTCTATACCCCTGTCACTGTCTATGGAACTGACAGACATAGCCGGGCACAGCGCTTTACTATCTCCGTCAGCACCAAAGCAATGAATAGAGCAGCCGGGTGTATTCATGACTGTCCGCTCTGTTCAAGAGGGTAGCACGGACCCGTTGCTCCTGATCCATGGTCCATCACTTAGACCCGCAGCGATGCAGTTAGCTCCTATCCTAGTTACTGGACCAGCACTTTATAGCAGACCTCTTTCACCAATTTTGTCTGACTACACTCTCTGCATCTGACGACTTAATTAACTTTGATACGCAATATGCTAATAAGGTTAGGTGCTGTAAGGTGGGTGTTGCCAGGAATGTTTTTCCCTCTCTGGCTCAAGCCCGCCCATCTGACAGTAGACGGCCTATTGGGGGGTTCATCAAAATCAAAACCATATAATATCATGAATAGAGGGAAGTAGAAAAAAATACAGTCAACTACATGTATTAAAGGGATACAAAGAGTTTTCATCAGTTTTGGCCAAACAATGCTGCAGGTATTGGCCCGGTAGATTTGTGTACACTATAACTTTTTGTGCTATTGGTAATGTACAGCCGGACTGGTGAAAATATATTTCTATTCCAGGATTGTATGCTTGGATTCTTCTCACTTGGAGACATGGGTGTGTGAGATCTCTTCTCTCTGGTATACTGTGTGTGTGTATACACTGTACATGTTTTTCTATATGGTTTGTTTATGTGTGTGTATTTGATGTATGTGTGTATATTGTGTGCATATACTGTGTGATTTGTAAATCAACAAAGTTCATGAGTGTATAAATATGTATAATTTTTTTTTTACGGGGGAACAGGCCCCCTTAAGAAGTCCTGCTATAGGTCCTGCTTCTCCTAGTTACACCCGATTCACTTCTAGGAATGAAAGAGATAGCCGGCCACAGCTCTCTGCTATCATCCATCAGACCCAAATATGAATACAGCACCAGGGTGCATTCAGATTGTCTGCTCTGTTTCAACTGCAGAAACAACAGGTTTTTGTGTGTATTATTATTAGCGCACAGGACTGTGAAAATACATTTATTTTCCAGGATTGTTTGCCTGGTTTCTACGCCTTTGGAGGCATTGGTGTGAAATCTCCTCTCTCTAAGTAACCTGCTGTTGTATTCAAAAGAAGCTGCTACAGCAGGGAGGATGCACTGTGTATCAGGAGAAACTGTTACAAGATCTCACACGTCAGTGCACCACAGCGCTCAAAGTCCAGTAACAATCCTGGAATATGAATGCATTTTTCACAACCCTGCAGCTACTAACAACACAAACACAAAGTTATAGTTAAACAGTTATCCAGGACGTCTACCTTACAATGTTTGCAGTTGGTGGTAAAAACTTCTTCGACACTGTTAATGGAATGTCATGGATTTAATGTAATCAATAGCTTTTTTTTATACCAGCTCTGGCCACAGGCACATTTCACCTCTTGCATTGAACATCAATATGATCGCTCAGCGACTGCTCTCCAAACTGAGACGGGTACGGCTGTTATTTACACCCACGAACGACTGTGATATACAACGTCATAGTCCAAAAGTTACTCTAAATGAATTTATAAATGAAAGTTTTAGCCTTGGAGGATTTCAAGCGAGATTCGTAGTAAATTTTAAGTGAGGTGAACCTCTCCCTCTAATCCTCCCACAGAGTAATCAATACCGGATGATGGTATTTGATTTGCTGTGTATCCACTACTCACCACCGCCGGGGTCCCCAATCCGTCCAAAACCAATATGAACTCTGTGCTGACCTAGAAATTATTTAAACAAAAATGTCATTAGCTCAGTCTAAAATTAATGGAAACTTTAATGTACTTTCTTCTCAGCTCGCTGTTAATTGGTGCAAGCTAATCTGGTTTGACAGAGTCACCGAGTGGTTATTTATGAGATCACACAAGAAACCAAATGATCTTTCTTCTTCACGTCTGATTGGAAACACAAATGCTGGGTTATATGGATTTATTGATGAGTGTTAATGTGTCTAGGAATAGAGGCAATTTAAATTCTCACACATAGGCCTTCTTATATATGTTGTGTCCCTGCTGGCGGGTCACACTCAGTATCATCAGGCCACATCTAAAAGGGGGTTTCCACTTTCAGTCAATGAAAGTGTCATTTTATTGTAATGAAACGTTTACAGTTTCCAATACACTTTCTGTATCAAGTTCCTCACTTTTGTTGCTTGATGTCCATTCAAACTTTATTTGTTTACTTCCTATGGACACAAACAAACAGTCCATGGTCATGTGATGACACGGTGCACATCTCGTTATGTGAGTGGACACAGGTAAACATCTGTTACTGTCCCTGGTCCTTGATGTCACACATTTGCTGTCTCGTTATATCCCTGGTCATGTGATTCACACAGTGCACTCTTATTATATCTCCTGGTCTTGTGTTATCAACACAGGTGCCCGTCTCGTTATATCCCTGGTCTGTGATGACACCAGGTGCTGGCTCATTAATCCCTGGTTCACTTGAAATGTGTCACACAGGTGCGGCGGCTTGCTATATCCCTAGTCAATGTGATGTCACCACAGTTCACACGCTTGTTATAGCCCTAGTCATGTGATGTCACACAGGTGCACATTTCGTTATGTCCCTGGTCATTTGATGTCACATAGGTGCATGTCTCGTTATGTGATTTCACACAGGTGCACAGCTCGTTATAACACATAGCTCTGATTACTCTCTTTTCATTACACAAACAATATAATTTATTATATAAATATGGGCAAAAGTTGTTTTTGGTCAAAGATGGTGTATCATCTTGAGAGCTCTCTGCCCTCTCTTCCATTCCTCTCTGAACATATACATATGGTTGAAAGAGTTGTATTAATACATCTAAGATGACACGTTGAATTTCGGGCACTAAAATGGGAATTTTAAAGGGAAACCTGTCACCCTGCCCCCTACTAGCCCCTCAGTAGGTTATGATAATCATTTTGATGTTAATTCTTTTATGTTAACTGCTCAACAATTTATATATTTATTATACATTTTATCTATTTAAAAACTGACAAATCCAATATGATGAAAATCGGCTGAGAAGAATTTGTTAGTGGTCAGCATGGGTATGTTTAGCACTGCGGGGGAGCATTACTTAAGATCCCCTATTTTGGGCTCTGTAGTACCTAGAAAACATACTTTGGTATCAGTATCAAAGATAAAATCTCATTGTACTTTTCTTTGAACCGCCTGTATCTTGGTTCTATAGCTTAAACAATAAAAACCTGATACAAATTTAAAAATATAATTCCTAAAATAATATTGCCACCTGAATGATGCCCAGTCTTCGCATTTATTCTCTTAGGGCCACTTACAAACACACACCCCCGGAAGTTGACACCTGAGTTCATCAGTTCTGGCTGCTCAGTGTTCGGAACCACAACCTGCTGGAGCCAGTGGCGGATAAGACCCGCCATTGGGCCCTGGGCTGTATGAAATTACAGCCCCTACAAGTTGGAATTCACGTTCCTACATTTCATACTAGCATTAAGCTTTATGGACGAGGATGTGGTCCCTTTCCTGCCTGATTTCACTCTGGGTTTCAGGACGCCTCCATGGTCCTGGAATGGCTCTTGTTGTACATGTGTATTGAGAACATTAACAGATGTTTAGGATTGTCATTGGTGAGTCCTTCTCATAATAAATTTTGATGGTGGTTTGGTGGTCCATGGGCCCGTGCTGTCGCCCAAACAGCCTATTATAGTCCTACTTGGCTTTGAGTGGATGCGAGTTTGGAACGCATCACCACTCACCTCGGTGTAAGGGGCCTTAAACTGACTTATCTCAGTCAAAGGTGACCCCTTCCTCACAATTGCATATGACCTTTGGAGAAATGTTTTTAATAGTACAGAAGTTATCATGTAAAAGAGAATTCTAGAATACTATTTCATACCCTACCTGAGGGTGACTGAGTCATTGCACCAACTGGCACTTGACTGTAAATCCCACTTATAACCATCTCTAACCCAATATAAAATTATGATAAGAGGCTTCTGTCCTCTGTGGCTGCCCAGGCACTTCTTTCTCCTTTACCCTAAAGTATGCACTTGCTCCCCTACCTTGTCCTGCCCAGCAAACCCCAAGAATCGTCTTCACGTGTAATTGTCCCTACAGGCAGAAGTAATCAATTGCTGCACCATCCCCAACGCTGTTATGTCATCCAGCTCCAGGTTTATTATCCTGTCTGACGGTAACAGGCCAGCTCTTTTGGCTTGAGTGTACCAAGCCAGTCTGGACCTAGCTTTCCCCAATTGCAAAACCACTTGGTTCAGGACATTAAGAAGCTTGGTCTCTGCATCATGTTGCTACAAGCATTCTCAAGGTTTTTGGGTTCACAATACATAAGACAAACTGGTAGATCTTCCTTTAACATAGAGTTGAGCATCAGGTTTAGTAACAGAACCTACACGCTCGCCGAACTGTATTTGGTCCCACCAAAGATCACGTGGGAACAGGAAGTATTTTTGCGAATATGATTTCATAAGAACTACATCTTAAATTCGATAACAGATGTGAAAAGCCAGAAATCCTAACAATTGCTGTTTTTTCATGCAACAAGTTATATTTAAAATCAATAAAGTTTTTTCCTGCCCATAACAGGCAAACACACATTAGGCATGAATTCAGTATCTAAGATTAACACCTTTGCTTACGTATTTGAAAATTTCCAAACTATTATTGTGACCTTTTTCTTTTCACAAAATTATATTAAAAAAGTTTCAGTTAAAACTAATTAAAGCGGTTGAAGTACTATATAATGTGCCAGTTGTTTTTATCATCTCCCTCACTTTGGGACAATCAGGTCAAATCATTCTTATTTTATGTTCTTAGCCTTTCATCATTGCCGGAGGAAAGCCTTTTTCTCCTCTCCAAGAGACACTTTATCTCACACTTAACCCGGAATCAATGCACTTTGCCAGATTGGGATGAATGTCACTATTGTTAGCGCTGGCACATTGATTACTCTGGAGTAATTGATTAATTGGCATGAGGCTATTCTTAAAATCCGGGTAATAAATTATTTCTCTTCTGAACTTGAAAAAAAAACACTGGAAGGTGGAATTGGAGCACTGTCATTCAAGCCTTTCTACTCCCCACGTGTTCTGCCTCTCGACTCCTCTGTTTTGCTGTAGGGAGAGATGATTCCCGGAGATATATTTATGTTGGTATTCAAAGTCTTGAATGGGCTGAAATTTCAGTGTGAATGCTCCATGGAAAACCCATAGTACCCCGTATTTTTCGGACTATATGGCGCAGCTAGAAAAAATCGCTGTTGATTGTTCTCAGAAATCAAGGTGCGCCTTATATCCAGTGTGCTTATATATGAACCGTACTGACAGACCAAGCTGCCATTAACTGTGTGCACAGGTCTCGCCACCTGCGGCCGTCATTCTCGCTTATATCCGGTGCGCCTTAGAATCCGTGTGCATCTTATATAGGAACCTAGATGTTTTTGCAGGCAATTTAATTGGAGTGTGCGCCTTATACTTCCGGGCACCTATAGTCCGAAAAATACGTAATATGCAACAATTCCTGAGTTCCCATCACATCAGGCTTGTAACACTGGCAACAAATCTATTACATTGCAATTAAATATGTAGTCAGTAGTCCAGACAGTATCGGTCACATCTGTCCTGACATTCCAGTTTTATATAACAGGGTTGCATTGCACATGAGAATAGAACTTTAGTCATATTTTTCTTATAGTCTTTTTCAAGTCAGCAGCCTTCAGTTTACAAAAACTCCACTGATTATTAATCCAATGACAAAAATTGGCAATGGAAACAGCATTATAATAAGTAGAGTTATACTGATAACCTAGGGTTTTGGCATTTGCCTTAGTCAACTGGTCTTTTCTTATAATCTATTATTGGTGCTGTTACTCCTAAGTGCATGGGTCAGTTAGCCCAGTGGGTGTTACCTGTTTTGATTTTGCTCCGCACGCACTGATTCCTTGGCACGATTGACCTGCACTATCCAACCCCCCAATCATACATTTCTCATTGTTTTACGCGAATTGACATATTTACTGAAGGATACCATGTCAGGAGGTGTGACAGATCTTTTTATACTACAATAAGATTTGATTACTTATTTTTTATATGAAATTATTTGGGGTGCTTTGACTAAATATTATGAACTTTTTTCTGGATAATAAAAAAAAAAAATTCACTAATTCTGGGGAAAAAAAGAGTAGTGACGATCCTTTGTATACTACAATATATTTGGGGTCAATAGAACTACCATTGGTTGTTATGAGGCAATCTACGAAGCAGTCCATCAGTATAATCTGGTCCCCACAGTAAACACCTTTCAGGTCTGCCATAAAACAGAACACAGAATGATAGCAGAGCAGTACAGCGCTGTGCCCTGTATAGTGGCC
This sequence comes from Engystomops pustulosus, assembly GCA_019512145.1. Classification (NCBI taxonomy): domain Eukaryota; kingdom Metazoa; phylum Chordata; class Amphibia; order Anura; family Leptodactylidae; genus Engystomops; species Engystomops pustulosus. The sequence continues at coordinate 189,787,790 of CM033645.1, forward strand.
GTTGCTGAAACTACAAATTCACTCCCATTGAAGTTATTGGTGGCACATGTATTGTATACTGATTCTCAGGAAGGTTAATACTGGAGGCTTATTAGAATCCCATCAAACGTCCACTGAGAATATTCTGTTGTCTAGAAGTAATTTTACATGAGATTCACCTGTCATTACCCTGTCATGGTGTTGTTGGTGGTAGTAGACCCCATGGATTCCCGTGGTACATAAGAGCCTCAATATCTGTATGTTTGGATTCTTTGATCATTATACTCATTTTACACTCACGTTTTTTGCTACGACAGTTCTGCATGAATAGTAATGACTATCTTCCTGTCAGCAGAGGGCCGCCCACTAGAATTTTGGGGCCCTTGACTGGCCAAATTTGGTAGTGCGCCCACCCTCCATCATCCCTTGTGCCACTGTGAATTCCCTGTCACCTGGAGGGTTTTCTGTGTCTTAGGGGCCCCCCTCTCTTTACTCAGGGGCCCCTGAACACAGTCACACCAACCCCCTGATGGCGCCCTGCCTGTTAGTGAGTGTTTTTGGTAACTGTAGCATTATGACAGATCGGGCGGTATGGCTGATGTAGTGACTATGCACATAGTAAATATAACGTATATACTCGAGTATAAGCCGACCCGTGTATAAGCCGAGGCCCTAATTTTAATACCACAAAAATGGAAATCTATTGACTCAATATAAGCCTGAAGTGGAAAGGCATTGGTCACAGCCCCGCCAGTTCCTGCCAGCCTCAGTATAGCCTGCCAGCCCCTGCCACCAGTGTTCATATACCTGCCAGCCCCTGCCCAGTGTATATAGCCTCTGCCAGCCCCTGCCCCATTATGTGCAGTGCCATATATAGCCTGCTCCCCTGCCCCAGTTTATCAGCCCTGAAGGCCCTGCCCCAGTTATATAACCCACCCCACCCCCCCCCAAATTGTGCAGCAGCAACAATACCATTGTACAGTATGATCGCACAGAAGATCTCGGGGGCGCCGAATGGTGGATTTTTATTTATTTTTTGACTCGAGTATAAGCCGAGTTTGGGTTTTCAGCACATTTTTGTGCTGAAAAACTAGCTTATACTCGATAGCAAACTAAGGTCTAAGTAGGTAATTCAGATATAGTCAGGTAAACACCTTTGTCCTAGAAATTTTCACCTGAAACCCTTTAACAACCCCACACATATTTTGGGAAACAATACAGTAGATGTGTCTGTCATTTTGGGCTACACCCTTATCTTTTAAAGTCCCCTTGTGTAAGGGTTTTGATTGTATTGAACATTGTCATGAAATGTCAGACAAGACGTTGAGTTTATATGTAGTGAAACCAATGGCATGTGCACACCGTTGTGGTGGGCAGATGTCAAAAAGGGTTCTCTCCAATATAACCCTGTAGAATTTGTTCAAGAAGGGTTTTCTTAGTGCTATGAGAGAATGACAGATGTTATCTAGATAGATCATGCTCAACCCCACAACTTGTATAAGGAGGGGTGGTACTGGGATTTGGCTTTGATTTTAAGGAATTGTCACATCTTCTTCTCTCCATAAACTAGTTAAATCAGATTAGTAGGTAAGGAGGATTCATTCACAACATTTTTTCTATTACCCAATCATGGGGGATATTCACGCCTTTATACGCAGAATGTGCTGAAAAAAAGCCATACTTACATTGCTACGAACTGCAACTATTTCCCCCTCTACATGTCCTGGGCAGGAAGGGGTGTGGCATACAACTGCGATGGGCACACAATAGTGGGCTCCCCTCGAAGATATATCAAGAGCCTCTTAATATATCTGTGTTGTCTGGGGGGTGGGACTTACATAAAGCGTTGTCGCAGACAGCCCCGAGCTCAGATAAATCTGCCCCATTGAAGGGCATGTCAAAATTTGTGCAGAATTCATGCACTTCTTGTTGAGAAGTGGGTGGTTTCTTAAAGAGGTTTCCCAGGAATACATCTGAGGGGTCGGGGAAGGGGTGGCAAAAATCCTTCAAAGTGTACTAAACCTATCAGGTTTCCATGTAGTGGAAGTAGGTCCCATGAACCAACCCCCACTTCCAACTGGTGTCAAAGAACCAGAAGTACAGGTGTGATCCAGAAACCAGGAGTTGGATGGGTACACTTTATTTTTACCACTCCAGCCCTCAAGGCCATTCCTTGGTCCAATTACAGCAAAAAATTTTGAAACTCCAGTTGTCATTGGGGCCAAAAAAAAAAAATTTGTCTGGATCTACAATTATAATTTACAATTTCAACTTAGCATACAAATTCAACTTAGAACAAACCCCATATGGAACCTGCTTGTATGTACCGGGACCGCCTCATTCCCCCCTTTAGTTCCCATCTCCATCTCCGTCTCAAAAGAACAAAGGGAGGGGAAGTTATAGGAAAAAGAAAAAGAAAGTTGTGAGTGTAATAAAAAAATTAACTTTAGTGTTTGTTAATAAAATCTAGATCTAAATCTTATTCAATATTCATAACTTTGACAAGCGAGCATGGGTCTCATTGCCACGCTGTTGCCCCCAGCCACAATTATTGCATGATTAGCTCTAGCGGATATAGATACGGTGGGATTCCCCTAATATTTGCTTTTATCCTCCGTGAAATGTTTGATTCCCCACTTAAATTTAGTTAGTGGGAATCTAGTGACAGTGTTGGAACTTTCCTCTTAACAAGTGATGTTCAAAGGACCCCTATTTAAAGCCCAGCGTGACAACCGCTGTGTGCGTGTGTCAGCTGTCAGTATGGGGGGAATGCGTGGAGCGATACTGCCGCGTTCTCCTCTCTCCTAGCCCTGCACGCTTGTCTGCTCTATAATGCAATGCGCGCAACGGGACAAGGCCTGATGGTAGGTCTGATATAATGTTTGAGCCCGATCTCACTGCTTGTGATCCGCTATAACTCACTGTCCCTTTATCGATCTTATCCCTAAGTTGTGCTGCTGGCATAATAGTGTCCCGACACGTGTTTCGCCGAGTCTCCCCGGCTTCTTCTAGGGGCGGGGCGGCCGGGTTCTCGGGTCGCTCTTTATTTCCAATCCTGATTTGACATGCTTACTTAGCCAATGCAATGCCACTAATCGCCATCTGTGGCATGCACATTGTATCAGAAAGTGTCTTATGCTATTTTTGGCAACATAGTAAAAATTAAATTTGGATTACTTGCAAGAAACTCCGAATGGTATTTTCTACATTGATATATATAATGAGGAAGGTTTTTTTCATCCTACATCATATGAAGGCAAACATGCCAATTTATTGCCACATCTATATATTTGGTTGGACAATCAAAAATGTCTTTATTTAGCTAATATGATTTTATATCTGATATTATCTTTGTTGAGAACTGTCAAGCAGTTAGACAATGGATAAATAAATATGATGGGTAGTATTATGTAAACCGTACTAAATACTTGAATAGTAACATTTTGTTCCATAAAAATTCAGCAATTAGGAGGTAAAGGGTAGATCCTATATTGCATATTAAATAATCATTTTTTATCCAATCGGGAGACCCAGTTTAGGCTTCCTTATGTGGTCACCTCAATCTGTCCCCCAAGGTGACCATTTGTGGCATGGGATTATAGGAAAGTGAAGAGTCACGTCAAATGTTCACCATGAATGACTTCTAAAAAGAAGTCATCCAAATCCCCAAGTTTTCTCATTCAGCCCTCTGGGCTTGAGGCTTCCCATTCTTATATCCATAAGCTCTCTTGTTGAGAAGCATGTTGTCTAGTGTCTCTCCGCCTCTGATTCCTAAGGTAATCCAGGGTAATCGCCCAACCTTTCAATCCTAGTTAGATGCGTTGTGGACTTTTTTGAAATGTTCTGCATAGGGGTTGGCTGGATTGTTTGTTCTGTTTTAACGCTGGGGGTCCCTCTTGCATCCTGTCAAAATTCTTTATTGAATATCGATGTTCTCTTATCTGTCTCATTTCTCGAATAGTTTTCCCCCACATACGAGGTTACAGGGACATGAGGGAACCTATATCCTCCTGGGAGGAACAGGTAATGTGTTCCTGGATATTTGTATCTGTTGACAGTCCTTATCTTCAAATGTTCGTTGTCTCCTCGTACAAGTCTTTGGCAGCCGTTGCATAAACCGCAAGGATGAAACCTGCGTATATTATGGCACCCATCCTTCTTTCTCCTTTACAAATGACTCCGCACCAGTATGTTGCCTATTGAGGAACCCTTCTTGTACCCATGGATATTTGGTTGCCTACACTTTCGGCAAATCCGGTATCTTAGTGCCCAGGATCCCCAAGTGGCGGTTTTCTATGTTGTTCATTGCTCCCATTTTATCATGCAGGGTCAGTGAGGAACCGATTTGAGAGTCTGTTTTACCTTAGTCTTAACCTGTATAAAGACGACTATCGGTGTGTAATCGCGACATTATAAGCTCCTTTTATGGATCGTCCCCGATACGTCCTCTGTCTGTAGGCCTCTTTCAGGGCTACTTCACCTGTCCTTGAAGCCTTTCAAGGGTTGAACAATTCCTTCGTAGCCTAAGGAACTTCTCCCTTTTGGCAATTCCCCTTGATAGTACATGGCAGTGCGCACTTTCGCCTGTAATAGGCCTAGTTTGTGGCCGTTCTCTTGCGATCATAACAATTCTCGTCTGGACTGACCCTTCCTCAACTCACTTTTGTGTCAGGAAGGGAATCGCAGACTTTGCTGTCGTAACTGCTGACGTTCTCACAATAGATAATATCGATGATAATCATTATATTCTAAATAAAGAAACATTTTTGTATGTTAACAACAAATATATAGATGTGTGGCAATAAATTGGCCATTTTTGCCATTTCATAATGATGTAGATGAAAAACCTTTCCTCATTATAATATCAATGGTAGAAATACCATTCGAGTTTTCTTGCAAGTATACCAAGATTTAATCTTTTTACTAGTTGCAACTAGCAATAAACCTTTCGATACATGTTGCATCCCCTAGATGGATAGTGGCATTGCATTTGACTAATTAGCTGTCAATCCTGGTTTGGAAATAAAAGCGCGCCCGAACCCGGCCGCCCCCCGCCCCTAGAAGAAGCCGTGGGAGACTCGCGAAACACGTGTCGTGGACACTATCTAGCCCGCAGCCCAACTTATGGATAGATCGATAAAGGGACAGATGTTATCTCGTATTCAAATCAGTGAGATCCGCGGCCAAACGATATATCATGACTACCATCAGCCTTGTCCCTGTGCGCCATGTCCATTATAGAGCAGACAGCCGTGGCATGTGCTAGGGAGAAGGAGGACGCGGCGTAGTCGCTGCACCGCGATCCCCCATACCTGACGCTTACACACGTCACACAGCGGTGTCACTCTGGGCTTTAACATAGGTCCCTTGAACATCACTGTTAAGAGGAATTTCCAACACTGGTCCTAGATTCCCACTCTAAAGTTAAGTGGGATCAACTATTTCACAGAGGGAATAAAGCAAATATGGGGACTCCCACCTGGATCTTACCCCTAGTAGATCTATCTGCAATATTGTGGCTGGGGCCACAGCGTAGCAATGAACCCATTGCTCGCTTGTCCAAGTTATGAATATTGCATAAGAGTTTAGACTCTAGATTTTAATACACGAATAAAAGTTATTTTTATTACCTCAAACTTTTTCTTTTTCTATACTTTCCCCTCCCCTTTTTTCTTTCTGAGATATGTTAATGGGTGGTGCACACCGTGAGTGTATGATCCATTTGAAACACATCGTGTAGTCAATTTATCCCTATCTCCGGCCACCAGTAGAGAAAATGGTATGGCTAATATGAGAATAATAACGATCGATAGGAGGTAATTGCTTTCAGAGAGGATGGAGTCCCGGATTTCATTTGAATTTTTTACCTAATTTTTCTCCTCCAACCCACCCCTTAAAAAATGCCAATATGAATTTGAAAGAACAGACTCCTTAATACAGTGGGAGGTTCCCGCTGGATGGTGACACATCTTCCTATTTCTCAATTATCCAAGGAGTAATTGAATTAAGCTATGATATTGTAACCACAACCTTTGCCCTGCATCATCTAAAATTTCGCTCAGCCCTTCACACTGACGCTAACCCGGCAATGCTCCGATACTGTAATTGGACAACTCCATTGAGCTTCAGCAGATCATCGGAATTATTGATCCTTTGACAACAGCACAATTAGGAAGAGCAGTCACCTAATACAGCTAGTTAAAGATCTACTCGATGACCCAGGCTGTCAAACTAGAAAAATTAAATTAGAGAAGGAATAAAGCGAGGGCCCACAGAGGACCAACCCTTGAATCTCATGGTTAATCATAAGTATTTGCGTTGTCTGGTAGATACACTTTTTCTTAATTACCAATTATTGTTTTGTCATGAGGTTGTTTTTTTAGTTGAATAATTGTTGTTACATGTGGCGGTTAAACAATCTTACACCAAAAAAAGCGCGACTTGATACAGCTTATTTCTTATGTCTAATTGGGGGCAAATAAAGCTGAATAATTAATCCAATTAAAGAGCTTACAATTCATTTGGTGGTAATATCATTATGTATTTTCATGTTGGTGCTGCAGTTTTTTATACGTTTTTGATAGCGCTTAAAGAGGAAGTCTACCATCAAAATCCCATTATGATAAACATGGGGCACATACTACTCATACATCCAAGCACCGTTACATGTGGTACATCTCCTTTATATTTGTTTTTCCACGTCTCCTTTCCTTCTTAAAATCACCTTTTACATTTATGCTAGAGCCTAAAAGGCCTCCCTCCACGCTGCAGATTCACAACTGCTACACTGTCCCCCCCTCCCCCTCGCCCAAGCTCGGCGCTACCCCTCCTAATCTGGCTGATAATCTCATTTGCAGCAAGGAAGTTTCAGCACACAGAGGGAGGCTCCTGCACAGTGTACAGGCCTTTGAGCTGCAGCCAGGAGGGGCTCTGTAAACCTCCATAGCCCTTCGGGCTCAATATCATAATGGTAAAAAGTTGATTTTAGAAGGAAGGTGACTATGGATAACAAATTATAGAATTACCTGGTGCCTGGGTCTCATGAGTTAGTGTCCCTGGTTTTCGGAGTGGATTTTGATGAAGATTTTCTTTATTTTTGTTTTTATCTTAAGGTTTTCCAGACTCTGCTGCATAACTACTGGTCTTCTTCATTTTCTGCGCCCCGGCTGGAATAGTATTGGGTCACGGTACTCCTTAGTTACAAATGTCCTTGTGTAGTAGGGAAGTGACATCCATGGTTCCAAAAGCACTTATGGGTCACACAGATTCTATAAACATTTTCAGGGACAATTTTTTCTCTGCAAGTGTGCTGTTCCCTAGTGATTGTTGTTTTCGACCAAGCCGGCACAAAGTGCTCTTTCAGTGAACAATGGTGCCCGCTCAGTATCAAGCTCAACTGACCGTGTAGCATTGTATTTCAGATGGCACTAAGAGGGTCTGGCCAGGCAGGAGGACAGGACATGATGATGTGGGGTCTTTCCTCCCTCCTGAGCCCATCCCTCTCTCTATAAATCACCGCACTATGCCTAGGCTCCAAGCAGGAAGTCAATAGCTCAGCATAATAGGCCCCGTCTATGGTTGACTCCGCCCCCTGAATGAGGCCCATATATTATATTTAACTCCCCCTTAAGACCAGGCCTCTTTCGTTGTTTGCGTCTTTATTTTTCACCCCCACCTCAAAAAATCTATAACTTTTTTATTTTTCCATGTATAGAGCTGTGTGATGGCTTGTTTTTCTGCTAACAAATTGCCTTCATAGGATGGCATTTAATTTCTATGCTATACTGGGGAAGCGGAAAAAAATTCTGATGCAGTGAAAATTGTGAAAACAGCATTTTGCGCCCGTTTTTTTTCTCTTCCTGTGGGCGTGTTTAACGTCTTTCCTGGTGCACTCACAATGACATGTCCTTTTTATTCATTGGTCAATACGATCACTGATACCAAATTGTATAGTTTTAATGTTTTCAACATTTCACAAATAAAACCCCTGTAACAAAAAAAAATTCTTCATTTTGCCTCTTCTTGCGCTAATACTTTTTCCAATACTTGGTGTATGGAGTGTTTGTGGTGGTGTCATTTTTTTGCGACTATTGATACCTCTTTCAATGCTTTTTATTTTTAGAATTGTAACGACCTTTTGATCACTTTTTATTGATTTTTTTATATTTTCAAAATGGCAAAAAATGCCATTTGTCGACTTTTGGGCAACTATTTCCCGTTACGGGGTTAAACGCAGTAAAAACATCTTAGTATTTTTGATAGAATCGGGCAAATTTTCCGGACACGTGATACCTACGTGTTTTTAAGTATTTTTCTGTTTATTTATATTTATATCGTTCTTATGGAAGGGGGGTGATTTGAAATTTTTGGTTTTTTTAATATAATTTTTTTATTTTTTATTTTTTTTTATACAAATTTTTTAACTATTTTTCAGACTCCGTAGGGTTACGTTTAACCCCTATGGTTGTCTTGATTGATCCTAACCATATACTGCCATACTACATATGGCAGTAATGGGGATTTTTCACCCATCTATTACAATGTGCAGATCGCACATTTAATAGATGGCCTAAAACATGAATGCCTCGGATCACTGTGTGATCCGAGGCTGTCATGGCAACGGATCGCCGCTCCCCGATGACGTCACGGGAGCGGCGATCGAGCAGAGTGGCGGCGCCCACCGCGCCGGCTCGTTTATCCAACCGCAGCTTTGCCGGCGCAATGAAAGGGTTAACACCCGCGATCGTACAGCACCGATCGCGGGTGGTTAGCGACGGGTTGCTTGCTTCATTGTGAAGCACAGCCAAAACCCGGCGTGTATGAAGGGCTCAACCCGTGAACCCTCTCATACTACCCACCATGCGCAATAAAACGTACATGTACGCTCTTATTGCGCTATGGGTAATTAAGAGTCTATATCGTTTTACATGGATGGCTCTAACAATGCCACTAGGCACATTGTAACAATCTGTCAGAAATCCATACAGCCTTGGGTCTCGGAGCATATGATTCAAAACAAAGATGGAGCCCCACCTTTAAATGCTGGCGGCAATAAAAGGGTGAACCCTTCGATCAGTGCTATCACAGGTTTTACAGTGGGGTGTTTGCTGCAACATGCACACACCCCACTCTGTATGAAAGGGCTCACCACATGTAGCCCTCTTCAACAGGGTTAATAATCAGCCTGTGTCGTATATTTATGGCAACAGAGTGTTAAAGGATTACAATAGAACCCTATCATGAAGCCAATCAAATACTCTCCGTAGGCCCTTATCTAATTATTTAATTTCCGATCGATGGAACCTGTCCTCTCAGCAGTGCAGGCTTCGCATGAGGGCCTTCCTGTGCACTCCCCTCTATTCTGCTTGCTCCGCCGCACCCCACATCCTAATGTCATCAATTTTCAATGCTGACGGTGAACTGCACCAATGGCAAGCGCAAGCTTTCTGGTGGCGATTGCACAGCATTATATGTTTCCATTTTTTCCCTGCAACTGGAAGAGGCTTGTTTTCTGCAAATTGTACTTCCTATTCAGTATTTAAAATATTCCATGCTGGTGTATCTGGGAAGCTGGAAAAAAAAAATCCCAATGCAGTACTATTGACTACAGTCAGTACAAAAACAGAGTACCAATTTAGATAGTTTAAATATCATAGTTTAGTATCATGAGTTTTATACGGTTTGAAAACAAAAGCACATGTCCATCAAGTTCAACCAAGGAAGGGAAGGATTTGCTGAGGAAGAGATTAATTGGAAACAATCTATACAACACAGCTCTCTGCTGTCCCTGTACCTGAGGCGGCTATTCCCACATTGACAGTTCTCACACAAAAAACAAGCCTGGTCACCTCCTTGGGATATAAACCTTGTTTTCCTCCAGACGGAGACGTGCCGGCCCCCTCGTCTGTTTATATTTGATTGTACATTCTGAACAGTTTTACACAGGGGCGTAACTACACGGTAGCAAGCCAAGCATGGTCAGGGGGCCCTGTCATCCGACCACACACATAAAGAGGAGTCATATGCACCTTATATCTATAATTGTACTGCACATTGTCCAGCATATACTGTTATAACATATACTGTGATGTATAATGCAGTACTCTGTGATGTGTATTGGTGTCCTGTATCACTGTATGGTTAGTATGTTGCATATGGCACTGTATGTGTGCGTATATGCTGTGTGTGTGCACATGAGTATTTAATGTGATTGTAACTCCATGTGTGAGTATACTAATAGTGTCCATCACCGGCCATTTATTAGGTTACAACAGCGCTTCAGGAAGTGGGTAATTATGACAAGATCTTGGTGGCTTTACGAGCAGCTGATGGATCATTGCATGGTTGTTATATAATCTATGATTTACTAGTTCCTCCAGGTCCTTCGCAACAAGGACTCTCCTAGATTTTACTCCCCAACAGGATTATTATGCCCCAGTTGCATACCTTACATTTACACATTAAACTCATTTGCCAAGTGGAGACCAAAACTCAGTTTTGTCCAAGTCACCCTGCCGCCTATTAACCATCCTCCATAGACTGTATTAACCTACACTCATCTTGTACTACTACCGTATTTTTCAGACTAAGGCGCACTAAAAATCCTTTGATTTTCTCAAAATCAAGTGCGCCTTATATCCAGTGCGGCCTATATATGAACTGTACTTACGACACACTGTAATCCTGTATAATCAGGTGCGCCTTATCTCTGGTGCCGCTTATATATGAACCTAGACTGTTTTTAGCAGTGCTTTATTTGATGGTGAGCCTTATACTCCTGGGCGCCTTATAGCCTCGAAAAATACTGTTACTCCCTTTCCCTATAGACTGTAAAACTTACACTACACACGCTTGGTATCTGCTCATCTGCAAAAATGACACAGGCTTATTAATGCCTACCTCTATATCATTATAAATATACTATTAATAGTAGTGGGCCAAGCACAGAAACCCGGGGGTAACCACTGAATATGATCCTTCGCCATTTTCAATCCAATTACACAATGATTTCTGCCAAACAATTGGACCTTATTTTTACCCATCAAAGGCGTCTATAATGGACGGCAAATGCCTTTGTAAAGTCCAAGAACACAATATCCACAGCAGCTCCTCCACCAGGCACCTGCTCACCTCGTCATAGAAGCAGATTAGGTTAGTCTGACACTTCTATCTAGTCAACCCTGCTGCCTGCACTTATATCTACTTAGTCTTCACACATCTCTTTACTACCCTTCCAATATTTTTCCCCACACATGGAAGTTAACGCTTACAGCCTGTAATGTGCCTGGCGAACTTTTAGAGCCCTTTTATATATTGAAACATTGCCTTGCGCCACCAGTGGACGTAGATTGTAGATCGCATTAATATGGGTTGTGGTTAGGTATGTGGGTATTTGCAGGGCACACAATTATTTGTTTAGGGACCATGGTACGAGGGTTACCTGACCCAACAGCCTCATGGAGCAGGCGTGCCGGCATGGCTCTATTCTCCACTGGCGTGACAGGATTGCTGAGCGCGTTAAAAATCAAGCAAAAGACCAGTTACCGTTACTCATAGCATTTTCCAGCGCACCAGACTGTGGTAAATCTTTTCTTTCTTTTTTCTTCATAAATCAACTTCTAAGTCATGCCTAATGAGCTTCTAGGGGCTCTGGTGGTGTTTCCAGAGCCTATCTGTTGCTGCAGATTTTCACTTAGTCAAATTTTAAAGAAATTTTGCCTGGATCTGTCCGCTGGTTTTTATGCATAATGGATTTTGATGGTAAATTTCCTTCAGAGGGTTTTTCCCCACGATGTAAGTTAGGCCCTATCCACTATCGCTCCAACTTGCTGTCAGTGGGGGTGCTGATACCCCCACTATCTCGAGAACGAGGGGTCCAAACCACCCATCCTCGCCCCTCAGACTATGAATCGACACGCCGCGAAGACCGGTCTTCCGTTACATTACTCTATGGAACTACGATGATCGCCAAGCAACTAACTTTTCTTCGTGGTAAACCCCTTTCACGGCTATCCGGCTGGGCTCATAAAATGGGGCGCTTAAGGGGGCAACAGTAAAGGGGTGCATTTTTGGGTGCGCGGCGAAATGGCACACAAAGGCCAGTCCCCGGGTTATCGTACAAGATAGTTCTGCCATGGTTTGTTCTTAGTGATATTTGTGTAAGTCCAGCAACTATATATTTTATATTTGTAGTGCAGACAAAATCTTTTGGGTCTCGTGACTATTGGACTTGAAAATGTTTGGATTCGATAAGAACGCAGGAGTAAACATAATACTTCCTTAACGACACCTGGATAACTGTTACAGATAATTGTTGTAGCCAGGCTAAGTTACATTAGGTTACCAAAATCCAGAGGGCCTTTTGTCATGTAGGGTCTCCTGTAGTCGGGACTGCTTTACATGGTTGGGGTTGATATTGGGGTATTTGCACCCAGAAATAAAAAGTGGGGTGCAGCATTCCCCAGATACAATAAAAGGTCGGGGGGAGCTGTCATGGGTCCATTCACCTCTGCATCACCCATCCTACATAACACTACACGCGCTCATGTGATATCACAGGTGCGAGGCTCATTATATACCTGGTCATGTGATATCTCAGGTGCGCGGCTCATTATATCCTTGATCATGTGATGTCACACAGGTGCACAGCTTGTTATATCCCTGGTCATGTGATGTCACACAGGTGCATAGCTCATTATATCACTGGTTATATGATGTCACACATGTGCACGGTTCATTATATCCCTGGTCATGTGATGTCACACAGGTGCACGACTTGTTGTAATACACAGCTCCGATTACTGTAAAGAGCCAATCACCTGTGTGATATCACACGGCCAGGGATGAAAACTTCATTTGAACGACAGCAAGCAGAGATCTATTAGGAACGGATAAAAAAGGTATATTGGAAAATTGTATACAGTTATATGACCAATAATAATCACATGTATGCTCAGCCTTTTGTGTTGTATTATGCTTCCTGGTTACAGTTCATTTGTGGGGAGTATAGAAGATGGTAGCATTCATTTGTGCACGAAAGTGGACGCTTTTACTATATTATTGATGATTACTTATGCTTGAGCAATATTAAAGGGATTGTCTGAGTTAGACCAGGGACACACACTGCTTAAATGAAGAAACTCTTCCATGTGCTGCGACAAATAAGTAATTATTATGAGGATTTCACACATTGGGGGAGATTTATCATTAGGCAGGATTTTGAGCAGTTGTCAATGTGTTAGACTGGCAGGTTTCCAACAGTCGGATTTATAGTCCAGTGTATGTGCAGTGTGAGTGCGCATTCACACCACAGTGGCGTCGGTATACAGCGCCTCGCCACCGTGGCGTCGGTATACAGCACTTAAAGGGGTTGTCCTCTTTCTGCAAATAAAGGATATTGTAAAGTCATACAATTTTCCAATATACTTTTTGTATCAATTCCTCACAGTTTTTCTGTCCTTCTATAGGAAGCTTCACTGTTTATTTCCTCTGGCTAAAACCGGTCCATGGTCATGTGACATCATGCAGGTGCACAGCTTGTTATATCCCTGGTCATGTGATGTCACACAGGTGCACAGCTTGTTATATCCCTGGTCATGTGATGTCACACAGGTGCACAGCTTGTTATATATGGTCTGTTTAAACAGCTGATCTTTGTTATATTTGAATCTGATGGGGAAATCATATACTATATGATTACATTAAATAATATGTAGTAAGATAAAGGTAAGAAAGGACAACACAATCTATGAAAATGTCCTGTTGGTGGTGTGCATTTGTCTACTTTTGCTTCTATTTTTATTACTCTATTGTCTCTAAAATTAAATATGAAGATACAAGTAATAATAATAATAATTAATCACACTCAGTTGATGGTTGACCAAAAACTTTAGTTAGGGCAGCAATATTAAGTAAGCTTATCAGCTAATTTCACAACTTGTTCTCAAATAAATTGGGTTGGAATAGCCCTTAATCTATATATATATATACAGGCAGTTCCCGGGTTACGTACAAGATAGGTTCCATATGTTTTTTCTTAAAGGGGTTTTCCCATCTGGGCGTTTAGGACCATATGACTACATTTATGAGAAATTATCTTCACACGGGAACATTTTTTAAAATAACATCTAATTTAAAAAATGTTTATAAATGGCAGATTAATGAAACAGAATGTGAATGCCCAGACGAGAATACCCCTTTAAGTTGAATTTGTATGTAAGTCAAAATTTAATATTTTATAATTGCAGCTCCAGTCAAATTTTTTTTTTGCTCCAGTGACAATTGGAGTTTCAAAATGTTTTGCTGTAATGGGACCAGTGTTCCATCCAAGTGTAAAGCATCCAGAGAGATTCACCAAACGTCACGGTGGGCAGAGAGGTCCGTCTTCAACTAGGGGTCGTATGTAAGTCGGGTGTCCTTATGTAGGGAACGTCTGTATATATATAATATTTATATATATATATATATATATATATATATATATATGTTTAATCATCGATATTATTCTTTGTGAGAACGTCAGCAGTTAGAAATTGGATAAATAAATATGATGGTAGTATTAGGTAAACGTAATAGATACTTGAATAGAACAGATTTCGTTCCATAAAAATAACAATTAAGGAGGTAAAGAGTAGGTTCCTATATTGCATAATTAATATCATTTTTATCCAATAGTGGGAGACCCCAGTTAGGCTTCCTTATAGTGTAAACCTCAATCTGGGTCCCCCAAGGTGACCATTTTGGGCATGGGGATTATAAGGAAAGTGAGAGTCACGGTCAAAGTTCACCATGATGACTTCTAAAGAAAGCATCCAAATCCGAAGTTATCATTCAGCCCTCTGGGCTTGAGGCTTCCCATTCTATATATCCATAAGCTCTCTTTTTGGAGAAGCATGTTGTCTAGGTCTCCGCCTCTGATTCCTAAGGTAATCCGGGTAATCGCCCAACCTTTCAATCCTTTAGGATTGCAGTTGTGACATTTTTTGAAATGTTCTGCAATAGGGGTTGGCTGGAATGGTTTGTTCTGTTTTAACGCTTCCCTCTGCATCCTGTCAAAATTCTTTATTGAATATAGATGTTCTCTTATCCTAGTTCTCATTTCTCGAATAGTTTTCCCCACATACAGTAGGTTACAGGGACATTGGAGAACATATATCACTCCTGGGGAGGAACAGGTAATGTGTTCCTGGATATTGTATCTGTGACAGTCCTTATCTTCAAATGTCGTCTTTCTCACAAGTACTTGGCATGCCGTGCATAAACCGCAAGGATAGAAACCTGCGTATTTATGGCACCCATCCTTCTTCACTTTACAAAAATGACTCCGCACCAGTATGTTGCCTATTGAGGAACCCTTCTTGTATCCACATGATATTTTGTTGCCTACAATTTCGGCCAAATCCGGATCTAGTGCCAGGATCCCCAAGTGGCGGTTCATAATGTTGTTCATTGCATCCCATTTGTCATGCAGGGTAGTGATGAACCTGATTTGAGAGTCTGTTACCTTAGTCTTAACCTGTAGTAAAGATGATCTATCGGTGTGTAATGCGACATTATAAGCTCTCTTTATGGAGCGTCCCGAATACTGTCTCTGTCGTAGGCGCTCTTTCAAGGCTACTGCCCCTTCCTTGAATCTTTCAAGGGTGGAACAATTCCTTCGTAGCCTAAGGAATTCTCCTTTTGGAATTCCCTTGATAGTACATGGCAAGTGCGCACTTTCCGCATGTAATAGGCTATTTGTGGCCGTCTCTTTGCGATATATTCTCGTCTGGACTGACCCATCTTCCTCAACTTCAATTTTGATGTCGAGGAAGGGAATCGAGACTTTGCTGTCTAACTGCTGACGTTCTCACAAAGAATAATATCGATGATTAAACATTTTTGCTGTAATGGGACCAGTGTTCCATCCAAGTGTAAAGCATCCAGAGAGATTCACCAAACGTCACGGTGGGCAGAGAGGTCCGTCTTCAACTAGGGGTCGTATGTAAGTCGGGTGTCCTTATGTAGGGAACGTCTGTATATATATAATATTTATATATATATATATATATATATATATATATATATATATATATATATATATAAACATCTGCAAAAAGTTTTGATGTTCTCTCCGTGTTTGCAAGGGTTTCCTCTGGGTCCTCCGGTTTCCTCCAACACTCAAAAACGTACTGGTAGGTTGATTAGATTATGAGCCCCATTGCGGACAGGGAGTGATCTAGCAATCTCGGTGCGGCGCTGCGTAATTTGCACTATATAAATAAAGGAATTATTATTATTATATATAAGATGTTATGTTCCTGGGGTGGTGGAGATGTCTCTTAGTTTGTGATACCAGAAAAGCACAATTAGATTTGATCGTAAAACTTAACTCACAAATAGCCAGAATAGTCTTAGGGTGATGACACACGTACCGCTTTTGCAAACGCAAACGCAGACGTGCCGGTGTTTTGCGTTAATTTAATGACAATGCGGTACGTGTGTTATCAGCCTTAGGCTACATTCACACTACCGTATGGGGGACTACATATACAGCTGACGTATGTACGGGCGATATACCTCCCCCATAGACGGCAATGGGCGCATGGCAACTCACATGAGTGACATCTGCCGCACTAATGACACTCGGCTAGTAATGACTCGTGCTGCACCACCGTGGTGTAGGACAGTATCTATAACAGCAGTACATCAGTATTTTAATAATTCAATCTTAATGAAAGCCTGTTTCTATTTCAAGGTCACTTCCACTTGGCAGCAGTACTCAGGCAGTAACTAGCCTTGCATCGACAATCCTATAGCACTGCATGTGTAAAGGGGTTTTCTAGGAATCTGGAACACTCCTAAAGGGCCAAGGTGGGAAAATAAGCCCATGCCTACCCCTCTCTGGCTATAAGCTCCTGTGTTGTTCCAGCACGTCCAACTGACAACCAATTAGTGGCCTTTCCAGACCACGGGACATCACTGACGTTTTCCAGAAGACTTCACTTCCTTCGTTCCAAGGAACTGCTGGCCAAGTGCAGGGTGAAAACTTCAAGTACCTGCAGCAATGGTGGACTGTGAGCAGGAGCAGGGTAAGCATGGGCTTTTTTATTCTCAGCCAGGCCACTGATTCCAGAAAAAACTTTTATTAGTCTACCTTTTTTAATCACTGTGCAAGTTGCTGGTCTCTGGTTTTCATACTCAGATTATGACACTATGACAAAAGAAGAATAGCATTATCAAAAGTTATACAATTTTCCAATATACTTTCTGTATCAATTCCTTATGGTTTTCTAGATCTCTGCTTGCTGTCATTCTATAGAAGCTTCTGTGTTTACTTCCAGTGGACATAAATCTGCCCCTGGTCACACAGGTGCACATGGATTTCGGCAGAGGATCCATGTGTGTCCTTTCTAATTTACATAAAATTGGATAATTTGTACGATTATGTGCCCTTTCATTGCATGTATGAAAACCAGAACTCTTACTCAAGGTCAGTGCGGCTTTTGGGATAAAAAAGTAATAAAGCGGCGTAATCTAAAAATAATAATTGCCTATGAGAATGCGGTATGAAGAGGTTTAATATTACATAAGGCTAAAGTTGCAAATTATCTTCAATAAAGAAATTGAAGCTAAATGCTATTTTCAAAGAATAATGCAACTTTTATGACTTGTTTCACTATCAGGCGGCATTAACTAATGGCAATGAGATGTCTGATGTCAAGGATTTTGAATAATGCCTTTAAAAAAAATCCCATATAATTTACTACTTAGAGAGGACAATTCCTTCTGGGAGGAAAGTGAACTCCGGGCACAGATATTTTAATAGGTTCATTGCAAATGACTGATAGATTTGAGAAGAACTCTGACCTCCAAAATCATCTTTGATCAATTGTTTCAAGCACAAGAGGAAGTGCAGATGTATGTACATTTATATCGGTTCCCTGCATAGCAATGGAAACACGGAGACAAGATTCACCCCAATGACTGGTGAGGGAAGTGACCCATATCAGCTTAAAGGGATTTTCTAGACTAAAAAGACTGATCCTTGGACTGGTGGGTGTTGAATGTTAAACCGCAATCAATCAGTAGCTGATTAACAAAAATGAAATAGGTAGACAGCTCCGTTCTGTGTGTAGTGGCTGAATCAAGTCACTGCAGATAATTCAAGTGAATGGCAATAACCTGGCCTGACCACTAAACTGAGAGCGGAGCTACTCAAAACAACTTATAAGTGCAGAGATGGTTCCTGGACTCCCACCAATCTGATATTGTGGAACTATTATATGCTATAAAGAATTTGTGCCAATGAAAACCCTTTTAATTGATATGGCTCTCCAGAGAAGGCAACAGCCAACCCTACATGGTCACATGAGTACTTCATACAAGAACAAAATGTTATTAGGAAATGCATTTAAAATTTCAGTAAATAAAATGAATACAGCCAGGGGCGTAACTATGAGAGGCAGGGCCCCTTAGCAGACTTATGTCGGGGGGGGGGCACTGCCCCTTTGAAAAAAATTCATATTTTTATACTCACAGCATATACACACACCATATACACAAATACAGCATAAACATACATACAGCATAAATTCTTGTATATACACACCACATACAAATCCAGCATATACACACCCAATACTGCAGATGCTGGGGCCTTCTGAGACTGTGGGCCCCATGGCAGTTGCTATAGCTGCTACCCCTGTAGTTACGCCCCTGAATAGAGCAGATGACAATAGTAAACTTTTTAACATAATTTATTAAAGAAATATGTTACTGTGTTCCTTTTCCTCTGCCTTTCTCTCTTATTTAAGCAGTTTGTATAAATCAGCTTTCTGTCCAGTGTCCAGTGACAGCTGAGAGATAAAGGAGATTGATAAAGTGTCTAAAGACTTAACTCTTTACAAACAGTCTCTGAATAGTCTAATCCCCACAAGGAGAGGAATCAAGTGAAATATTCTCTAGCTATGGAAAGAGTTGATCTTTAGCCTCCTCTTCTCATCTCTATTCTGTATAAAGGACATCAGATTCACTGCTTACTACAGGAGAAAGAAGGAGAATAAAAAAAAGCATAGAAATGCTTTACTAAATGAAGTATATGGTTTACTATTATCACCTGCACAATTAATTTGTACAATAAAAAAAGTTTACATTCCGACAAGGTAGGATCTATAACAATAAAATTAAGTATTAGTAACATACAGTATGGTGTCCCTGTGGTTGACTAATGGATTCTTTTCTGTAATCAAGTTCTTTCAGCTATAAAAATGTCTGTACAGGGTTCAAAAACAAGACTGCTTCCTTTCAAAACTGTTGCGAAAACTGACTAATGTATGTGTATCTGTAAGGGGGGACTAGGAACAGAAAAATGGACAAGACACTAAGACCTAATTCTGAACCCACCAATCTTGCCCTACCTACTAACTGAACCGAACCTAGGTGGTGGCCAGTAACTGGTCGACGATCCCTCTCGGCGCCAAAGTGCAAAACATGAAGACAAAGACAAAATAGAGCTAGCAGTTAGAAATAATCGTCAGAGCCAGGTCACAACAAAAAGGGAAACACAGTAAAAAATAATCAGAAAACACTGAATAAGAGCCAATGGTCAGGTTACCAAAAAATCAATGAACAGATTCACAAGCAAGGTAAGAAGCTAACTATGAAGGAACTCTATAGCAAGTACCCTAGGATGCGTAGGCAGGACTCTTATCTGATCCAAGAGCCCTGGTCTCAATAGTGATTGGGCCAGAACTCAAAAAATGGACAACAGAGGTGCGTAGTGTGAGCAGCTGTCAGTCACAATGGGTTAACTAACAATCAACCAAGAGACGCATATATTGTTCATCAATCCAAAAAACAGCAGAACCTGCTAAACCCGTGTTCCTCAGAAAGCAAAAAGATACAGCGGTTCCACATACCACGGACAGAGGATGATACAGTAATTTATTGTAATTCAAGTTCATTTCAATGCTGAGCTGCAATTTTAGACAGATACACCCAAGCCCGGCGTCAGCAACAGGCTGACCCGGGCAAGTGCCGGGCCCCAGAGCTTCAAAGGGGCCCACCCACCACGGTCTATTACTTTCCCGCGGGCCGGTCCCACTACCTCCCCTGAATGTAGCCCGCTTTGGAGGTGGGCCCCCTGCCCTACCCACCTCACATGTGACCTGCCCCAAGCTACCCACCTCTCCTGTGAAGAGGCGCGTCCCACGCCTCGCGTCAGGCCCGGCCTTCGCGCTCCGAGTCCTGCCGGCCTGCACACCTCACGTCCGGCCTGCACAACTCGTGCCTGGCCGGCCTGTGCCTCATGTCCGGCCTGGCTGTCCACCTTCTCCTGTGTCTCCTTCCTGAGCTTGCCACCACGTTCCCGCCGGGGTGAGTATAATTGCAACATATGTAAATGCATGTATATGTGTTTGTGTGTAAATGTGCTGTATATGTGTTTTTTTGTGTATATATGCTGTATATTTGTGCTTAGCTGTGTATATATGCTGTATATTTGTGCTTAGGTGTGTATATATGCTGTATATTTGTGCTTAGGTGTGTATATATGCTGTATATTTGTGCTTAGATGTGTATATATCCTGTATATCTGTGCATATGTTCTTTATACTGGATGTGTCTGTATATATGCTGTATATCTGTGTGTATGAGTTGTATATACTGGATGGGTGTGTATACATGCTGTATATCTGTGTGTATGTGTTGTATATACTGGATGCGTGTGTATATATGCTGTATATCTGTGTGTATGTGTTGTATATACTGGATACGTGTGTATATATGCTGTATGTCTGTGCGTATGTGTTGTGTATATACTGGATGCGTGTGCATATATGCTGTATATACTGGATGCGTGTGTATATATGCTGTATATCTGTGCGTATGTGTTGTATATACTGGATGCGTGTGTATATATGCTGTATATCTGTGCGTATGTGTTGTATATACTGGATGCGTGTGTATATATATATATGTGTGTATATATTGGATGTGTAGAGTACACTGTTAAGGGGCCCACTGAGGCTCTATCGCCCAGGGGCCCACTGAAACCTGGAGCCGGCCCTGGATACACCCACCATATGGAGGAGGGGGTAGTACCTGAACAATAGGGAAGGACCCAAAACTCAGGGAAGAATTTTCTCTGCATAAGGCGACCACCAATGTCCACTATGAAGACTTCCTATCCCTGTCCTTGGTTATTTGTGTTTATTTATCTGTTTATTCATTTATATTCTCTGAATGCTAAACTATCAATCATCCTGCAGCGGTCACGACTTGTGATCTGTGATGTATTAGTAATGCCTTTGATTACCTAATAGAATTTTAATTTACTAAGTTTTAAAAATTTGTAAAGAGATTTGTTGTGCTGTGACTCATAATCACCTGGAAAGCTGGAGGTAAAGGGCGATGCGACAAATCGTGGAAATGTCTGGAAATACATTAATTAAGTTACTTGTTTCTTTATTTGGTTGTGTAATAAATCATTACCAGCACAAAGAAGAACAACACGGACAGCAAATAAATATGTTTTTAATTACAAGGTTTCAGTGCAATCTTCCTGTATCCTCAGGTTTACCTTTGAGAAAATGAAAAATATTTTTTTTTACATCTGCAGCCGTTAGAAAAGCGGAATTTTCCAGTAAGGCTATATCCATTGTGATACGTTTGGCGTATACAGAAAGTTCCCAATGTATACACTGCTGTACCCGAAGACTTAATCTAGAAGACAGAGGGATTTCTTTAAAAAAAAAATAATGTAGTTGGAAAAACCTTCAAAGAGAACCCGTCATGCAAAATAACCCCCCTAAACTAAATATATTTTCATAAACTGCCATTAGAGAGCATTGCCTCTATCCCTTCATTGTCCCTCTATATGCCTGTAAACCTAAGCAATGAGGTCCTAAAGCTGTATGCAAATGACCTGTGAAATGTCCAATGAAGCATTAGCATATTCAAGCTGTCCACTCTATTCATGAGTGGGAGGTACAGCCACACCCCCAGTGCATGACTGACAGCCTGTATAATGATGTGAGGCTGTATAATGATGTGCTTCCTGGTGCTGGTGGCCACGCCCCCTGCAGCCTGTGTGTGCATGTGTGTGTGTATAGGAGAGATACAGCAGCTCCAGGCAGCCATGTTACATCAGAACATGTCAGATTCGTGTGTAGCTGATGTCTGTGCCTCTCACCTGTATATTAGGAGGATGCAGCATGTCAGCAGATGCAGCACAGATACTAGCAATGCTTTACTATACATTACACACAGACATGAGCAGGGGGAGGAAAGGGGAGGGGTAACAGGGGTGACATCACTGCCTCTGACCATGTGACCAGCCTCATTTACATAATAAAGAAATGATGATTTTACAATGAATAATGTATGAAATAACTAGATAAAGGCTGGGATGGGATCCTTGTGAGCTGCTCCAACAGGTAGTAGTGACAGGACAAGTGACACAGACCTGATGACAGGTGTCCTTTAAAGGGGCTGTCTAGTAACAACACTTGCTGATCGTTAGGGGTCTCAGTGATGGGACCTCAATGAATAACGAGAAAGGAGTCTGTTGTTTCCCTGCTGCCCATCAAAAGAATGGAGTAGCTGATCGCACATGTGCACTACTGCTCCATTCACTGCAGAGACATAACTACTGGGGGTAGCAGCCATAGCAGCTGCTATTGGGCCCACAGTGGCAGGGGGCCCCGACATCTAGGGTATTGAGTGTGAATATGTTGTATGTGTGTGTCTGTGTGGCATGTGTGTTTACGCTGTATGTCTGTATTTGGTATTGTACGTATGTGTGTGTATATATTGGGGCACATTTACTTACCCGTCCCGTCTCGATCCCCGCTGTGCGTTGTCCGACAAGGATTCGGATCTTCCGCGATTCACATAGCTTGTGTGCCCGATTTCCTGCATCCGTTCTCCTGATCCATGGGTCCCATCACGACTACAACTCTATGCATCTGAAATTAATGAACTTTGATACTCAATATGCTAAATAGGTTAGGTGCTGTAAGGTGGGTGTTGCCAGGCTGTTTTCTCCGGCTCAGCACCACCCATCTGACAGTAGACGGCCTAATTGGTTATCAAAAATAAAACCATTATATATCATGAATAGAGGGGACGACAGAAAAATATTCCAACTATGCCATAATCAGTAAACTAACATGTATTAAAAAGGATACAAAGAGTTGTCATCAGTTTTGCCAAAACAATGCTGCAGGTATTGTGTATTGTAAGTAGCAGCAGGACTGTGAAAATATATTTCTATTCCAGGATTGTAGCTGGATTCTGCTCACTTTGGAGCACTGGTGTGTGAGATCTCTTCTCTCTGTATACTGTATGTGTGTGTATACACTGTATGTTTCTATATGGTATTGTATGTATGTGTGTATTTGATGTATGTGTGTATATGTGTGTGTATATACTGTGTGATTGTAACTCACAAGTATGAGTGTATACATATGTATAGTTTTTTACAGGGGAACAAGGCCCCCGTTCAGAAGTCTGCTATGGGGTCCTGCTTCTCCTAGTTACACCCCTGATTCACTGTCTATGGAAATGACAGAGATAGCCGGGCACAGCTCTCTGCTATCTCCATCAGCGCCAAAGCAATGAATACAGCACCAGGGTGCATTCATGACTGTCTGCTCTGTTCAACTGCAGAACAACAAGGGTTTGTGTGTATTATTAGTAGCAGCAGGACTGTGAAAATACATTTATTTTCCAGGATTGTTGCCGGTTTCTACGCACTTTGGAGCATTGGTGTGTAGGATCTCTTCTCTCTAAGTAACTGCTGTAGTATTCAAAAAGAAGCTGCTACAGCAGGGAGGATGCACTGTGCAGCAGGAGAACTGTTACAAGATCTCACACGTCAGTGCACCACAGTGCTCCAAGTCCAGTAGCAATCCTGGAATATAATTGCATTTTTCACAACCCTGCTGCTACTAAAAACACAAAGTTGTAGTTAAACAGATATCCAGGACTGCTACCTAACAATGTTTGCAGCTGTTGGTGGTAAAAAATTCTGACAGATTAATGGAATGTCATGGATTTAATGTATCAATAGCTTTTTTTACATTTTGTAGCTCTGGCCACAGGCACATTTCACCTCTGCATTGAACATCAATATGATCCACTCAGAGACTGCTCAAACTGAGACGGATACGGCTGTTATTTACACACACGTACGACTGTGATATACAACTCATAGTCCAAAAGTTACGCTAAATGAATTTATAAACTAAAGGTTTTAGCTCTTGGAAGGATTTCAGCGAGATTTGCGTATAAATTGTTAAGTGAGGTGAACTCTCCCTCTAATCCCCACAGAGTAATAAATACCGGATGATGTGTATTTGTATTTGCTGTGTAGTCCATACTCACCCGCCGGTGCCCCAATCCGTCCAAACCAATTATGACTCTTGGCTGAACACTAGGAAATTATTTAAACAAAAATGTCATTAGCTCAGTCTAAAAATTAATGGAAAATTTAATGTACTTTCTCCCAGATCTGTTAATTTGCAGCTAATCTGTTGACAGAGTCACCAGTGTTATTTATGAGATCACAGAAACAAACATGATCTTTCCTCACGTCTGATTGGAAACACAAATACTGGGTTATTATGGATGTTATTGTGGATGTGCTAGGAAATAGAGGCATTTAAATGCTCACACATAGGCATTCTTATATATGTGTGTGTCCCTGCTGCAGGGGTAACACTCAAGTATAAATAGGCCCATCTAAAAGGGGTTGTCCACTTTCAGCAAATGATTTGCATTGTTATTGTAATGAAAAGTTATACAGTTTTCCAATATACTTTCTGTATCAATTCCTCACGTTTTGTGCTTGATGTCATTCAAACTTTATTGTTAACTTCCTATGGACAAAAAAACAGTCCATGGTCATGTGATGTAACACAGGTGCACATCTCGTTATGTGATGTGACACAGGTGCACATCTCGTTATGTCCCTGGTCACTTGATGGCACACATTTGCTGTCTCGTTATATCCCTAGGCATGCAATGTCACACAGGTGCACATTTTATTATATCCCTGGTCATGTGTTATAACACAGGTGCACGTCTCGTTATATACCTGGTCATGTGATGACACACAGGTGCATGGCTCATTATATCCCTGGTCACTTGATGTCACACAGGTGCGCGGCTTGCTATATCCCTAGTCATGTGATGTCACACAGGTTCACAGCTTGTTATTGCCCTAGTCATGTGATGTCACACAGGTGCAGAAGCATCTTCTGCCCCTCTCTTATTCCTCCTGGAAACATATACATATTGGTTGAAGAGTGTGTATGAATACATCTAAGTGACACAGTGAATTTTGGCATCTAAATGGGAATTTAAAGGGAACCTGTCACCTGCCCCCTACTAGCCCCCTCAGATAGGTTATGAAGAATCATTTTGATGTTAATTTTTATGTTAACTCTCAACAATTTATATATTTATATAACATGTTTATCTATTTAAAAAATGACATCCAATATGATGTGAAAATCAGCTGAGAAGAATTTGTTAATGGTCAGACATGGGTAATGTTTAGCAGCTGAAGGAGGAGCATTACTTGGGCTCTGTAGTACCTAGAAACATACTTTTGGTATCATATCAAAGATAAGAATCTCATCTGGTACTTTTCTTTGAACCGCCTGTATCTTTGGTTCTGTAGCTTAACAAATAAAAAACCTGATAAAATTTAAAAAAATATAATTCCAAAAATAATATTGCCACCTGAATTGATGCCCCATTCTTCCCTTTATTCTCTTAGGCCACTTACACACAAGCCCGGAAGGTGACAACCTGAGTTCAGTTCTGGCTGCTCAGTGTTCGGAACCACAACCTGCTGGTAGCAGGGGCGGATAAAGACCGCCATGGGCCCTGGGCTGTATGAATATTACAGCCCCTACAAGTTTGGAATTCACTTCCTACATTTCATACTAGCATTAAGCTTTATGGGGAACGGAGGATGTGTCCTTTCTGCCTGATTTCAATCTGGGGTTTCAGGACCTTCAATGGTCCTGGAATGGCTCTTGTGTACATGTGTATTGAGTACATTAACAGATGTTTAAGGATTTCATTGGTTAAGGTCCTTCTCAGTATAAAATTTTGTGGGTGGTTTTGGTGGCCATGGGCCCCGGGCTGCCGCCCAAACCGCCTATATTATAGTCCACTACTGGCTTTGAGTGTGATGCGAGTTGGACGCATCACACTCACTCGTGTAAGGGGCCTTAAACTGACTTATCTCAGTCAAAAGGTGACCCCTTCCTAACAACTTGCATATGACTTTGGAGAAAATGTTTTAATAGTACATGGGTGAGAATTATCATGTAAAAGAGAATTCTAGAATTAATATTTCATACCCTACCTGAGGGTACTGGTAGTTCCACCAACTGCACTGTACTGTAAATCCCACTTATAACTCAGCTCTAACCCAATTATAAAATTATGATAATGAGGCTCTGTTGCTCCTGTGGCTGCCCAGGAACTTCTCCTCTTACCCTAATTATGCACTGCTCCTGCCTTGTCCTGCCCAGCATAAGCCAAGAATACGTCTTCACTGTGTATTGTCCCTGACAGGCAGAAGTAATCAATTGCTGCACCATCCCCCAACTGCTGTGTATGAGTCATCCAGCTCAGGTTGATTAGTCCTGTCTGGGCGGTACAGGCAGCTCTTTTGGCTGGTTATGTACCAAAGCCAGTCTGGACCTAGCTTTCCCAAGGTAGCAAAACCACTTGGTTCAGGAATTAAACAAGATATGTCTCTGCATCAGTGTTGCTACAGCATTCTCAAGGTATGTTTGGTTCACAATACATAAAAACAAATGGTAGATTTCCTTTAACATAGAGTTGAGCATTCAGGTTTAGTAACAGAACCTACAAGCTCAGCCGAACTGTATGTGTCCCACCAAAATCCAAGTTGGAAAACAGGAAGTATTTTGCGAATGATGATTTCATAAGAACATACACTAAATTCTGAGTAACAGGATGTGAAAAGCCAGAAATCCTAACAATTAGTTTCTTTTCATGCAGATCATCTATATGTAAAATCAATAAAGTTTTTCCTGCCCATAACAAGGCAAACACACATTAGGCATGAAATTCAGTATCTAAGATTAACACCTTTCCTTTCGTATTTTTGAAAAATTTCCAAAACTAATTATTGGTGACCTTTTTCTTATTACAAAATGTATATTAAAAAAAGTTCATTAAAATAATTAAAGCGGTTGAAGTACTATATAATGTGCCATTGTTTTATCATCTCAGCTCACTTTGGGACATCAGGTCAGAATCATTCTTATTTCTATGTTATTTAGCCTTTCATCATTAGCCGGATGGAAAGCACTTTTCTCCTCTCCAAGAGACACTTTATCTCACACTTAACCCTGGAATCAAATGCATTTGCCAGATTGGGAGTGAAATGTCAACTAATTGTTAGCGCGGCACATTGATTACTCTGGAGTAATTGATTAATTGGCAGGAGGCTAATTCTTAAATCACGGGTAATAAATTATTTCTCTTCTGAACTTGACCACTGGAATGATGGAATGGAGCACTGTCAATTCAGCCTTTCTACTCCCTACGTGTTCTGCCTCTCTACTCCATCTGTTCCTGTATGGGAGAGATGATTCCCGGAGATATAGTTATGTTTGGTATTCACAGTCTTGATGGAGCGTAAATATTCGGTGAATGCTCCAGAAAAACTCCAGAAGTACCGTATTTTTCAGACTATAAGGCGCACTAAAAATCCTTTGATTTTCTCAGAAATCAAAGGTGCGCCTTTTAGTCCAGTGTGCCTTATATATGAACCGTACTTACAGACAACAGCTGCCTTGAACTGTGCACAGGTCTGCCACCTGCTGATCATTCATCCTTATAATCCGGTGCACCTTATAATCCGGTGCACCTTATATATGAACCTAGACGTTTTAGCAGGCATTTATTGATAGTGCGCCTTATAATCCAGTGCGCCTTATATATGAACCTAGATGTTTTAGCAGACATTTATTGATGGTGGGCCTTATAATCCGGTGCACCTTACAGTCCGAAAAATACAGTATATGTTAAATAAATTCCTGAGTTCCCATCACTATCAGGCTGGTAAACACTGGCACAAATCTATTACATTGCATTAAATAATGTAGTCGTAGTCAGACAGTATCGGTCACATCCTGTCCTGACATTCCAGTTTTATAAAAGGGTTGCATTGCACATGAACTAAGAACTTTAGATCGTATTTTCTTATAGTCAAATCTTTTTCAAATCAGCACTTCAGAGACAGCAATTTACAAAAGTTTCACTGATTATTAATCCAATTGAAAAAAATTGGCAATGGAAACAGCATTATATGAGTGGAGTATAAACCTACGGGTTTTGGCATATTGCCTTAGTCATGGTCTTTTCTTATAACTCTTTATTGTGCTGTTACTCCTTAAAGTGCATGGGCAGTTAGCCAAGTGGGTGTTACCTGTTGTGATTTTGGCTCCGCACGCACTGATCCTGGCAGCATTGACTGGCACTATCCAACCCCCAATCATACATTTCTCTTGTTTTACAGAGAATTGACATATTTACTGAAGGATACCATGTCAGGAGTGGTGACAGATCCTTTTTATACTACAATATATTTGATGACTTATTTTTAATGAAATTATTTTGGGGTGCTTTGACTAAATATTATGAACTTTTTCTGGGAGTAATAAAAAAAATCATTATTTCTGGGGGAAAAAAGGAGTAGTGATGGATCCTTTGTATACTACAATATATTTGGGGCATATAAAACTATACATTGGTTGTATGAAGGCAATCTACTGAGAGCAGTCCATCAGTATAATCTGGTCCCCACAGTAATCACCTATTCAGGTCTGACATAAAACAGAACACAGAGATAGAAGCAGACAGCGCTGTGCCCTGTATAGTGGCCGGTGCTGAAACTACAAATTCATCTCCCATTGAAGTGAATTGTGGCACATGGATCGTATGCTGATTCTCAGGACAGGTTATCAATATAAAATACTGGATGGCTTCTTAGATCCATCAAACATCCACAGAGATATTCTGTTGTCTAGAAGTAATTTTACATGAAGAGTTCACCTGCTCATTACCCTGTCATAGGTGTTGTGGTGTAGTAGACCCCATGGATTCCCAGTGTACATAAGCCTCAATATCTTATGTTTGATTCTTTGATTCATTATATCATTTTAACATCCAGTTTTTGCTACTGACAGCTCTGTAAGAATAGTGCATGACTATACTTCCTGTCAGCAGGGCCGCCACTAGGAATTTTGGGGCCCTTGACTGGCAAATTTTGTGGGCGCCCACCCTCCAACAGGCACTGTGTGCACTGTGAATTCCCTTCACCTGGGAGGGTTTTCTGTGTCTTAGGGCCCCTTCTCTTCCTCAGGGCCCCCTGAACACAATCACACTCAACCCCCTGATGGCGGCCCTGCCTGTCAGTGGAGTGTTTTGGGTACTGTAGCATTAGACAGATCGGGCAGGTAATGGCTGATGGATGTAAGTGACTAGTGCACATAGTAATATACTAAGTAGGTAATTCCAGATATATTCAGTGTATAACCCTTTGTCCTAGAAAGTTTTCACCTGAAACCCCTTTAACCCCACACATATTTTTTGGAAACAATACAGTCAGATGTGTCTGTCACGTTTTGGGGCTGACAACCCTTATCTTTTAAAGTCCCATTGTGTAAGGTTGATTGTATTGAACATTGTCATTGAAATAGTCAGACAAGACGTGAGTTTATATGTAGTAGGCCCAATGGCAGTGCAACACGTGTGGTGGGCAGATGTCAAAAAGGGTTCTTCACAAATAATTAACCCTGTAGAATTTGTTCAGAGAAGGGTTTGTGCTTAGTGATGGAGATGAACAGATGTTATCTAGATAGGATCAGCTCAACCCCAACAACTTGTAGAAGGAGGGGATGGTACTGGGATTTGGCTTTGATTTTAAGGAATTGTCACATCTTACTCTCTCCATAAACTTGTATGTAATTTCAATAAGCTTTTGTTCATCTTGCTAGCAAGATCGAATTGAACAGATATTTCAGAGTTAAATTAGATTAGTAGGAGGATTCGTTCATAACACATTTTCAATTAACATTCAAAAAAGTTTTGAATTCCTGGGAATTGACTTCCTGCTTCCAGACTACAGGTTGTTTTGGGACCAGTACACTTGAAGCTGATGGGCCCCGGTGCAAAGTCTGTGCCAGGCCTCCTGACTATAATGTATGTTTTATAGCTCTAGTCTTCTCATACTGGAAAGTGACACCTAAACCTCCTGGGCCCGGTTGCGATCGCACCCTTTGCACCACCTCAAGTTACGCCCCTGGACCAGTAGCAATAAATTGTTGTACTTAGCTGTTTTTATTTTTACTTTGGATCGGAATTAAAAAGATGCAAAAATAAGTATGTGATGGAAAGAGCAAAGTTCTGCAAAGTATTTAATGAAATGATGAATTCTTCCAATATGCGGTATTATGGTATTTACATTTTCCATTCAATAAAATTTTCCTGAAAGCCAAGGAAAAATATTGGGCTTCTGCTTCTGTTTACTGTCATGCATCTGCATAAAACTAGCCCAATTCAATGGGGGGATATATCACGGCTTGTACCCCAGAATAGCGCTGAAAAAGCCATGACACAGTCACATTTCCTCGGTGCATTGCTATGAGCTGCAACTATTTCCCCCTCTACATGCCCTGGGCAGGAAGGGGTGTGTGCCCTGCAGTGGATTAGGCAGGCATGAAGCGTTCTTGCAGGACCTGGCACACAACTGCGATAGGAACAGTGGAATAGTGGGCCCCCCTCACATATATATCAGGAAGCTGGAGCCTTTTCATATACCTGGAGTGTCTTGGGGTGAGGCCAACATAAAAATTTGCCCAAGGTTTAAAAAAATCTGCCACATTGAAGGGCATTTTGAAATTTGTGCATAATTTATGCAATTTTTGTTGAGAAGTAGGTGGTTTCTTTTAGAGGTTTTCCAGGAGAAGGGGTGGCAAAAATCCTCCAAAGTGTACTTACCCTACCATCGCTCCAGGTTTCCATGTAGTGCAGGTAGGTCCGGTGAGCCAACCCCCACTTCCCCCTGGTGCCATAGAACCAGAAGTACATGTGTGATCCAGAAACCAGGAGTTGGATGGGCACACTTTATTTTTGCCACTCCAGCCCTCAAGGCAATTTCTCAAATTTCTGGGCACCCCTTTAAGGCACGTTCGAAGTGTCGATGATCAATGTGCCCTGCAATTCACATTAATTCTCGTAGCTAGCTACGTTCTTCATCGACGCACGAGCCGAGTGATCCACCGCTAAGAGTGGCAGTAAGAAGATGATGTGCATTTGGGGCATTTTGTGTCTCTACATTTTAAAAATTGCATGTAGTAAATGCAGCTACCCTAGAGCAGGACGCTGAAGGTTACTGTCCATCAAGCATGGTGCATCTACCACCCTAAACATCGCACATTGCATATCTAAAATTTCCAAAGCTTCGTAAGAAACACTTCACAATTATGGTGCACATCTATTCATATACAGCCGGTCCCCTAACTAAGAACACCCGACTTACAGACGACCCCTAGTTAAAGACGAACCCCTTTGACCACTGTGACCTCTGGTGAAGCTCTCTGGATGCTTTACTATAATCCCAAACTACAATGATCAGCTGTAAGGTGTCTGTAATAAAGCTTTATTGACAATCTTTGGTTCAATTACAGCAAAAAATTTTGAAACTACAATTGTCACTGGGGCCAAAAAAAATTTGTCTGGATCTGCAATTATAAAATATACAGTTTCAACTTACATACAAATTCAATTTAAGAACAAACCTATGGAACCTGTCTTGTATGTAACCCGAGGACCGCCTCAATTCCCCCCTTTATTTACCCATCTCCGGCCACAGTAGAGAAAATGTATGGCTGAATATGAGAATAATAACGGATCGATAGGAGGTAATGCTTTCAGAGTAGGAGCTGTCCCGATTTCATTTTGAATTTTTTACGTAATTTTCTACTCCCACCCACCCTTTAAAAATTGGCCAATATGAATTTGAAAGAGACAGACATCCTTTATACAGTGGGAGGTTCCCGCTGGAGTGGTGACACATCTTCCATATTTCTCATTATCCAAGGAGTATATTGAATTAGCTTATAGATTGTAACCACACCTTTGCCCTGCAATCATCTAAATTAGCTCAGCCCTTCACACTGCGCTTAAACCCGGCAATGCTCCGATACTGTAATTGGACAAACTCATTAGCTTCAGCAGATCATCGTGAATTATTGATCCTGACAACAGCACAATTAGGAGAGCAGTCACCATAATAACAGCTAGTTAAAGATCTACTCGATGAACACAGGGCTGTCAAACTAGAAATAATTAAATTAGAGAGGAAATAAAGCGAAGGGCCCACAGAGGACAACCCTTGATCTATGGTTAATCAGTATTATTGCGGTGTCTGGTGAGATACCACTTTTATCTTAATTACCAATTATTGTTTTGTCATGAAGTTTTTTTTATTTGAATAATTGTTGTAAATGTTGGCGGTAAACAATCTTACACCAAAAAAACAAGCGGGCGATCTTGATTACAGCTTATTTATTAATGTCTAATTGGGGGCAATAAAGTGAATAATTAAATCAATTAAAGAGACTTACAATTCATTGGTGGAATCAATATTATTGTATTTTCATGGTGGTGTCTGCAGTTTTTATCGTTTTTGAGTAGCGTCTTAAAGGAAATCTACCATCAAAATCCATTATGATAAACCAGGGGCACTTACTCATACATCCAAGCACTGTGACTGAAGTTATCTTCTTTATATTTGTTTTCCATGACCTCCTCCCTTCTAAAATCTATTTTTACCATTATGCTAATGAGCCTAAAAGGCCCCTCCACACTGCAGATTCACAGACTGCTACACTGTCCCACCCTCCCCCTCTGCTCCTGCTCGGCACTCCACCTCCATCTGGCTGATGTAATCTCATTGCAGCAAAGGAAGTTTCAGCACACAGAGGGAGGCTCCTGCACAGTGTAACAGCCTTTGAAGCTGCAGCCAGGAGGGGCTCTGGTAACACTCCATAGCCCTTCGGGCTCAATAGCATAATGGTAAAAAGTTGATTTTAGAAGGAAGGTGACCATGGATAACAAATATAAGAAGATTACCGGTGCCTGGGTCTATGAGTAAGTGTCCCTGGTTTATCATGATGGATTTTGATGATAGATTTTCTTTATTTTTGTTTTTAGTCTTAATGGTTTTCCAGGACTCTGCTGCAGTACTACTGGTCTTCAGTTTCTGCGCCCGGCTGGAAGTAGCATGGGGTCACGGTACTCCTGAGTACACAAGATGTCACTTGTGATGTAGGGGAAGTGACATCCCATGGTTCCAAGAAGCCACTCAATGGGTCAAACAGATTCTATAACATTTCAGGGACATCTTTTCTCTGCAATGTGCTGTTCCTCTAGTGATGGGTTGTTTGCGGCACAAGCCGGCACAAAGTGCTCTTTTCAGTGAACAATGGGTGCCCGCTTTCACCTGAGAGCTGATCCGGTGAGCCATTTATTTCAGATGGCACTAAAGAGGGTCGGGCCAGGCAGGAGGACAGGACATGATGATTGGGGGTCTTTCCTCCCTCCTGATCCATCCCTCTCTCTATAAAATCACCCCGCACTAGGCTCCAAGCAGGAAGTCAATAGCTCAGTTAATAGGCCCCTCTATGGTTGACTCCGCCCCTGAACTGAGGCTCCATATATTATATTTAATAGAGAGTCTGATCGTTTTACATAGGATTCATAACAATGCCACTAGGCACATTGTAACGAATCTGCAGAAATCATACAGCCTTGGGTCTC
The DNA here is from genome assembly GCA_019512145.1 of Engystomops pustulosus. Lineage (NCBI taxonomy): Eukaryota > Metazoa > Chordata > Amphibia > Anura > Leptodactylidae > Engystomops > Engystomops pustulosus. The sequence goes on from CM033645.1 coordinate 189,821,627, forward strand.
GGAGCAATGATCAAAACAAAGGTGGAACGCCCACTTTTAAATGCTGGCGGCAATCAAAGGGTGAACACCTGCGATCAGTGCTATCACAGGTGTTAGCAGTGGGTGTTTGCTGCAACATGCAGCACACCCCACCTCTGTATGAAGAGGGCTCACCACATGAGCCCTCTTCATACAGGGTTAACAGCTCTGTGTCGTATATTTATGGCACAGAGCGTTAAGGAGTTAAATAGAACCTGTCAGGTAAAAAAAAGAGTTCTATCTGAACCAATCAAATACTCTCCGTAGCCCTTATCTAATTATATTAATTTCCGATCGATGGAACTGTCTCCTCAGCAGTGCAGGCTATTCATGAGGGGGCCTTCCTGGCACTCCCCTCTATTCTGCTTGCTCCGCCGCACCCCTACTCCTACTGTCATCAATTTTCAATGCTGACGGTGACTGCAGCCAATGAGCAAGCGCAGCTTTCTGTTGGCGATTGTGCAGCATTATATGTTTCCATTTTTTGCCCTGCCAACTGGACGAGGGCTTGTTTTCTGCAAATTGTACTTCCTAGTATCAGTATTTAATATTCCATGCTGTGTACTGGGAAGCTGGAAAAAAAATCCAAATGCAGTGAAATTGACTACAGTCAGTACAAAAACAGAGATACCAAATTTATATAGGTTTTAATATCATAGTTTCGTATCATAGTTTATACGGTTGAAAAAAGACACATATCCATCAAGTTCAACCAAGGCAGGGAAAAGATTTGCTGAGGAAGAGATTTATGGGAAACAATTCTATACAACAGCTCTCTGCTGTCCCTGTACCTGAGGCAGGCTATTCCACAGATTGACAGTTCTCAAACAAAAAAAAAAGCCCTGTCACCTCTGGTGATTAAACCTTGTTTTCTCCAGACGGAGACAGTGCCCCCTCGTCTTTTAATTTGATTTAATCTGGAACAATTTAACACCAGGGGCGTAACTACAGCGGTAGCAGCCATAGCAGCCGCTATGGGGCCCGCAGTGTCAGGGGGCCCCGTCATCCGACCACACACAATAAAGAATGGAGGATGTGCACCATTATATCTATATTGTACTGCACATTGTCCAGCATAATATGTATATAACATATACTGTGATGTATATATGCAGTATCTGTGATGTGTATATGGTGTCTGTATACACTGTATGTGAGTATGATGCATATGGCACTGTATGTGTGTGTATATGCTGTGTGTGCACATGAGTGTATTTATATGTGATTGTAACTCGCATGTGTGAGTATACTAATATGTACACTCACCGGCCACTTTATTAGGTACACCATGCTAGTAACGGGTTTGTATATGGGATACAGTATATTACTAGGCTGGGGGGCTGTATATGGGGTACAGTATATTACTAAGCTGGGGGGCTGTATATTTACATTGGTCAGGGGAGCACTGTATGTAAAATCATGTAACATAATAACAGGGTGGGATATATTAGTTATAGGATACAATAGATTACTTTGCATCATTTAAAACAAATGTTAGGGTCTGTATTAATAAATTGGGGGTGTTGTATATATATATTGTGCTGTGCAGGCTATAATTCCAGTAGAAATATATAAATAATGAAGGGATGTTTTGTATGTGGGAGAGTGCGGTCAGTTGTGTTGTGAGGGGTATATACTTCATACTGTAAGTGTGGTATTTTTAGGGACGCCGGGTGGAGATGCTGCACGGAGCTGAAGATATCTGCCCGTGAATTCAGCAGTGATACGTCATGGATTGGAGAAGTCCTCCTGATGGAAGAGATTGTCATCTATAAGGTACTAGATGCCACTAATGCCTCTCAGATCCTGTAGTCAGTCACACAGTGTCAGGGAGCTGCCTTTGGGGATGTTAATTGTTAGTAAAGTTTTCAGCATTTACTTAACGGTGAGTGGGCAGAAGTGTGGGGGGGGGGGCAGCATTTTAATATTCGCCTCAGGCAGCAAATATGCTAGAATCGGCCCTGACCTCTTTAATTATTTGAGTTGATATGAGGTTTTATTAGAATGTAAACTTTTTGTACAAAAAAAAGCCCTAAAGGACACCTGTCATCAGGTCTCTGTAACTAATTCTGTCACCACTACCTGTTGGAGCAGCTCACAAGGATTACATCTTTATCTCATCAATTCATAGATTTTTATTATGTAAATGAAGCCGGGCACACGGCAAGAGAAAAGTGATGTCACCCCTGTTACCCCTCCCCTCTCTTCCCCAGATCATGTCTGTGTGTAATGTATAGTAAAGCATTGTTAGTGTTTGTTCTTTATCTGCTGACTTTATATGCTGTGTTCTGCTATACACATGTGAGAGACACAGATATCAGCTACACAAGTGCCTGATATGCTCTTCACCCATACACATGTTAGAGACAAAGACATCAGCTACACAAGTACCTGGCATGCTCTGTTCTCCTATAAACATGGCTGCATCCTGTAGCAATTGTATCTCTCATACCAGGGCCGGCGCTATGGGTAGGCAAAGTGGGCAATTGCCCAGGGCCCCTGAAAGGGGAGAATCTCTTCTTTCAAATGAATCTTGAATTGTGTTTCTAGGTGTTATGGATCCAAAGATATCTAGGTTTAAAGTGAGAATATCAGGTGCCATTTTTATATATAAAAATCACTCCCAACGGCAGTTTAACAGTTAATATCTCAGTTTTCCTGACACTTAGAAACACAAATGTAGATTCATATAAAAGAGGAGACTCTTTTTTCATAGGAAAAAATAAGTGAGGCTCTATGTGTCACAGAGACAGAGATACAGCCCTCCCCCCCTCTCCAGATTCTTAGTCATCAGGCTACAGGGAGAATTTGCTGCACACAGGAGCTGCTGCACCTCACAGATAATGGAAATATTCACTTTATATGTTACTACATTTTGAGAAGGGATAATATCAACTAATATTTATGCTTTCAACCCTTTTCTATGCAGAACTATCTAAGAACACACTTTCTCTCTTATTGCCTTTTTTGTGATAGTTTGGGGGGAAAATTGACTGATACGATGAACATTCGATCCTCTTCGCCTAATGTGACTACATATTATTACCGCAACCAAAACATGTCCATAAAGTTATATGTAACACCAAAAACACACACATGTTCTGGAATAAAGTTTTTATTTCACACCATCCTCCATTATTTGTACTATACATATGTTATTGTACAAGCGCGGAGGGTTCTGTTATTGTGCGGATAATACAATGGTGACATCTAAATGTGACTTTTGTTATCTCATTAGCTTGGTTTATGGATATATAGTTATTTATTTGGGTGACCATTGTGTAAACAATGATATATCTGTGTGAAGCGCAGTGCAATTTTCTGCAGTTCCCTTTGCAGCATATTTTGGGGAATATACACATGTGGGGTCTGTATGATCTCCTCACATCTTACTGTTTTAGGAAAATATATTTTCTTTATATAAGTATCTGGATTTGTACATATTTTAGAGGAAATTTTGAATGTTAATTGGCACATTTAATGCAATATTTATTTATGTGAACATATCAATAGGGCACATTTGAGAACTCTACACATGTCCATCTATTACAATTAGGAGATGTGAAGGTAAATATTTTCTGTTTGGAGCACATTTTTTGCCATCAAAGTCAAATTTTAAGTATTTTTTATAATATGTTTCAGTTTCATGCAAAATTGCATGAAGGCACCTATGTCTATAAACTCTTTAATGCCATTTTGAAAATGGGGTCCCTCACAGTCTAATCAACCTACCAGTATTTTTTTGGAGTGTGGGAGGAAACCGAAGGACCCAGAGGAAACCCAGGCAGACACAGATAGAACATACAAACTCTTTGCTGATGTTGACCAGCGTGGCAAGGCTGTAATGCTAACCACTGAGCCACCATGCTGCCCATCATCTCTGTATGATCTATCTCCTATAAAATTCTCAGAAATGACAGATTGTTTTACCATACTAAAAGGAGCCACTTGCTGACTGTGACTGGTCATAAAATAGTTTTATTTTGGGGCCCCACTTTTAGTTTTGCCCAGGGCCCCACTTTGTCTAGAACCGGCCCTGTCTCATACATACACAGACTGCAGGGGGCGTGGCCACCAGAACCAGGAAGCACATAGAGGAGCCAGCACCAGGAGTGTCACATCATTATACAGGTCATCAGTTATTTGTATAGGAGTATCTCATACACATACAGGCTGCAGGGGGTGTGGCCACCAGAACCAGGAAGCACATAGAGGAGCCAGCACCAGGAGTGTCACATCATTATACAAGATGCAGCCATGTGTATAAGAGTAACTCATACACACGCAGGCTGCAGGGGTCGCCAGCACCAGGAAGCACATAGAGGCAGCCAACACAAGGGGTGTCACATCATTATACAGGCTGTAAGTCATATGTATAGGAGTATCTCATACACACACAGGCTGCAAGGGGCGCCAGCACCAGGAAGCACGTACAGCCAGCCAGCATAAGGAGTGTCACATCATTATACAGGGTGTCAGTCATGTGTATAGGAGTATCTCATACACGCACAGGCTGCAGGGCGTGTGGCCGCCAGCACCAGGAAGCACATAAAGGAGCCATTACACCATTATACCTCACATCATTATACAGGCTGTCAGCCATGTGTATACGAGTATCTCATACACACCCGGGCTGCAGGTGGCGCCAGCACCATGAAGAACATAGAGGCAGCAAGCACGAGGAGTGTCACAACATTATACAGGCTGTCAGTCATGTGTATAGGAGTATCTCATACATTCGCTGGCTGCAGGGGGCGTGGCTGCCAGAACCAGGAAGCAGATAAAAGAGCCAGCACCAGGAGTGTCACATAATTCTAAAGGCTGTTAGTCATGTGTATAAGAGTATGTCATAAAGGCTATTTTTGGACTATAAGACGCTTCTTCCTAAGCACCCCAGATTTAGGCTAAAAAAAATATATATATATTTTATACCAATTAAAATATCCCTGTTGGTCACACAAAAGCAAGCATACACAGCTCTGCTTCATCCATACAGATACACACAAAGCTCTGCTTCATCCATACAGATACACACAAAGCTCTGCTTCATCCATACATTTACACACACAGCTCGGCATCATCCATACAGTTACACACACATACTGCATACTACACATGAATACACACACAGCTCTACTATACACACATTAGGAACACACTGGGAACTGCTCTACACATGAATACACACACAACTCAACTATACACATAGGGAACACACAGGGAACTACTCTACACATGAGTAAATACACCGATCTACTATACACACATAAGGAACACAATGGGAACTAGTCTAACATGGACTCCCGAATTTGTATGTTCCTCTCTTGTCCATGGGCCAAACTTTTTACTCTTTTTATTGTATTCAGTCTTTTTCACTTGAGAAAGGGGTTCTTTTTTTCCCGAAATGCGATGCGATTTGAAGACCCATTATTCTATAATAATAAAAGAATTTTAGCTTTCCCTTCAGAGTGCACCATTCAATTATACCACTCCACAAACATTCCCCATATATACAGTATAGTGTGGCGACGTTACCCACAAGATTTCTACCTGACAGCAACACCTATCTAAAGTTCATAAATAGCATTGTTCCTATTCTAAGCACAACCAGACACGGCGAGCACAACTCTACTTTCACATCTGAATTTTTACTCAAAGATGTCACACTATAAGCGCTTTCTCCCTGTCCTCTCTTGACACTATCTTTTATACAGATAGCACACAGCACAAAAAAAAAGGTGTGTGCATGAGACCTTACATGGTCACAGTGGCTGACCACTATAGCTTCCCTTCCCACTATACTCACAACACAGGCATTACTCTTTATTCTTCTCTGGCTCCGTCCTGCTGCTGGTTTCTGGTCTTCAGCAAGATGGCATTGCCTAGCAACATGAAGTGCCCTGACTCCTACTAGGGGACATATATCTTATTTTTTTGGGGGGGTGTATAATTGAGACATTTGGAAGGTCTTTTTTGCGCCTTATGTATGATCATGTCTTTTTTTTTCTTGTGATGCATGTTTAGTTTTTCCTGTTGCAACATCCCCCCATCGGGTCTAGCCTTTTCTTGGGGCCTGGAGGCGGCTGGGGCCCAGAATACTGGAGGGGCTGGCAATTGCGACCTAGGGCGCGCTGATGTCACGGTGCTTGGTATGGGGACCAGAGGGCTGCCCTACAGCCTGGCAGGTCTTCAGCAGGTGGTGTGCAAGAAATAAGGAAGGAGAGGCTGAGGTACTGATTTCTCCCTGGGGAAACCCCTGAGTGTCCGTAAGATAGGTCCCTGGGTAATGGATGGGGAAGCCCGTGGTGGTAGACAGCTGTATCCAGGGATCAGACGGAGGCAGATCAACTCACCGTTCTTTTTTGAACAACAGGTAGCAGGCAACGGGTCTAAACGGTCAAACAACAGATTCAGAGTACTGGAGTGGTCGTGGAGAGTGGTCCTCAGGAATAACGCAACAGGAAGAAGATGAAGGCTTGGATAACTAAGATGGAGCTGTGTCCAAACTGTGGAAGCTGCAGCTCTGGATTAGAGACTCCTGACTCCTAGTTCCTAGGATTGGTTTCTGTGACAGCACTAAAGGTGTACTGAACACTATCTCTCTCTTCACTCAGACCACGGGGTCTGGACTGCTGACAGGCAAAGCCAGACCGCTAAGACCAGACTCTGAAGAGACCATGTGCTCCCCTTGGAAAGGGGTTTTATTGTCCCCCTGGTCAGGTGGTAGCACCTCTCCAATCACACTCCAGTTTACAATACAGCCACATAATTGGATAACATCTTACACCCATTTAACTATTGCCTCTCCAGGCATAGGCTACAGCTGCCATTACTTAAAGGGATATTCCGGGAATATGAACGTCTGACACAAAAACCCATAATGCTATAAATAAATGAATACAACAATACTCAATGTCATTAGTAACAAAATGGAGCTTAAATAGTTTGATTTTATGATTTACAAAATTTATGGCCTCTCTAAAGTAGGTGGAGTTGTCACTAAGATGGCCGCCACTGGAAACTACAAGTTCCATGATCCTTTAGTTCTCAGTAACTCCTCCTACCTCTTATGCTCTGCTCCCAGTGATGATGTAATAGACTTTCCTGCTCTGTTACCATAGTAATGATGTGTAACTGCCTTCGCTGCACTTCACCACAACACCGGCCATACTGGATCCACTGCAACCAACCGAATACAGCCAAACATAGTGGTGATCACATGACCTGTCCAGGCAGGTGCAGGACATTTGATGTGGCCATGTGACCAGCGGCCATCTTCTGTCCTGCAACGGACCGCGCGGAGGAAATTAACGGACTGATTAAAGGGCCAGTAGCATATTAATTCTTTATTACATTGCATGTCACCAGCATTTTCTGCTAAGAGGAGTAAAATTTTAAATAACGACTAATTACACATTAGCTTATATTTTGAGTACCCATTTGTATATGAATTCTGCTTATTCTCACTAAAGGGTTCAGGACTCCCTCTGACAGCCCCTAACCCGGAGAGGGTGCTATTCGCAACTACCAGCCTACCTGGCAGTTGTGACTGGCTTTTTTTTTTTTACACTTTTTGTTGCAAATGTCTCCCATGTGAGGCAGTTATATACAGAAGTGAACACTATTGTAAATTTTGAATTTGAGGTCGAGGCCTGCATTTTTAAACACTCTAGTCGCACCCCAGGATGATGACAACATAACGTTGCATTTTCAAATGCATTTTCAAATGCATAACAACAGCTGAAAAGGATTTGCCTAATTACATAACTCTCAACATGGTGTTTACAAAATGAATCTATTAATGTTAACATAGTGTTAATATATGAACAGTGTTAACATGTGTGTTAATGCATTGGTTACTTAGAATTAGCCAATAAATTTCAATAAAATGTGAATGCAAAATGTATAAATTAAAAAAAAAAACAGCCCAAACTTTCAATGTCCACCAGGTTTATGTGCAAAATTTTAAAGGGAACCTACCACCACGAATCTACCTATAAAGGTAGATCGGGTGGTAGGTGGATGTATGGGACGTGAGGATAGCCCTTTTTAGAGCTAATCCTCACGTCCCCTACATCCACCTACCACCCGATCTACCTTTATAGGTAGATTTGTGGTGGTAGGTGCCCTTTAAACATTTAAAACATGTGAAAGCATTCCAATTTACATGATAAAACAGGGTCCATGAAAAAAAAAAACCTTCCTTTGCACCTGCCCTGGACCAGGTGCAGATTTGCACCTACAAAGTCACAAAAATAAGCAAAAGAGTGATACATAAGTGAAGAATCGCACAGAACATCTGGAAAATAAAGATACATAAGGAGTACTTTAAAAATTACAGCAAAAGTAGCAATTAAACTAGCAGAAATAAAGATACATGTTCCCCAATGTGAACTGTGCATGCACAGTTCATACCTAGAGCGTTCCCATTGAATTGAAGTGCTTGTATGGTATTCTAAGGTAGATGGGCAATCAGTATAGTGACTGCCAAAGACTAGAGGCTTCAGTGTTGCGTTTGGACTGGAAGATGAACATGGCTACTTTCTTTTGATCCTCTTCAGTTTATTAAATGACTCTGCTAGAGTTGAAATGAGGCCCACATTGTTTTTTGTCCCTTGCAATAGGTTTCTATTTTGCTTCTGTTTTTCGTTCAAATCCATTTTTATTACTTCCATTACGATTTCTCTGTCCTGTTTTTATTTTTACATCTGCAAAAAAAAAAAATTAAAAATCAGGTTTTACATTTGTTAGAAAACACCACCTCTGGTTCTCTAGCATTATCAGTAAAAAAAAAAAAACAACCTGTCATAAGTTTTATTTTATTTTTTTTTTGTTCTCAGAAAAGAAAAAGGGGAGGGGAAGTTATAGGAGAAAGAAAAAGTTGTGAGTGTAATAAAAATTAACTTTTATTGTTATATTAAAATCTAGAGTCTATACTCTTATTCAATATTCATAACTTAACAAGCGAAGCATGAGTCTCATTGCTACGCTGTTGCCCCAGCCACAATTATTGCAGAATAGCTCCTAGGGATATAGATACAGGTGGGAGTCCCCTAATATTTGCTTTATTCCCTCCTGTGAAATAGTTGAATCCCACTTAAATTTAGTAGTGGGAATCTAGGACAGTGTTGGAAAATTTCCTCTTAACGGGTGATGTTTAGGACCCTATATTGAAGCCCAGCGTGACACCGCTGTGTGCGTGTGTCAGCTGTCAGGTATGAGGGGATCGCGGTGGAGCGATACACCGCGTCTCCTCTCTTCTAGCACTGCACGGCTTGTCTGATCTATAATGACATGCGCGCACAGGGACAAAGCTGATGGTAGGTCCTGATATATGCTCGAGCCGCGATCTCACTGCTTGTGAGTATCGCTATTACATCTGTCCCTTTATCGATCTATCCCTAAGTTGTGGCTGCGGGCATAGATAGTGTCCCGACACGTGTTTCGCCGAGTCTCCCCGGCTTCTTCTAGGGGCGGGGGCGGCCGGGTTCGGGCGCCTTTTATTTCCAAATCCAGGATTGACAGCTTAATTAGCCAATGCAATGCCACTATCCATCTAGTGGGATGCAACATTGTATCAAAAGTGTCTTATTGCTATTGCAACATAGTAAAAACATGTATTTTGAATATGCTTGCAAAGAAAACTCGATTGGTATTTCTACAATAATATATAATGAGGAAAGTTTTTCATCCTACATCATTATGAATGGCAAAAATGGCCAGTTTATTGCCACAGATCTATATATTTGTTGATACAATCAAAATGTCTTTATTTAAAATATGATGTTTAATCATCGATATTATTCTTTGTGAGAACGTCAGCAGTTAGAAATTGGATAAATAAATATGATGGTAGTATTAGGTAAACGTAATAGATACTTGAATAGAACAGATTTCGTTCCATAAAAATAACAATTAAGGAGGTAAAGAGTAGGTTCCTATATTGCATAATTAATATCATTTTTATCCAATAGTGGGAGACCCCAGTTAGGTTTGCTTATAGCGTAAACTCCAATCTGGGTCCCCCAAGGTGACAGTTTTGGGCATGGGGATTGTGAGGAAAGGGAGAGTCACGGTAGAAGTTCACCGTGGTGACTTCTAAAGAAAGCATCCAAATCCGAAGTTATCATTCAGCCCTCTGGGCTTGAGGCTTCCCATTCTGTATATCCATAAGCTCTCTTTTTGGAGAAGCACGTTGTCTAGGTTTCCGCCTCTGATTTCCAAGGTAATCCGGGTGATCGCCCAACCTTTCAATCCTTTAGGATTGCAGTTGTGACATTTTTTGAAATGTTCTGCAATAGGGGTTGGCTGGAATGGTTTGTTCTGTTTTAACGCTTCCCTCTGCATCCTGTCAAAATTCTTTATTGAATATAGATGTTCTCTCACCCTAGTTCTCATTTCTCGAATAGTTTTCCCCACATACAGTAGGTTACAGGGACATTGGAGAACATATATCACTCCTGGGGAGGAACAGGTGATGTGTTCCTGGATATTATGTCTGTGACCGTCCTTATCTTGAAATGTCGTCTTTCTCACCAGCACTTGGCATGCCGTGCATAAACTGCAAGGATAGAAGCCTGCGTATTTGTGGCACCCATCCTTCTTCACTTTACAGAAATGACTCCGCACCAGTATGTTGCCTATTGAGGAACCCTTCTTGTATCCACATGATATTTTGTTGCCTACAATTTCGGCCAAATCCGGATCTAGTGCCAGGATCCCCAAGTGGCGGTTCATGATGTTGTTCATTGCATCCCATTTGTCAAGCAGGGTAGTGATGAACCTGATTTGAGAGTCTGTTACCTTAGTCTTAACCTGTAGTAAAGATGATCTATCGGTGTGTAATGCGACATTATAAGCTCTCTTTATGGAGCGTCCCGAATACTGTCTCTGTCGTAGGCGCTCTTTCAAGCCTCTTCGTAGCCTAAGGAATTCTCCTTTTGGAATTCCCTTGATAGTACATGGCAAGTGCGCACTTTCCGCATGTAACAGGCTATTTGTGGCCGTCTCTTTGCGATATATTCTCGTTTGGACTGACCCATCTTCCTCAACTTCAATTTTGATGTCGAGGAAGGGAATCGAGACTTTGCTGTACATGAGGGTAAGTTTGATGTTACAGTCATTTTTGTTAAGATGTGAAATGAAATCTTTCATGGTTTCCTCTGGTCCATTCCAGATGAATACAACATCATCGATGTATCTTTTCCATGATACAACGTGATGTGTAAAGTTCTCCATATCGTCACAGAATACCCGCTCCTCCTCCCACCACCCAAGGAACAAGTTGGCGAAAGATGGCGCACATGCGGCGCCCATCGCCGTTCCTTGGGTCTGGAGGTAGAAGCGGGCATCAAAAATAAAATAATTATGACGAAGGACGAAGGACAGTGCTTCCAAAATAAATTCCTGTCGTATAGTGCTCTTATCATTATAGCGTTCCAGGAAGTATTTTACAGCGTTGCAGCCCACCTGGTGTCCTATACTTGTGTATAGACTTTCAACGTCTACTGTCACAAGTATCTCCTCTTGTTCTAGACGTACCCCATCCAGGTCTTTCAGAATCTGCATAGTGTCCCTGGTGAACGAAGACAGATTAAGAACATAGTGTCTTAGTTCATTGTCCAACCATCGACTCAATTTCTCGGTCAGGCACCCAATACCAGACACAATGGGCCTCCCTGGTGGCACCTGAAGGTCCTCGTGCACTTTTGGCAACATATAAAAAGTCGCCACTCTTGGGTGCCTGACCGAGAGAAAATCCCTCTCCTGAGATGAAATGGCTCTGCTTTCCCACCCTTTATTTAGAAGGTTTTGATATTTTATTAGGAAATCCTTTGTGGGGTCATTCCATAGATGTTTGTAACATTGTTTATTAAGCAGTTGCCTTTTTGCTTCTTTAATGTAGGCTTCCTGTGGCCAGATCACTATGTTCCCCCCTTTGTCCGATTGTTTGAATATAACGTCATCCAATTTCTTTAGTTCCTCTAGGGCTTGACGTTCTTTATTGGTAATATTAGAGACATGACTGCTTCTTCAAGGATACGAACAACTTCCTCATCCTGTATAGAGATAGGGGGGTGGGTATGGGTCTCCAAATTGTGTTCTGTTTCCTTATTCAGGAACATTTTTTTGTAAAACAGTTTTCTCCCGAATAGGTGCAGATCTTTTATTAATTCAAAACCTTCTAAATAAAGGGTGGGAAAGCAGAGCCATTTCATCTCAGGAGAGGGATTTTCTCTCGGTCAGGCACCCAAGAGTGGCGACTTTTTATATGTTGCCAAAAGTGCACAAGGACCTTCAGGTGCCACCAGGGAGGCCCATTGTGTCTGGTATTGGGTGCCTGACCGAGAAATTGAGTAGATGGTTGGACAATGAACTAAGACACTATGTTCTTAATCTGTCTTCGTTCACCAGGGACACTATGCAGATTCTGAAAGACCTGGATGGGGTACGTCTAGAACAAGAGGAGATACTTGTGACAGTAGACGTTGAAAGTCTATACACAAGTATAGGACACCAGGTGGGCTGCAACGCTGTAAAATACTTCCTGGAACGCTATAATGATAAGAGCACTATGCGACAGGAATTTATTTTGGATGCATTGTCCTTCGTCCTTCGTCATAATTATTTTTTTTTTGATGCCCGCTTCTACCTCCAGACCCAAGGAACGGCGATGGGCGCCGCATGTGCGCCAACTTTCGCCAACTTGTTCCTTGGGTGGTGGGAGGAGGAGCGGGTATTCTGTGACGATATGGAGAACTTTACACATCACGTTGTATCATGGAAAAGATACATCGATGATGTTGTATTCATCTGGAATGGACCAGAGGAAACCATGAAAGATTTCATTTCACATCTTAACAAAAATGACTGTAACATCAAACTTACCCTCATGTACAGCAAAGTCTCGATTCCCTTCCCCGACATCAAAATTGAAGTTGAGGAAGATGGGTCAGTCCAAACGAGAATATATCGCAAAGAGACGGCCACAAATAGCCTGTTACATGCGGAAAGTGCGCACTTGCCATGTACTATCAAGGGAATTCCAAAAGGAGAATTCCTTAGGCTACGAAGAGGCTTGAAAGAGCGCCTACGACAGAGACAGTATTCGGGACGCTCCATAAAGAGAGCTTATAATGTCGCATTACACACCGATAGATCATCTTTACTACAGGTTAAGACTAAGGTAACAGACTCTCAAATCAGGTTCATCACTACCCTGCATGACAAATGGGATGCAATGAACAACATCATGAACCGCCACTTGGGGATCCTGGCACTAGATCCGGATTTGGCCGAAATTGTAGGCAACAAAATATCATGTGGATACAAGAAGGGTTCCTCAATAGGCAACATACTGGTGCGGATACATTTCTGTAAAGTGAAGAAGGATGGGTGCCACAAATACGCAGGCTTCTATCCTTGCAGTTTATGCACGGCATGCCAAGTGCTGGTGAGAAAGACGACATTTGAAGATAAGGACGGTCACAGACATAATATCCAGGAACACATCACCTGTTCCTCCCCAGGAGTGATATATGTTCTCCAATGTCCCTGTAACCTACTGTATGTGGGGAAAACTATTCGAGAAATGAGAACTAGGGTGAGAGAACATCTATATTCAATAAAGAATTTTGACAGGATGCGGAGGGAAGCGTTAAAACAGAACAAACCATTCCAGCCAACCCCTATTGCAGAACATTTCAAAAAATGTCACAACTGCAATCCTAAAGGATTGAAAGGTTGGGCGATCACCCGGATTACCTTGGGAATCAGAGGCGGAGACCTAGACAACATGCTTCTCCAAAAAGAGAGCTTATGGATATACAGAATGGGAAGCCTCAAGCCCAGAGGGCTGAATGATAACTTCGGATTTGGATGCTTTCTTTAGAAGTCACCACGGTGAACTTCTACCGTGACTCTCACTTTCCTCACAATCCCCATGCCCAAAACTGTCACCTTGGGGGACCCAGATTGGAGTTTACGCTATAAGCAAACCTAACTGGGGTCTCCCACTATTGGATAAAAATGATATTAATTATGCAATATAGGAACCTACTCTTTACCTCCTTAATTGTTATTTTTATGGAACGAAATCTGTTCTATTCAAGTATCTATTACGTTTACCTAATACTACCATCATATTTATTTATCCAATTTCTAACTGCTGACGTTCTCACAAAGAATAATATCGATGATTAAACATCATATTTTAAATAAAGACATTTTGATTGTATCAACAAATATATAGATCTGTGGCAATAAACTGGCCATTTTTGCCATTCATAATGATGTAGGATGAAAAACTTTCCTCATTATATATTATTGTAGAAATACCAATCGAGTTTTCTTTGCAAGCATATTCAAAATACATGTTTTTACTATGTTGCAATAGCAATAAGACACTTTTGATACAATGTTGCATCCCACTAGATGGATAGTGGCATTGCATTGGCTAATTAAGCTGTCAATCCTGGATTTGGAAATAAAAGGCGCCCGAACCCGGCCGCCCCCGCCCCTAGAAGAAGCCGGGGAGACTCGGCGAAACACGTGTCGGGACACTATCTATGCCCGCAGCCACAACTTAGGGATAGATCGATAAAGGGACAGATGTAATAGCGATACTCACAAGCAGTGAGATCGCGGCTCGAGCATATATCAGGACCTACCATCAGCTTTGTCCCTGTGCGCGCATGTCATTATAGATCAGACAAGCCGTGCAGTGCTAGAAGAGAGGAGACGCGGTGTATCGCTCCACCGCGATCCCCTCATACCTGACAGCTGACACACGCACACAGCGGTGTCACGCTGGGCTTCAATATAGGGTCCTAAACATCACCCGTTAAGAGGAAATTTTCCAACACTGTCCTAGATTCCAACTACTAAATTTAAGTGGGATTCAACTATTTCACAGGAGGGAATAAAGCAAATATTAGGGGACTCCCACCTGTATCTATATCCCTAGGAGCTAATCTGCAATAATTGTGGCTGGGGCAACAGCGTAGCAATGAGACCCATGCTTCGCTTGTCAAGTTATGAATATTGAATAAGAGTTTAGACTCTAGATTTTAATACAACAATAAAAGTTAATTTTTATTACACTCACAACTTTTTCTTTTTCCTATAACTTCCCCTCCCCTTTTTCTTTTCTGAGATTATGCTAATGGGTGGTGCACACCGTGAGTGTTTGATCATTTGAACACATCCGTGTATTCATTTTTTTTTGTTGCAGACTGTTAGACTTCTATTGCCATCCATGATCAACAAAAATAGGGAAGGTTTAAAAAAAAACAACAGATCGGGAGGAAAAATAAGATGTGAAAACGCCAATAGAAAAGATCCCTTCAGTAAGACTACTGTGATAATCCCAGAATCACTGTTGAGAAAAACAATGCAATGTGTGAAAGAGCCCCAAGATTCTGTATTTGGAGTACCCTCAATTCTTCACTAGATGGCAGCCATTTACTGATCGTTTCCTTCTGTTTTCTGTACTAGGTTTTCTTTTACTGCTAGTTATCTGGATGAAAACAATTCCAGAAAAGTTAGATCTGATTTTTCAGTTACATTAGGTTGATAACTGCATTCACAGAATAATCAACAGATATGAAATCCTGTGATGTGAATGAGTTTAAAAAATATCAGCATTTGGCTGTAGATACTACTCTGTGAAAAGTTCTGATTGCAGACTACTGTATACTACTGGGGACAGGCTGGTCTGGCTGTATACTACTGGGGGCAAGCTGGGCTGGCTGTATACTACTTGGGGCAGGCTGTATACTATAGGGGGCTGGCTGGCTATATACTGGGGGGGGGGGGCGTTACTAGCATGGTGTACCTAATAAAGTGGCCGGTGAGTGTATATGAACTGTACTTACAGACAACAGCTGCCTTGAACTGTTCACTGGTCTGCCACCTGCTGGTCATTCATCCTTATAATCAGGTGCGCCTTTTAATCCAGTGCGCCTTATATATGAATCTACACATTTTAGCAGGCATTTATTGATGGTGCGCCTTATACTCCGGTGCGCCTTATAGTCCGAAAAATACTGTACTCCCTTCCTCTATAGACTGTATTACACTACACAGCTTGGTATCTGCCTCATCTGCAAAAATAGACACAGTGCTATTAATTCCTATCTCTATATCATTAATAAATATATATTTAATAGTAGTGGGCCAAGCACAGAACCCGGGGGTACCACTGAATATGATCCTTCAGCCAGTTTTCAATCCAATTGCAAATGATTTCTGCCAAAACAATGGACCTTATTTTACCCATCAGGCGTCTATAAGGGACAGTGTCAAATGTCTTTGTAAAGTCCAAGAACACAATATCCACAGCTGCTCCTCCATTCAGGCATCTGCTCACCTCTTCATAGAAGCAGATTAGGTTAGTCTGACAACTTCTATTCTTAGTAAACCCATGCTGCCTGTCACTTATTATACTATATGTCTTCACATACTCTTTTACTAACCCTTCCAATATTTTCCCCACAATGGAAGTTAAGCTTACAGGCCTGTAATTGCCTGGCGAACTTTTAGAGCCCTTTTTATATATTGAAACATTTGCCTTGCGCCAGTCACAGTGGACGTAGATTGTAGATCGCATTATATGGGTTGGGGTTAGGTATGGGGTATTTGCAGGGCACACAATTTTTTTCTAGGGACCATGGTAAGAGGGTTACCTGACCCAATCCATACCTATGGAGCAGGCGGCCGCGCATGGCTCTATTCTCCATGGCGGTGACAGAGATTGCTGAGCGCGGTTAAAAATCAATCATGATAAACCAGGGACACTTACTCATAGATCCAGGCACCATGACTGTGGTAATCTTTTCTTGTTTCTTCTAATATCAACTTCTAAAGTCATGCTAATGAGCTCTAGGGGCTCTGGTGGGTGTTTCCAGAGCCTATCTGTGCTGCAGATTTTCATTAGCATAATTTTAAGAAAATTTGCCTGGATCTGTCGCTGGTTTATCATAATGGATTTTGATGGTAAATTTCCTCCAAAGGGGTTTTCCCACGATGGTAAGTTAGGCCCTATCCACTATCAGCCAAACTTGCTGATCAGTGGGGGTGCCGAGACCCCCACATATCTCGAGAACGAGGGGTCCAACCAACCTCTCCTCGCCCCTCAGACTAATGAAGCAGACGGCCGCGCAAGACCGGTCTTCCGTTACATTAATCTCTATGGAACTGACGATGATCGCCGAGCAACCTAACTTTTCTTCGTGGTAAAACCCCTTTAAGGCTATCAGGCTGGGGCTACATAAAATGGGGCGATATAAAGGGGGCAACAGAAAAGGGGGCATTTATTGGGTGCTGCGGGAAATGGCACATTACAGGCAGTCCCCGGGTTACGTACAAGATAGGTTCTGCCAGTTTGTTCTTAAGTTGAATTTGTATGTAAGTCAGAACTATATATTTTATAATTGTAGATGCAGACAAAATCTTTTGGGTCTCTGTGACTATTGGACTTGAAAAATGTTGGATTCTGATAAGAACCAGGATTAACAATAAATCTTCATTACAGACACCTGTGATAACTGTTACAGATAATTGTTGTAGCCATGGCTAAAGTACAGTAGGTTACCAAAATCCAGAGGTCCGTTTGCAACTAGGGGTCGTCTGTAAGTCGGGTGTTCTTAAGTAGGGGACTGCCTGTACATGGGTTGGGGTTGGATATGGGGTATTTGCACCCAGAAATAAAAAGTGGGGTGAGGCAGTCCCCAGATACAATAAAGGTCGGAGAGCTGTCATGTCCATTCCCCTCGCATCACCCATCACTACATAACACTACACAGCACCAATCACTGCGCAGAGAAGCCCCACTGCGTCACGTGAGCCTTCACGTCATCACAGACCAATAGTAATTCTCGGTCGGCGTTTTTTTTTTCTTATGCACAATGCTTTATTAAACTAGAACATGTGACACCACAGCTACCTGGCTGACATAGCGTCGTCATTACGCAGCCGGAAAGACGTGTGATTGACAAATCTTTTCACCCAATCGGAGGTAGAGAACACTTGCCGGTAGCAACCAATGGGCTGACTGGCTTGAGCCGGGTTGCTGGGGGCGGGACTTCCGTTGTCAAGGGAAATGTCCGGAGCTGCTGCTGTTTTTGTTGCTGAGTGGTGCCCGGTCTGAGCTCCCAGGTAACGAGTCAGCTGTCATAGCGCCGGGGAGGCCGCCGCACAGGGCGGCACGGGGAGAGGGCTCCTTTGCGGGGTCACAGCTGGAGCTCCCCTTGTCATGTCTCTCTGCTGAGTCATATGTCACAGGGAAACCCCTGAGCCCCCACATTATACTGCAAGAAGGGGGCCAGCACTGCTGACGTCATACAGTGACGTAACTCCTGGCTTGGCCTTTGTTCTTCACTACTAGCCCCTGTGCAGTGGCCTCATGTGTCATCTCCAGGTCATTGCTTGTACTGATTGCATTATCCATGACATCATACTTGTATGATGTCACACAATGCTTGTGATGTCACATCTGCTCCTGTCCACAATGGAGCGTCATGTAAACCTTCTGATGGAACACAAGTGACTGGCTCTGCCCTCTGCGAGCTGTGACCGCTGAGGCCCAGTTCGCACTTGCATTCAGACTTCCGTTATCATCTTCTGTCACTAAAGCAAAAATAACTGAAGTCTAAAATGTCCATTGACTACAAGCGACTGTTTACTGTTTCCTTTTGCTCCATTTCCATTATTGAGATGGAAGAAATAGCGCTGCGTCTCCCGTACGATTTACTGGACACTAAGAGATGCCATTAATAATACATTGTAATTAGCGTCCATTTTAATGGATCCATTATTGTCGCTTGAGTGACGGAAGATAATAGGCAGGTGTGAACTGAGCCTTAGATGTCAGATTTACTACAGCATGCTGTCACATTGCTACATATGCTGTCACATGTCTACCTAGACCCTTTGGTGTTTTTGGGATGGGGAAGTCCTAGATCAGTGGTGGCGAACCTATGGCACTGGTGCCAGAGGTGGCACTCAGAGCCCTTTCTGTGGGCGCTCAGGCCATCACCAGAGGACTCCAGGTATCTTCCTACAGTCCCAGACAGCCCAGGACTTGCTGTGCACAGAACTATTTTAAAGTGACAGTGCTACCTGGGACTACTGGAGGAGTGGGAAGGTGTGGACAGATTTGGATTATCATTGTAGCTCCGGCCCTGACAATTCTTCCTGTTTATGGGACCCTGGAGAGAAGTTACAATGATCATCCAAATTTCTTAGAAGAGAAGGGAGTGTAAATCACAAATGAAATTTCTGTGCTGGCACTTTGCGATAAATAAGTGGGTCTTGGTTGTAGTTTGGGCACTCGGTCTCTAAAAGGTTAGCCATCACTGTCCTAGATGGAATGGTTATTGATTCTAGATATGACAACTACTGTTATTTTGTACAGTGCATAACACGGGGGTGGAAGCGGACATATTTAAAATCTGCAATATGTACCTGAATGCAGAAGATTTGGCATCCTGTTACAACAGCAAGGCCCCCCTTTACTAGCAGAAGTGTAGGGGATCCCTTCACCACTGTGATCCTGCTAAGGGAGTGGGGTTTAGAAAAGCTTTTCCCAATATAAATGGGACTGAATGGTCCATGGGTGGGGCTTAAGCATCCCTACTGCATAGTAAATTACTCGTATGGTAACCCTGATTTGAGTCTCAAAACTGACTTCCTGTCCACACAAGATGCTGGAGCAATGACACTGTGGAGGACCACAGGAGGAGTGTTATTAGGGGTCCTACACATAGTCCGTATTTTGCATAAGTGTTTGAAAGCCAAAACCGGAAGTGGAACCCAATAAAGAGAACGGGTATAATGGATGACCTGTAACTATTGTAGACATATCCTAGTTTTGGATTACAGATATTGATGCAAAATGTTGTCTGGGAGCAGATGCCTTGATCTTCCCAATATCAAAATATTTAGATGCAGCAATTTTTATGCTGATTAATATGCTCTATATAGTGCTTTTTTTCAATTTTTTTCTATTTATTTGACCTATTGTTATTTTGCTATTGCACACAGACATTGGATTGTCATGCCAGTGCTGTCAAGCATGTGACCCAAAGGTGACCATAGACTCCAGAAAAATATCTACTGATCAGCCTACTGTGCAGTCTACTACTATTCTCTTGCAAAATTAGACTTTTAACCAGTTTTTTACAAAAGCGTAAAGGGGCGAGTGGAAAACGGCACACGAGGCATGGAAACATTTTTTGTGCGTGCCTTGGTTGGCAGTGATGATTGAAGGTTAAAGGGGTTGGCCACTTATAGGAAACTTTAACAGGATAATTATTAGACCCTAATAGGGTCACACATATTATATGTAGTTAGGCCTCATTCACTCAGCCATTATGAGGACGTATATCTGGATACTAATTTGCGTCCAGGTATACCTCCCCACAGCGGCTATGGCCGTACACACATGTGGCACCATACCATACTGCTCATGGGGAAATGATAGAGCCTGCTCTATCTTTCCTCCCTTTTCTATGAAGAGGGGAGGGGTGAGCAGCTCTCACCCCTTCTCCTCTACAGTGCACTGCCATATGAGCGCCTGGCTACTGCTGGACGAGCATACGTTGGTGTGAATGCACTTGTACATTAATAAGGTTTCCCATTGCGCATTGGGAGCTGCAGATCACATAACTCCCGGGTAGCAGGAAAAATTTATGGGTGAACTTATTAGGGTCTTATAGTTACCATGTAAGGGTGATGCAGCACATGGCATTTTGAACGCATCCATTTTTGACTAGTTTTGATTAAGATAATTGGTAAAACCTGTCAAAAACTGATACGTTTTTTAATGGACTGCTTAAAAACGGACCAAACGGGTTCAAAACGCCATGTGTGGCATCACCCTTAAAGTTTCCTTTAAGTGGCCCATCCATTTTAAGGGTAAGCTCACATGGGTGTCATTTTGCCGACCAAAAAAAAAAAAAACGGCCTTAGGAAACCGGGATTGGTGCTCTGATACAGACTTTCTCCCATTCATCAATCCAGAGGAAAATAGGGCTTGTTGCTATTTTTACACCTCCAGAAATTTAAAGGAGGCAGATTTTGGACAAATTCAACACCAATTTTTACATCTTTGTGAACATACCCCAAGACCTATTGCCTAAGTCGTGTGTGCTGTGTTTTCTTTATATATACATGTTGGTGACCTGGCCAGAAGTGCTCCTCCATCTGCTGCTGCAGATCTCCTGGCTATGACTAAAGCTTTATTCATAGGGTGTGAAACTGGCAACTTGAAGAATGTAACTTTAGAGATGAACAGGAATAGTATTCAGCTTTATGCAAGGTTTTCTACCACATCCTTGCCCAGAGTAAAGATTATGATGTAACCATGATTCTGCAATGTTTCTTTTTTACACTGATATTTTCTCACTGATTTCTTGTTGTTAGTGACCCCCCTGGAATCGCCATATGTCCTAGATGGGATAAACTGCAGCCATGTTCAGCTTTGAGGGAGATTTCAAAACCAGGCCAAAGGTATCGCTGGGTGGAGCAAGCAGGAAGGTAAGAGAATGAGATTACTCATACACATAGAAATCAGAATGTGCCAAAAATAAGGGACAGGAGGGCTCAGACGTGTGCTGGGTTAGGCTATCCAGAAGCACAGCGGTCAACTGAGCATCTCTTCTAATTTGTTTCAGGGGCCAAGAGCCGAGTCCTCCACCATTCAAATATTCAATTTAGACAGTCTAAAGTTTGATAACTTAAAGGATATTTACTGCCAAAGCCATCATTATAAACTAGGGTCACTTGCTCATAGATCCGGACACTGTGACTGTGGTTATCTTCTTATATTTCTTATATTTATATATATCCAGGGCCTCCTTCCTTCTAAACTCAACTTATAAAACTATGCTACCAAGTTTAAAGCTGTAGCTACAGTTGCACTGTG
This sequence comes from Engystomops pustulosus, assembly GCA_019512145.1. Taxonomy (NCBI): domain Eukaryota; kingdom Metazoa; phylum Chordata; class Amphibia; order Anura; family Leptodactylidae; genus Engystomops; species Engystomops pustulosus. The sequence goes on from CM033645.1 coordinate 189,843,570, forward strand.
CCAAAGCACTTTGCCATGAGAGATTATAGCAGGCAGAGGTAGGGGAGAGTGTTGAGGGAGCAACCTGGTGACTGACAACCTGGTAACTTTTATAATTATGCTTATGTGCCAGGAGGGCTCTATGGGTGTTACTAGAGACCCATAGTGCTTTAGCTTCACATGCTGTTACAATAAGCAGAGCAGGTTTACCCTTTCCCTGCACTTCTTGTTGCTGCTATATTACATAGGCAGAAGGAAGAGGGAGGGAGCAAGGTTGGGTGAATCATGTTCTGCTCATTGTAACATCCTGTGAATCTGCAGCACTGTGGGGTTCTGGTAACACTCCTCAAAGCACTTCTGGATTATTAGCATAATGTTAAAAGTTGAGTTTAGAAGGAGGGAGGTCGTGGATTAGAAATATAAGAAGACTAGCACAGTCACAGGGCCTGGATCTATGAATAAGTGCCCCTGGTTTATCTTGATGCATTTTGAAGTTACACTTTTAAGAGGTTGGTTGGCGATTTATAGCAAACTTTAACAGGGTAAGTTTAAGACCCTAATAGGGTCACCCATATTAAATTTGCCCTATTGATGTTTACTGTGGGCCACAGATTAAGTGACCCCAGGACAGAAGGACTCCGGACTTCCTGTGATCCATGAAAACTAAACAAATATGGAATTTTCCCAAATCTTACTCAACCCAAAATGGAATGACTGAGCTAAAGCACCAAACCACTGAAATAAAAACACAAAGGCTAAGTTATAATTGTCTATGTACAATTATAACTTAGCCTTTAATTATAGCAATTAAAATTTTAAAAAAATTGAATATAGTGCTAATCTATGAAAACATAACCTGAACACATTGGGTACTTTTCTGAACACACATATGTGTGCACACACAGTGAAGTGTCAGGCCCGTTCCACACTTGCGAGTGTGATGCGATGAACTCGCATCACACTCAAACGCATGCTGCCGGGAACGCACGGCCCGAACGCTGCACCGCGGGAGTGAACTGACATGCTGAGTTAACTCCTTCGGGCCGTGCGTTCCCGGCAGCATGCGTTGCGAGTGTGATGCGAGTTCATCGCATCACACTCGCAAGTGTGGAACGGGCCTCATTGATGTTATGGAGACGGCAGCCCATAGGGCACAGCGTTTGCTATATAATGTGTATATGGTTTTTAGAAAATATGAATAGAAATCTGTGCGGTCCAGCCTTCGGATTTTAATAAAAGTCTTGTATATTATTCTGTGAGCTGCTGTATGAGTTCTCGGCAGGCATTGTTCCAAATGCAGAGATAGACGGCACAAATATAGCACATGACTTATACTGACAAGCAGGTGTTAGTGGCCTTGAAGGCATTTTATATGCCTGATAATGTGGAATGACATTTAACTGAGTTATAGAGTGGTTTTTGAGTTTGGTAGAATTGTGGGTGGTATTATAGTATAGTATAGCATTAATAAGCTGATGAGATTTAAGAGATCTCATCCACACATAGAGAATTGGATCTGCAGAAGTTCTGCCTGGAATTCATGAAAATTTTGTTAACCTTTCCATTGTTGGTTACATCCCGTGCAGACTTGCCCATAATATTGTCATTTAGTGTACCCCTTAAAGGAAATCTACCACCAGGATGAAGGATTGTAAACAAAGAACACTGGCATACACTGGTATGTGCCCCCTATGGCAGGATCCATTTTTCTTTAAGTTTCTTGCATCCTTGTTTTTAAGAATAAAAGGCTTTAAAATGATGCAAATGAGCCTAAGAGGCTCCAGGCTCCATTAATACCTATGGAGCCTGGCGCCCCTCAGGATCATTTGCATCATTTTAAAATCTTTTGTGTAAAAAAACAAGTGCATAAGAAGTTAAAATAAGAACGGATCCTGCTAGAGGGGGCAGACACCAGCATGTAAGTCTGCTTGGTTTAAGATTCTTCATCCTGGTGGTAGATTTCCTTTAAAGGGGTATTCACATTTCAGCAAATAAATTTTATTGTTTGAATAAAGAAAAGAAATCTGACCCTGATCACACAGGTGCACGGCTCTGATTACTCTCTGTGATATAACGAGCCGTGCACCTGTGTGACCAGGGTCAGATATCTGTCTCCTGGAAATAACCATAGAAGCTTCCTATAGAGGGACAGCAAGCAGAGATCTAGAAAACTGTGAGGAATTGGTACAGAAAGTATATTGTATAATTTTTCATCATACAAACAATAACGTTAATTTCCCGAAATGGGAAAAGCCCTTTAAGTGTTTAAGTATAACTAACTGATCACTGAGTGTCGAACTTCTGGTACCCCACCGATCACGATCAAGGGACCCCCAGCTCTGAGAACCCTCATTCTCACTGACGGGTGGAGTGTTTGGACAAGTATGTGTCCTGCCTCGGCGATCAGCTAGTTATCTCCTATGCTGTAGATAGGGGATTACTTACCATAAATACTTTAATAATGAAACTTTTTTTCCTCATTTTTTAAAATTTTTACAACTCCTTAGTTCATTTTTGAGTTTCATATGTTTACTAATATTTATTTAACACTATATTTTACCTACTAGGAAGAAAAAGCTTCTCTGCTTCATAGAACCCAGGAAGAAAGACGGAAGCGGGAGGTAGGACAATGCAATGAAATGTATTTTTCTTATATGCATAATAGATCCTGGTTTCTTCTGCCATTCATATGTAGAATTTGGAGGTAATAAGACAATTATGATTAATTATCCACCAAACATCAATAGCTTCTTGCTTTACACCCCTGTAGAGTGGATTTGCCCAATTGGCAGCTCCTTGTGCCTTTTGTACGGCTTCATGGGAGGCAATATAATATAATGGGGGACATTTACTTAAAGTGTCGGTGTCTGCATTGGCTTTGTTACCGACCTGCTCTCGGAAAGAAGACACACATTTAATATTGTAGAGCTGTGCAGAGACGTTTCTGGCGCCGAGACCATTTTCTGTCCCCGAGACCAAAATCTGTCCCAAGCACCAGAAATATGTCCAACAATCCCTGCTAGACCAGTTTTCTTTTGGTCTACTTTCCGTCAGTTTACACCGCCCAAAAAGGGCTGCGACACATAGTAATTGTGTCTGAGTTTCCGCTCCGCCAAAGCCACGCCCCTTTTCGGAGAAGAGTCGGAGCAGACGGAAAAAGGCATTTTTTCTGTCCCCGACAGCTAATAAATAGGTCGGAGAGCAGAACATGTGGTGAGAGCGCCACAAAACTGGCGGAAACACCATAGTAAATGTCCCCCAATGTGTTCTTACCCCTTTACTGGACTGAATTTTTATTTGCAAGCTTTTCATGGAGTCAAGTCCTTCATTTGAGACCCATATGCAATATATTAGGTTGAATACTAATGTATCAAAAGGAGTCTGCCTTCAGTGTATGATCTCACACTGTTGTGCTGTTGTATTTCTTCACTAAGTTGCTCCACAGCTCTTCCTCTTGTGTAGTGTGTTTTGGAGTGTGGGAAGAAACCGGAGGAAACCCACACAAACATGGAGAGAACATACAAACTCTTTTCAAATGTTGACCTGGGACTTGAACCCAGGACCCCAGCGCTGCAAGGCTGTAGTGCTAACCACTAAGCCACCATGCTAATCTTGGAATATAAATGCATTAACATAGTTCTCCACAGATTTGCACAGATGGGCCTATACCTAACACTGTCAGCAACTTTGTATGGACAAAACTGCTGGTAGACTCCATCCATCTAGTATCTTTTCACTGTGCTTCAAGCTTTCATTTGTCAGAGAAAACCAAAACTAATTCTATAGTTCTATTAGTTCATTAATTGGAACTTTTTTTCAATGACTTTTCTTACAGGAAGAAAGGAGAAGACTTAAGAATGCAATAATTATCCAATCCTATATAAGAGGCTACAGGGATCGAAAACAGCAAGTATGTATTTTCCTGTACAAGTAGGTTGGAAAAGACGGATTGCTTCCCAATCTTCTGGGTGATGAAAATGCCAGTCCTATAATTTAATTGAAGCAGTCGTCTTGCACGCTCAATGCTGCTTCATTTAACCTTATAATACTGCCTAATATAGCCTAGGGGGGGGGGTCCCCCATCAGTCACCAGGCTGCTCTCTCTACCCCCTACCTCTGCCTGCTATAATATCTAGAAGTAAGGAGGTCTTGGATAACAAATATCAGAAGATGACCACAGTTATGTTGTCTGGATCTATGAGTAAGTGGCCCTGGTTTATCATGCTGGATTGTGATGGTAGATTTCTTATAATAAATGATGGATATGGGTCCTTTCACCAGAATTTTTATTTCATGCATACCGTATATACTCATGTATAAACCGAGTTTTTCTGCACAAAAAATGTGCTGAAAAACTTCAACTTGGCTTATACATGAGTGAGTAAAAAAAATAAACTTAAATACTCTCCTTCTGGCGTGTCCCACATTGGCCTGTGTTTTTCTCAACTGGACCTGCAACAAAAAAAAAATCTAAACTTATATTACAGTACGGCATTGGCATAGTGATGCAATTTAAGCCAACTTGGTACACCCCAGCTTCACTGTGCATGCACAATGAAGATGGGGTGTAGTATGCTGGAATGAGTCTGAACCGCCGGACTCACTTATAGGTTAGTATAAAAGTGGTTTCCCCCCCCCCAAATTATCTCGACAGTTTCTTTATAAGGCGTCCAAAGCTCATTAACTCACTCCATGCCCAACCATTGTACAAGTTACAAGGACGTATGGCTGTCTCCCACTCACTGCACTTGTACCTGTTTAAAGAGGAGCCATATAGGTTGTAAATAAGGAGGGTGAAGCCTGCTCAATCCTGATCTCGTATATCCTAGTACACTTGCACTAGCGCCCATCAGAATGTAGACCTTTATGTTAAAAATGAATCGCCCCATGTATTGCAGCCTGTCCATTCCGTCAGAATGCTGATATTGTAATTCTTTCTTATTCTCAGTACTCCATCCAAAGAAGTGAGTTTGATTTCCATGCTAACTCAGCTACTTCCAGTGTAACTTCGGCCGATGGAAGAAACCTTACACTTCTCGTGCGGAAACTGCTCTTTTTTTACAGACAGACGGAAGATTCAAAGCGTTTGGTAAGGTCGATCGTATGAAGTTCTCAATGCCATAACGACATCTCCTTTATGCTGAAATATAATGTCTGTGCATAGTGTATAGGAGACGTTTGTGGCTGAAATGAGAATTGACTTGTTTTCTCCGCTGATGGCTTATCTCTGTGAAAACCCCTTTAATATAACTGCATCTTAAAGGGGTTGACCAGTTTACAATTAAGTGTTTCAAACGACACATTATGTGACTTACAAAAAATAGTGTCCACCCAGGTGCAGCTCATCGTGAACTGTGCACCCACTGCTGTCGCTTGCCATCTGCTATGTTAGTCATTGGGGTCTGCTGATGGGGATAGAAGCAGTGATAAATCTCCCCCTATGTTAGAAAGTCATGTGATCTGTTGCTTGCTGCACCATATAGAACAGAATGTCACAGTTTATGGGGTTTTCCATGGATAGGCCATCATGTATCTTGTTGGAAAACCCCTTAAAATTACATTTTTATTAATTTAACGTCAGTTAACTGTACAGTTTCATAAACAAAATTATTTTGGAGCTTTCATCATTGCTGCAAGGTTATCTGCTTAGTAGACGAGATGATCCTCTTGAGACCAGGTAGATATTAATTTTTTTTTCTCGTTTTGTTTAGATCTGGATCTGCCAGAACTTGATCAAATATAATTCCCAGTTTGTAAAACAACTTACTGGCCCAGATAGACTTACCTGTCTGTACCAAATCAAGAGACTCTTGGGGTTATGTTGCAGGTAAGTAAATGACAGTTGATATGATGATAAGGAAATACTATGATGTATTCTACTAGGGAACAGCTTCATTCAGAGTCATTTTATATAGTATTGTTACTGTATGAAGGGGAACAGTTACAATATGGTTATGTGACATTTATGGCATATCCACTGGTCCCGCATCTTCCTTGTGATTGTATCTTCCCCCTGACCCCAAATCTTGTGACATAAGTGAATGCAGATGTGTTTGTGCATGAGCTGCTCTTTCTATTCACTTCTCTGGGATTTTCCAGGGAAGATCAGCTTTTCTCCGAACTCAAATAAGGGTGAATAGGGAGAGGCCCACATGCGGCTCGATCCACATCTATTTGGTTGTTTTGCAGTTTCTCACTTGTTCCATATATGTATGTGCCTTTAATACATGAGATGCTCTAATCCATCTACACAAGCAATATGAACATTTAGTAATGCAGCATAAGGCTCCTTTCGCACACACATATGCTACACCCATATCAGGCATAGTATATGTTCAACTAGAGAGGTAGAGGGCTTTGCGCTCCTCACCCCTCCCCTCTTCATAGTGAGATGTGCTTCTAGACTCCATATTTTTTCTGCCCATGTTTGTATGCTTACCATACTGTACACAATGCACTCCTATGGTGGCCATATTATAGCTGCAGTTCATACAGCTAGTATACAGCCGCCATATAGTATATAGCCGTTTGGAAGGGGCCTAAGGCTTTGAGATTTCTACCTAAATGGATAAAGTTCACCATTGCACTTTTCAAAAGGAGTAAAGATGTCACTTTTGAGGCTGAGTATATATACCCACATTATAACATAAATCAGCAACGTGGAGTTACCAATTGGTGTTTCCCTAGACTGTCCAATGTTGTCAGTCCTTAAAAGTGAAATATTGAACCCTCATCCTGTTTCCCAGCAGATGGCTGAGCATAGGCACTGCTGCACCATACACTGTATCTGGGAGCGCAGCACCCAGTTATATTTGGCAGTCTCATGGTGATTGAATAGGGCAGTATTGCACATGCTCACGTTTGGAATTGGAGCCCCACATATGTGTATGGTGGAGATCCAGGCGGTTGAATACCCACCGATTAATAGGTGATAACATGAAAACAAGGTTGTTTTTTTTCGTGTTATATATACACGCCCTTGATGTCTTAGGATTTTGTAGTGATGACCAGTTACATGCAAAAGTTCTTTTTTTTGCGGCTCCATATAAAATAAATTGATTTTTCTGTTCTGTGTTATTTAGGTTATTACAGCATTGCCACGATGACAGTCTCAATGTTGCACTGCCCATGAGAATGGTTGAAGTATTTTCGTCGGAAAACACTTACTTACCTGTCCTACAAGATGCCATGACGGTGGCCTCATTAGTTGAACAAATTTTGCACTACATGATTCAGAAAGGTTGGTAAATTGCATGTTTCATTTCTGATTCTTGTTCCATACAAAATCAACATCAGTGCAGCGCTTTAAAGGGAACCCGTCACTAATAAACCTAATGAAAGGTTCCCATAGCACTGTGCGTGTGATATTCATCATTGTGGGACTCAGTCCATGTCTCCAGCGTCTCCCTCATCCAATGGGAGGAATGGAGGGAGATGCTGGAGACATGGGTTGAGTCACACAGTGACTCACATGAATAACACTCCACTGACTTGCTTCTCCTTCTGGCAGGTTGCCAGGTAGGCTTACAAAGTTCATTCATAAGGAGCACTTACTCATAGATGCAGGCACTTTGACTGTGGGAATCTTCTTATATTAATAATCCATGGCTTCCTTCCTTCTAAAATCATCTTTTTTACTTGTGCTAAGAAGGGCTCTTGAAGGTGTTACCAGCCTGTGCTGTAGCTTCACAGGCTGTTATCATGCTTTCTTTTGATGGTACATTTTTTTTATGGTTGGAGCTTTAGTATTGAATTAAAAAGCTTAATTCTATACTAAGCTTTCTTGTCTCCAGGGCTTTTGGTCCTCTGCAACTGGAAATTATGATGTCATGTACATTGGACATTTGGCGAGTCACTTCTGAGTGAACAGAGATTTACTTTATTGTCACCTGTGCAATGTATGTGACGTCATTACCTCTAGTCCAATGTTACTGGAGAGCTTCCACTGGAAGCAGGAGGACCTTCCCAAGAGGTGAGGATGCTTTCTTTTTTGTACTTTATTAAAAAGTGCTACTTTAGGGTTTTTCAAAATATTACAAACCCTATTATAGAGTAAATGTAAACCTACAGAGTTCTTAATCTAACCTTAATAAAATATAATTGAATTATGATTAGAATTCTAAGAATTCTAATATTATAGATGATTACAGTATAAGGCTTCATGCACACAAACACAGCTTCTGCCCATGTACTATTCACTGATGCAACTCGGACATATTCATTTCTATGGACTGTCACACACGGTCAGTGTTTCCACAGATCCGTGTGCCAACCAACTATATGAGCCGCAGAACTCTGAGCGGGCCCTGTTCCGGCGGGAGCGGGCCCTGTTCCGTCGGGAGCGGTGCTATTCCTGGCGTATGGCATCATTGTTGTGTGAGCGGACCTCACACGCTGATGGCACACGTACCATGGATCTGATGTTTGCAGCTCTAGTTTTGCGCTTGTTGATGTATAGGTAGTCTAAATGGAAGGAAGTTTCTCAGATTGTAACATAAGGAATGTAAAAGGTTCACGTTACATTTTCCTTTTACTAGTTAGAACATCTACGTGTCATGATATAATAGGCCGCTCTGATTCATCCAACTTGTAAAATGCTGTTATCTCATAGATCCAGCTACATTGCTGTGAGAAGTCATTACCTCTGCAATTTTCTTTTTTTTTTTTATGGAAATCTCCTCTTTTGTCCTCCAGGCTACTACAGGTCACTGTTTCTGCTAATAAACAACAAACTTCCATCCAGCATTGACTATAGCGACGTCTCCAGAGTTCCTATTGCAAAGGTTCTGCTAGAGAATGTTATGAAACCATTGCACTTTACCTACAGCTCCTGCTCTGATGGTGCAAGGTAAGACATGGCCTGATCCATCGTACATGGTTACAGGTTTTATGCATCAAGTGAAACTGTGCTTTAAAGATGCACCAGATTTAATATAGGTGACTCACTCTAGATAATAAATCTGGCGCATACTCTTTCTAACTTTATTTTACTATTGAATGACTTACTACTTATGAAATCTAAGGAAATCCATTAGGAAATCTCTGAATTGAGTGATTTTGCACAAAAAACAATTATAAACTTCAGGACCTTGGGAAAGCTGGGTTGCATGCAGACTGCCTACATAAACACATTACATGGAGCTTTCTATACTGTCCAGACAGGATTAATCAACCTGTTCTGGATCACTCATACACAGCACCTGGTGGATGGTGCAGTGATTGATTACTTCTGCCTGTCAGGGACAACACCGTGATTCCATCATTCTCTCAAGCGATGCACAATTAGGGTAAGAGGAGAAATAACAGAGCAGCAACAGGACTACCAGAGCCTCGTTGTCATAATTTTATAATTGTTTTTTCAGCAAAACCACTCAATTCAGGGATTAAACAAGATATGATCCTGCATCAGTGTAGCTACAGCATGTTTGCTTCATAATGCATCAAATCAAATGGTAGAATTTCTTTAACACAACTTAAAGGGAACCTTCCAAGGCGATTTAGGAACCTGAACCAACCCCAGTTCTGAAATATGTAAACTCAGCCTGCAATGAAAAAAAAACAAAACAATTGTATATTCTTACCTTTGTCTGGAGATCCAACATCTGTGCAGACAATCCGTGATGTCCACATTGTACTCCACAGCTTCACTGCACATGTGCTGTGGGTACGACGCATGAGCAATGAAGCCAGGGTGCACTGCACCCGCTGTATTGAAGCATCGCATAGGCACCTAGAACACCAGAGATTAGTCTGATGCAACTTCTTGGACTCGACTTTCATATATAATAATATAATAAGGAATCTTTTTTTTTTTTTATGGCAGGCATAGATGGAGAAGTGAGAGGGTGAACACTAAAACACTGGTCTATAAGGACCTGTAGATGGTGTCCCATATTGCCTTGACAGATTCTGCTTAACCCTTTCACAACTGCAATACAGCTCTATATGTCCCATTTGCACATGCCCCGTGCAGAAAGGACGTTTATAAACACTGTGACATTGGCCAACTTCAAACAGATATATTTCCTGAACCTAAAAAAAGAACATAATTCTGGTGTCATAGTAAACAGGAAAATCTCCCCTTTAATATGATATCTGAATGCTTCACAGAATCGGAGATATCCACTCTTAAAGTTGTAGTAAAAAATTTCGATTTTTATATACAGGACTCTATTTCCAAAAACTCTGACTTTAATTTTACGAGTGGAGATTCTCCTGTTAAATATGACACCAGATTTGTGTAAATAGGTGCCAAGGTTCAGGAGGAGGAGGCACAACCACAAGGAGTCAAAAAGCATAAGGAGCAGCAGGAAAGACTTGGCGTACAGTTTGCAGAATTGCAGATGTACATGCACCCTCTGCATTTGTAGCTGAACTTGGGGAAAGAGGGATGCAATTATGCTTTACATATTTATAACCTATTTTGGTCATTAATTGGTTTTATTTTATATTGGGTTATTAATTTTATAAAGAAAAATGTAATATGCAATTAATAATACTATCCTATGAAGTATCACATGTCATGGATAAAAACAAACTAAATATTGTTTTGACATGTAAAGTATTTCCATAAATATTGTCATTTAAAGAAGCACGCAACAGAACTGCAGAACTGCATTCAGACACTGATGACCCTTGGTCACGAAGGGGTTAAAGAAAATCATCAAAATCAAACATGATAAACCAAGGGCACTTTCTCCCCCGGCGCCGATGTATGCCAGTCCTACAACAATACGGCGGACATACATCGTGTGCATGTAGCCTAAGGCTAAATTCACACTGCCGTGAGCCCGCCGCACCGTAGCACGGCGGGCACACGGCAGCGCGGGGAGAGGAGGAGGAGGAGGAGGTGAGCGCAGCTCACCCCCGCCCCTCTCCATAGGAATTAATGGCGCACGGCGCCGTAATACGGGGAAAGATAGGACATGTCCTATCTTTCCCCGGGCTACGGAGCGGTACGGTGCCACGCGTGTGCTGCACCGTACCGCTCCCGTACAGGGCCGTGAGCCCAAAGAAGTGTATGGGGGACGTATATCGGCCGTATATACGTCAGCCGTATATATACGTCCCCCATACTGTAGTGTGAATGTAGCCTTAGTTTGTAAAGTAACAGTCTGTAAAGTGTCCCCTAGTAACAATGTTACTTCTACGTTGCTAGGGCCAATCTGTCTTGAAAACAGATCTCCCTCTTCTCTCCTGTTTTTCACACAGCTGTGAGTGTTAACCCTTTCTGCTCTCTCCCTGGCTGCAGTATGCTTTGAGCATAATTTTCAAACACCTAGCTGAAAGTGAAGGGGTTAATCTTCACTAACCGGGCTTTTTAACCAAACACAGGGAGATTAGATGTGATCTCTCTCATGCAGCCTCCAGAGATGCACACTGTACAGGCTAGAATCTATGAGAGGGAGTAGCTTTTTTTTTTTTTTTTTTACAAACAAAACAAAATTTGTTAATAAATTGTATTAGAAAAATGTTCACTACATCCTCCCATACACAATATAAAAAATTATTTCATATGACGGTTACGCTTTAAGCCATGTATTAAAACTACAGGCAGTCCCCGGGTTACATATGTAAATCGGAACTGTATATTTATCTTTGTAACCCCAGCCAAATTTTTTTTTGGTCTCTGTGACAATTGGATTTTAAAAATGTTAGATTCTCATCAGAACCAGGAATAACAATGAAGCTTCATTGTAGACACCAGTGATAACTGTTACAGCTGTTTATTGTAACCTGGGGCTAAAGTACAATAAATTACCAACATCCAGAGGTCCGTTTGTAACTAGGGGTTGTTTGTAAGTCGGGTGTTCTTAAGTAGGGGACCGCCTGTACACGGCAATTATACCCAACCATAGTTTGGATAGCAATGTCTAGGATTCGGGATTTGCGCATGTTGTCTGGACGACTTGGTCTGACTTGCTACAGTAAAGGTTGGTCCCAGCACACAAGACAAGCAAGGAGGAGTTAAATTAGCATCAACCACCAACCAGGGTGCATTGGTGTAATGCCCAGTTCTTTTTAAAATAAACCAATCCCTATGAGAGCAGGAAGCTGCTGTAGAGACCTGCTCTGGTGGTCTTAGGCCCCTTTCACATGGACGTTGTGGGGTTGTATATGTCGGTCAGATATATGTCCCCATAAACGCCTACGGCTCCCGGCAGTGTAGCCATTGTACTGTACTGTGTCGGGCACCATGCTTCACTATGGAGAGGGGAGGGGTCAGTATGTGTCATATGTGAAAGAAGCCATAGATTGTACACTTACATTATATTCGGATCTTTACGGAACGGTAGACATATGTGGGGTAAGGTATAGAGCAGTGGAGCCTCCTGCTATATACAGCATGGCAGTGGTAGCCACCGCATATGTGTGCAGGCTTCCTGAGCATAGACTGCAGATGATAGAGAATTCGTAAAAGCGGAATTGATTTTGAGATTTGACCTTGAGACTGGTGTTTGTTTTCAGAGTTTCCAGTGCCGTGATTTATCCTCCTCCTTTGCATAGACTTATAAAGTCATTCTGGCTGCCATACTGTGTATTTGCATTTTCTTGAGTTTAATGTAAGCCTGAAAGTTATAAATGATGAGTAATCTCCGTGTTGTACATTTCAACAATTTATACTGATTACTTTAGGGTAGAAGATTAAGAGACATACGTTGTGTGTATCTAAGGCAGTGGGGCTGACAGCTTTTTGGCAATGAGAATTGCATCAAAAGAATTATTCGCCTTAATTTAATTTGCAATTTTGCCAGCGATGTCCCTGCCCACGGTCAACTATTTCCAAAGCGCGTAGTTTTGATATATCTTGCGATAAAATTCCGGATTTTGATCAGTGAATCGTTATGAGATGGCCCAAAGTTAATGATAACCGGGGGTCACAATGATCTGTGGTTTAACTTTATGTTGTATTCTGTTCTTTTCCATTGCTGGGCACTTCTTAAAGGGGATGTCCCATCTTATTAAGTTGTCTTCTATCCACAGGATAGGGGAAGCGGAGCTTATCCTTAAGGGTCCATCCTGGCACCTCCACAGATCATGAGATCCCCAGCAGTTCGGAGAACTGGGTCCCTTTTGGTTCTGACGGAGGGGCAAACATCTTATATTTGATCTCTACTTAAAGGAAACCTGTTGAAATTGTCCTAATACACCACAACCAGATTGTTGTGAAGCAGATTAAAAACTTCCAGATCAAGTGTCTTTCATCAACCTTAAAGTAAGATGCAAATTGATTGTATAAAGTTATCGGGGAGGAGAACTACAAACTGAAGTCAAGTTTTCCTTGCTTAAGAATACTCTCTTCACTGTACTTAAAGGGAACCTGTCACCAGGGACCTCATTTTCACTAATGACAGGTTGCAGGTTGCACCTGCAGTGCAAATCTGCCTTTCTGCCTTTTCTATGCATTTACATTACAATATAATATAATTGTGTGTTATAACTTACTCTTGCTCCATGACAAAATCCTGGGGTAGTCACAGGGGCTGAACTTTGGTTTGGATGCATTTCAAAAAACAACATGTGACTTGTCTGTTACTCACTCCTCAGAGCTTGCCCCCCACCTTTGTGCTCCTGTCTAGCTCCACCTCCTGCTCCTTCTCAGAGGTTACAGCCTGGTCAGCCTGACATCAGTGGGGGAGGGACAAGCTGTACAGGAGCACAAACATGGAGACAGCCTGCAGCTCAGACAAGTTACATGTTGTTTTTTGAAATGCATGCAAACCAAAGTCCAGCCCCTGTGACTACCCCCGGATTTTGTCAGGGTGCAAGGTAAGTTATAACACACAATTATATTGTTATGCAAATGCTTAGAAAAGGGAGAGAGACATTTTTGCACTGCAGGTGTGAAGGGCTTCTGCAACCTGTCTTTAGTGAAAATGAGGTCCCTGGTGACAGGTTCCCTTTACGGACACAAAACTTAAACATCACCAACTCCCTTTCCTGAAGTCTGTTGCATGATGTCAAATACAGTATTCTGAGATGGGAGAGCTTGACTTCAGTGCTGAATTCTCCGCCTCTTTAATTTTACACAACCAATTTACATCTCATTTCAGAGTTGATTTTCTGGATGATGCCGTCTTGAAGGTGTTAATCTGATTCACACTAGTTGGAGATTATTTGGTCAATTTCTGTTTACAGCTTCCCTTTAAAGGGGTTGTTCCAATTTTTGTTATCCGCTATGCACGTGATAAAGTATAACAATCTGATCGTCATGGCTCCAACAGCTGGGGCCACTATGGATCACACAAGAATATGACCCCCAGCAATCCAGAGAATGGGGGTCCCTTTCTCACTAATGAATGGAACGGCAGGACAAGTATGTGTTCTGTCGCTTCATTCAGTTGTATGGGAGTGACTGAAATGGCTGAGCACAGCACTCGGTTATAAGAGGACTGAGGATAGCTGAGTAGGGCTATTTCGGTCACTCCCATACAATTGAATGTATGGACACATGTTCAACCTGCCGCTCCATCGATTAGTGGGAATGGGATGTCCAGATTTGGTTTGTAATTTACATAAAGAGGGATTTCGGCAATGGGAGGTGTCTCACCACATAGATCAACAAGCGTTTTCATTATGTATCACTGTGTGAAATGTATTATCGTACTTTTGAAGGTTTACTATTCACTGAATCTGTGTTTTCTTCCTAACTAACAATATATTCTTTTTAATGTTCAGGCAACAGGTTTTCTCTGCCTTTACCAGAGAGTTTCTGGCTGCACCTTACACCGATCAGATCTTCCACTTCATCATTCCAGCACTGGCGGACGCGCACACCGCTTTCCCCTATGAACTGTTCCTCAACGCTTTACTAGGGGAACAGTGTCATCGCCCGCTGAGATGTGACCAGACGCCTTGGCTTTTCTATTTTGTGCTCACAGTCGGGGAAACGTTCTTGAGTAAGTCTCCATTTTCAAGATTTTGGGCCTGTTTGGGAATGTTTTGAGATATATCCACCTGTACAAACATTTTTCTTTATTCATTCAGTGTATACAAAATAAAAATAAACTCCTACTGTAGTAGTTATAATATATTCAATACTTTTATTATTTTTTTTCTTCAGCTGCTTTGCAAACTACCAGGCTCCATGGTAACAGACCACAAAACAAGCTCTGTGTAGTCTGATCCTGCAGCCACATTTATATATATATTTTTTGTCCCCTATTTAAAGGGGTTGTTATTTAGTTATAACGCACAATTAATTCCATGGTGTTGAACATTCACTAAGGGGCTCATATAGATGAAAACAAGTACAAAACATTTGGGTTGTACCAAGTTTGATTGTTATCCCTTATGCACAGGAGAGAGGATAACAAACTGATCGCAGGGAGCTGCAAAAATAACAAAACCGAGGCTCCCCTCTCACTAATTGATGTAGAGGCTGTTAGAGAATGCTCCGTTCAATACTTTGGAAGTGGAGGAAATTGCTGAGCACGGTGTTCATCTATTCCCTGCACTCTTGTAGACAGTGAACGGCAGTGCTGGAGATATACGAGCGCTGTGCTTGGAAACTTTTGCCGCTCCAATAGTATTGAATGAAGTGACGGGACACATACTCAATCTGCCACTCCATCAATTAGTGAGGGTGGGATTCCTGATCTTGTGATCAGTTGAGGTCCCAGCATTTGGACCCTCAACAATTATTGTTATTTTCTTGAATGTAACAGAGCCTGGCACTTTAGTTTGGGCACACTAAAGCCTCAGCTAATGTTTACCTGGAGTCAAACCCCTGCCAAACTTTTATTGATGACCTATAAGGATAGGTCATGAATGAAATACTCCTGTAATATCCTCTTTTTAGTTTTGGCACGAATGGTTTGTTTTCTTTTAATTTATTGTGACAATAGAGGAAATCTAGGATGAAAATCCAGTATGAGCCAGGCCTCCTACATTGTCCTTGTTATCCATGGCCTCTTACCTTTTAAAATTCAACGTTTCAAATTATGCTAATTAACCTGTAGTTTTCCTGGGGGGAAAGTTACCAGGAACACTCTGTCCTGTAGCTTCATAGACTACCCCTGCACTTCATGCTGCTGTTAGATTACACAGGCAGAGAGTGTGAGAGAAGGGGGTTGGGTAAGACATGTTCTGCTCATTGTAACAGCCTGTGAATCTGGAGCACTGAGGGCGTTTGGTAACGCCCCCAGAGCCCTTCTAGCTCACTTGCATAACTTTAAAAGTAGGCCATGGACTACAAATATAAGAAGATTACCACAGTCATGGTGCCTGGATATATGAGTAAATGCCCATGGATTTTGATGGCAGGTTTCCTTTAATAATGCTATTATAGACCATCATGTTGGTGTATGGTTATTATTTGGGAATGAGGTTAGAATGAGTTAAGCATTATGTATTCTTATTAGGATTCATTCCATCACAATGACCTTGTATTTCAGGCACTCTATCAGAGGAGGGGATGCTTGTATACCTGAGAGTACTGCAGGCCTTTCTCTCTCAGTTACCAGTCTCCACTGTCACAAATCACCAGGAGCTCGCCAGTGACTCTGAAGATGATGATGAAGATATGGGCAAAATGGTCACCACAATAGTAAGTGAAACCATCCCATTTATAAGTTATACACAGGAAGTCTCCGGGTTACTTACAAGGTAGGTTCTGTGGATTTGTTCTTAAGTCGAATTTGTATGCAAGTCAAAGCAGGTATATTTTGTAGGTTTACCTCCAGGCAGCTGAACACCCACCCTTTCTCCTTTTTTTTTTTTTTTTACTTTTAAAAAGAAAAAAAAACCTAACAAAAATCCTATGCTCTCCTGTCCTGGGTTCCCAGAAGCAGCAGCAGTAGTAGAGAGAAGAAGAGAAGATTACTGCTGCTGCTTCTGGGATGTCAGGAAAGGTGAGTATAGGATACATTTTTTGGGTTCTTTGGGTGGTTTATGGCTGCTGCTCTACATAATTGCAGTAGTGATGTGCCAAGTACAGGCAGTCCCCGATTTAAATGGGACATGTCAGGGGGATGGGAACAGGTCCATATGGACCACTGGTTTAGTGTCCCAAATAGCTCCCAACACAATAACCCCCCCAAAAAAAGAGGTTTATAATGATCTAATTTGCAACTGCTGGCGCCTGCACGGTGTAGCTAGTACATCCCGGCTTGAGTGCACAAGCGCGTTAGGTACGGCGCATATGTAGTTAAACCGTGATTTTAATCTGGCTTCACTTGCCGCAATACAGGAACTAGGAGCTGGCGCAGGATCTGTAGATGATTCTGTTGTGCCTCATCAAACTTACATCTAGGTAAGTATAATTTTTTTTTCCATTCAAGCCACCTGACAGCTCCTCTTTTAGGAGACCTGACTTACATATGAACGTATCTGGCCACTGTTTGGAGACGATCTCTGGATGCTGGTTATTTACTGAACCCAGACTGCAATTGTCAACTCTAAAGTGTCTGTAATCAAGCTTTATTATTAATACTTGTTCCCTTGTAAACCCAAAATTTTGAAAATCCAATTGTCACATGGAACAAAAAATAATTTAAGAGTTACATTTACAAAATATACCTGATTTACAAACAAATTCAACTTAAGAACCAACCTATAGAACATATCTTGTACATAACCCGGGGACTGCCTGTATATAGATGTCACCGCTGACCTGCTATGGGTTTGCTTATCACTGCGGCTCTGGGTTGCTGGAAGTGGAGGGTTCTGGTGAGGCTATTTCTACAAATAAGCCTCTTTGAAACAGCATCACATGTGACTCTGAGAAAGCCAATACACAGTGACCAATTATCACATTACCATTATCAGTACTTCTGTGATCTGATTTCCAATGGGTCCCAAAGAATCCGGAAGGACCTTCCTAACTTGTACCTAGGTTCACCATCATTCCATCCTGCCATGGTTTTAATATTTTCAATGGCAAGAATAGCACTGCAGACTACACAGATGGAATGAAATGCAGTGCAAGTGTGAACAGAATCTTAGCAGAATTTTAGGGATAGCTAAATACAAACCCAGTACTAAAATGTAGCGCACTGACAATGTGTAAACCATTTTTACAGGTGATCATTGTCTGTCAGCTCCAGGTGCCACATTATAACCTGATCTTATAGTTAATCGTATTATATCCTCGTAGTAAGTAATAATTCTTAATTTTTTATGTTCTTGTGCACAGGGCGATGGCAAGATGTCTGTGCAATACATCACAGAAGAGTGCCTAAAGAAGCTGGACACTAAGCAGCAGACTAACACACTGCTGAATATGGTGTGGAGAGATTCTGCCAGCGAGGAGGTCTTCACTCTTATGGCCTCCATATGCCATACACTAATGGTACAGCACCGCATGATGGTTCCCAAAGTCAGGTAGGAATACTCCATTTACTGAACTTATATGTCACAGAGTAGTAAATTTCACACAGTGTATCTGCATGCAGCACTATATATGTATATATATTATAGCATTTTTGATGACTATGCTCATTATTTGGGGTTTTGGAAAAGTAGATGGATGTTAGTGACGCATGGGCTGTTGGAGACCACTCTGAGACACAAATTTTCGTACCGATTCCTTTACAAATTTTTTTTTATTGGTTTGATGATTGATTGAACCTATTGAAAAGCATTGCCCTTATCCCTAAATGATTCCTTTCCACGGCTGCAATGTTAAAAAGTTAGGCCCTATCCACGGGACTTGATGATCTGAATGGGTCTCAGTGCAGAGAACCCCACAGATCGCAAAAACAAGAGCTCCATCGGACTGCTCGTCGCTTCATCAGATTAATGGAGCAGACTGGCTTGCATGACCGTTCTGCTCCATTAATCTCTATGGAGCCGATGGAAATTGCTGAGCGCTGTCAGATCTGTTGGGTCTCGGCACATAGACCCCCACTGATCAGCCCGTTGGGCACTATCCAGTGGATTGGGCCTTACTTTCGTTCGTGGAAAAACCCATTTAAGCTTTAAATGTGCTGTGGCTCTTCTTCTTCTAACTTTTAATTTCTAGGCTTGTAAAGTGATGTCAATTCTTCCTTAGTGCAACAAAAGTAACAGTGAGAAAAGGATAATATAACACAGTTTGTAGTTGTTATGTTTTCACATTGAGCACCAAGATGAAGAACCGAGCCCTGTTGATCAGGTTGTGTTGGGGGCCATAAAACTGAGCTGCAGTCAGTGATGTGAATCTGTGTCAAATTGTGCTGCCGTGTCATTAGGGTCCGTCTTGGCCCACTGATGTTTATGGCTGTCAGGAAGTAAGAAACTATCATCCTGGAGAATAGGACCATTAGCTTTTTTGACTGCAGCCATTATATCAGGATGCGCAATCATAGTTTTACGATTCTTTGCTCTTACAACAGGTTAAGCTAAAAGGGCTAAATAAGGGTTAAAAATGTCCACTAGCCACTGGTACATTGTATAGCTGTGGTTACCGTCCCCACTGATCTGATATTCATCACCTATTCTGAGGATCCGTCTATGAGCTCAAATTCCCAGAAATCCCCTTTAAATAGGGCATCAATTTAGTGTTTAGCTATGGCTTTTTAGAGAAATTGGCACAATAGAAATTATGCAATGGGGGGGAGGAACTTAAATTTTCCATTTGTTTTGGGGAAATATTTTGTAGTGGAATATGGTATACTTTTTTTATTTCACCTGAAGACTTTTGATGTTTTTAATTTTTGTTTTTGGGCTGTGATTTTACACTTAAATTTTTTTTGTAATTATTAGGTCAAGTGAAAAAAAAGTTTGTTTTTAATTTAATTGTTATTATTTATATTTTGGTCATCCGCCTAGGAATGCCAAATAAATTTCTATTTGTATTGTTTCCTTCTTTTTATATAAATGGAAAAAATGGTTATGGCGTTTTGGTTTTTGTTAACCTTCGACTTATTTATTTTTTATATATATTTAAATTCAGATTTTTACACTTTATCTTTATTTTCAGTCCACCCTAATGTAATAGTTTCGGGCAGCATAATACACTGCAATACTTCTTGTAAGGGCTCCTGTATGGGCTCCTGTATGGGCTCATGTCCATGGCTGTGACTATCACATGTTCCCCCCTTCCCGTACGAGCACATATGTCCTCAGAAAGTCAGATTAGTTTTTCACGGATCACTTATAGATTCTGAGGACCTGTGAAAAATTGATGCCACAAAGATACTGCTCAAAACGGAAGAAAAAATGTTGGTTTTAGGTGAGAACTGTATGATATTTAGAAGGTCTGGCGTGTGGGGTGTATCCAGTTTTTCCAACACACATATCTGCAGTTGGGTGTGTGATGTATATTTGGTAAGGAATATTTGTGCCGCCTTTATCGCCTCCATGCATCCACGTGGGATCCGTCTTGCACCAGACACCAGCAGAACCTCTGGACCTCTACTGACTTATACTGCTGATTCTAGAACTACACGGCTCGTGTCCTGTATTAATAATTGTGATAATGTAAGCCAAAAAGAATTCATTCTTGACAAGAGAATGTGATCATCTGTGGCCTTTGAAGGTTCAGTCATTTATCCGGTGGCCGCCTCTGTCCCTTCAGTCAGCGCTGTGGGGAAGATGTCACTTTTCCTTACTATGAATTTAGTGGCGATTCGAGCTGGAACCTCATCCAAATGAACAGTAATGCAGATCATTATATTTAATTAAAAGTCGTAATATTGATAGAATGTTAGGATCTCTCAAACCACCAGGATACCACTGCCAGATGTAATGTCATTGATTCCTTTGCGTATAAACCTTATATTCTTCCAGGATGCTGTGTGTAACACATGTAAGGGACTGTATAGGGAAAATCTGCCATCAGAATCCATCATGATAAACTGGGGACACTTACTCGTATATCCAGGCACCGGTAATTTTCTTATATTTGTTATCCATGGTCTCC
This sequence comes from Engystomops pustulosus, assembly GCA_019512145.1. Lineage (NCBI taxonomy): Eukaryota > Metazoa > Chordata > Amphibia > Anura > Leptodactylidae > Engystomops > Engystomops pustulosus. Next base: position 189,864,394 of record CM033645.1, read on the forward strand.
TTCCTTCTAAAATCAACTTTTTAGATTATGCAATTGAGGCTGAAGGACTACCCTAGCCCCTCTGTGTTCTCACTGTTTCACTCTCTCGCACCCCTGGTTCCTCAGGCCTGCTGTGTGCTCGCCCGGACCAGATCCCAGGCGAGCACAGACCCTGGAGGAGGAGGGGTTTAACGCTCTTCACCCTTCTTCCCTCCATAAGCAGACGAGCGGCTGGGCCACAGATCTGACACATTAGGCTACATTCACACTGCCGTTGCCCGCCCGTACCGTACCGTAGCGGGCAACGGCAGTGTACGGGGAGAGGAGGAGGAGGTGACCGCAGCTCACCCCCGCCCCTCTCCATAGCAACCTATGGCGCAAGGCGCCATATTACGGGAAAAGATAGGACAGGTGCCGGTAGGGTGCCGTGTGCCCATTGCTGCCTATGGGGGACGTATATCGGCCGTATATATGTCCCCCATACGTTAGTGTGAATGTAGCCTAAGTCTTATACTTTGCAGCGTGGCTCCCATGTGCTCACAGCGCCCTGGCCAGGAGCCATAAAGCTCTATGGCCGCCATGATCTGGTCACAAATCATACAACCAAATCGCAGCCCCCATAGTGGCCATCTGAAGCCCTTAGAGCAGTGAAGACTGCTTACACCAGGGACACTTCAGATTTTGTGAAATTGCCCACTAAAAAGCCATAAATAAATGAATACAACAAAACTTAATGTCATTAGTCACACAATGGAGCCTAAATAATTTGCTTTTTTTATTCACAAAATTATATGGGCTTTCTAAAGTAGGCAAAGTAATCTCCAAGATGGCCGCCATCATCAACTACAACTCCCAAGATCCTACAGTATTGTAGTATTGTACTGAACCTAGTAAACTTTTTTTTTTTTTTTTGCACAGAGCCCCTTTAAAAGATTTGGCTGCTTTTTTCCAAAAACGGCGCTGCACCTCTAACCATGGTTGGTTGCGGTATTGACTCTTGGCTTTATAGAAATAAGTGGAGCCCTTGTTGCAATTCTGAGTAATATCCATGGTCAGATGTGGCGCCTCTTGTTTATAAACGTCCTTTTCAAAGGGGGCATGTGCAAACAGGATGTATACAGCCGTTTGGCAGTCATGAAGGGGTTAAGCTGACCATTACTTTAGATAGCTGTTGGCTGTAGAATATGGGGCAAGTCGGATACTATGGGACAGATGTGCCACCCTATAGGAACCGCTATAAGAGACTAAGGATTGCAAATGTTAAAATTTAATTTTTATGATAACTTTTTTTGCCTACTATCATTTTGGAGGAGAATGGGAATTATCCGATCGGTCGCTTCTGCTGATATTTACCTATTCACCCAACGTTAGTTTTATTTTTATGGCCAAAAGGTCACACTTTTTTTTTTTTTTGTATATATAGAAAGGTAAGTGACATAATCTATTAGCAGATTATTTGATGTACAATAATGACCCCAGGCATATATTTATTGATATGGGAGGCATGGTGGCTTAGTGGTTAGCATTTCAGCTTTGCAGCGCTGGGTACTTGGGTTCAAGTCCCAGGGTCAACATCTGCAAAGAGTTTGTATGTTCTTGCCGTGTTTACGTGGGTTTCCGCCGGGTCATCCAGTTTTCTCCCACACTCCAAAACATACTGGTAGGTTGATTAGATTGTGAGCCCCATTGAGGACAGGGAGTGATCTGGCAAGACCTGTCCATTGCTGCGTAATCTGTGTGCGCTATATAAATAAAGGAATTATTATTATTAGTTTTTTTCACTTCGCTAGGTAAATGAGGAGATGCAAGAAAAAAATCAAAAAGAAAAACTACAAACCCTTCAGATTTTTCTCTTCACATTCATTCTAAGGATCCTCTATAAAAAATGTATACACCAGCCATACACTTAATACCCCACCCCCTCTCAACCTGTTAATAGGGGGGTATTAAGTGCCCTCTTCTCCCCATAGCCCTATAACACATTCCAGATCAATAGATTGTTTAGCAGCAGTGGAACATGTCAAGAAGGGTATTTGTCACAATTTGCTTTGTTAAAATGTTTTTACTTAATAAATTGTTGCAGCTCATTTATTTCTACTTATTCTTCTATTGATTTTTTTTCTTCGTTTTTTTAATTTTTTGTTGACGCTAGAACATCTCACGTTGCATGTCGCCTCCTGAACCCGAGCACCCGGTAACGGTTGCGTTACAAAACAAAAAAAAACTCCTCCTATAGTAAAAGATAGACCAAGATTTACTGTTTGATTCAATTTAGAAGTCGATTTAACCTTGGTTTATCCATAGCTACAAACAACCAATATTTGTTGTGGCTCCCCAGGGCATGTCAGGTCTGCACTATTGATTCCACTAATCTTTAAAGTGCATTACAAGCCTAAGTCTACTTAGCAGCTCTATTAATTTGTGGCTTTATTGAGAGGCAAGTTTTCATTGAGAGGCTCTTTACAGGCAACAAATAGCTGCTCAGGAGATGCCTTTAGATGGATGGATTTTTATACCTGGATATAATGTAACTCTACGGAGATCATCCTGCACAGATATCCCGGGCATAGCCAAGTAATACTGGAGGACATAACCAGATGGACAAATGCTCCTCTATGGACTCATGGACACTGATGTGGTTTCACCTGCACCTTGTATGAGCCAAATGCCTAAGGAACAAATAATAGAGCAGGTCCTGTTCGCTTTTTCTACTGTCATCCGAGCCTGACCTATGCATGAGGCTTTATTGTCCGTGCCACTGTCTAGTTGGGGCAGATTTCATCATTGTTGTAACAGGCTGTGAAGCTACAGCACTGAGGGGCTCTGGTAACACCCCCATGAGCCCTTTAGGCTCATTAGAATAATTATAAAAGTTGATTTTAGAAGGAGCCCATGGATAGCAAATATTCCACATATTACGGTGCTTAGATCTGTGAGTAAGTGCCTCTGGTTTGTTATGAAATCTTTTGCTGGTAGATTTCCTTTCAAAGCGTAAGATCTTCAGTTCCCCACAGACTTCAATGTACTTTCCATTATGTTTCTATTTTTAATAGCAGGGAAAAAGAACAGATCTGCTGCTCCATTTTTTTCAGTTTTTTTAAAAAATTTTTTAAGTAGAAAGCGGTAACGGATCCTGGAAATGCTACTTGATGTTTAGCAATTAGGTTTATACATCATTACCATCATAATCACCCATCTTAGACCAACCGGCCAACCACAAAGCTGAACATATTCTTAAATAACCTGAGACAACGGAATGGCTGGTATGTGCCCCTACCGTAGCCAATAGTCAGAGTACCCCCACACCTATAGCCTATAGTCAGAGCAGCAAAGAACCTAGAGTATCCCTATACTCACCTTTCCCTCCTCCTCTGAAGCAGTCGTCTTATCTTCTTCTCTGAGTAGGGGCTGTATGCGGCTCTGTAGCCGGTAGACGTGATGTTATGACATCATCACATCTGCCTGCTTCAGAGCCGCGTACAGCTGCTGCACACAGGAGAAGGCTGCTACTGCTGCTTGGGGGTAGTGAGGAAGTGAGGAGTATCAGAGTTACCCTAGGCTCTATGCTTCACAACATAGGGGCACGATGGCCTTAATTTTCAGTCTCCGCAAGGAGAACTCTTACTTTCTGACCCTAGTCACAAGCCTCTCTCTCACTGATCCTTCTGGTTTTGTTCTAATCCCACATCATGTCATAAGGCTTCTTGTAGGTCATGCTTGATATCAAGGGAGCTGTCTTACAAGGTAGCTAAAAGAGGCGTGGAAAACTTAGCATATTTCCACAACATACGGGCAGGGAGACATGCCGGATATAACAAGGCTGCGGGCCTTGTGTTTGGCAACCATGCCCTAGAGTAGGAGTTTAAATGCATATGGGGAGATTTATCATCAAGTTTCTGCGGTAAAACTCTTCTAGATGTCCCATGGAAACGAATCAGAGCTCAGCTTTCATAAACAGCTGTGGGGAAATGAAAGCTGAGCTCTGATTGGTTGCTATGGCCAACTAGAATAGTTCTGCTCTAAGAGACTTATGATAAATCTCCCCCATAGACTCCATTTCATCTTGTCCTTTCTGCAGGTGATTTTTCGGCTTTGATGACCTGGCGACTGCTATTTTTTGTGCTCCTGTTTACCGATGTAGCGATAATGCTTGGCCTTTATCCAGCACTAATCTGTTAAATAAGCGGTGAGTCCTAACACCCAGGTGTCATGTTGGACTTACCACACAGGGCTTTATGTGAAGACCCTGCATTCCTATTCCCAACCTTCATGTGTCAACACAACATCGGGTGACCTTCCTTTCACAGGATGAGAGAGTAAACTTATTGCCCTGGTTATTATTCCTTGTAATTGCCCTTTGATTGTGTTTTCGGACACTTTGGCCATTGTATTATAATTTTTGGCTATCAGTAGGATGCTATCAGCGACGGGAGGCATGCATTGTGCTGACCCGAGCTGTGTCACTTTATGGCTGGGTGATGGGACTCATGAATAGGTTGGGTGGTACGGGCCATGGTGTTCGGCCAGGGACATCTTGTAGCCCCGCAGAGGTGACAATATTGTGACACCTTTGTTTAAACCTATTGTGTTAAATTCATTATCTTCAATGATTATAATGGGATACAGGTCAGTGTTTATGAGGGAGAATCTTGCTTTCAGCTAATTAAGTTTTATGGGGGGGGGGGGATTCTTCTAAATAAAGGCTTAATGAGTCATTTAATCGTGGCAGATGGAAGGAATTTCACACTTCCTTTTATTGGCCTTAGACAAACATGAAGCTTTGTAGGATCCATCTAGGGAATATGTTGTCCGGTGGAGCATGCCGTGATGTTTTATTCAGTGCTAAGGCTACATGTATGCCCTCATATAAGAACACGTAGTATATTATGCAGTGTGTTACAGGAGCATTTAAGGGGTTTTCCCAGGAAACAAGTTGGACCCTATTGATAGGATCTCCATGGAGCTGACTGACATTGCCAAGCTCCATAGAGATGAATGGAGCAGAACGGACATACGTGGCCGTCTGCTCCGCTCATCTCGGAGTGTGGCGAGGGATCATATGGAGGTAAATTGAACCCCTCATTCTCATGATATGTGGGCCTGTCTTCACAGAGACCCCCCACCAATCAGCAAGTTAGGCCCTATGCTTGTCTACTGGGAAAACCCCTTTAAGTGAATGTGATTTAGAAACAGTAATTGTGATTTTGAGGAGTTTATGTTCTTGTGATGGTTTTTTTTCTCTATCGCATCTCTATTCTCTATTCAAATTTTTATGTGTTCGCTAAATTTCGCTATGTTCTGTTATGGGGTTCACCACTAGGAATAGTCTTTTATTATATTTTGATTAGATCGTCCATTTTGAAGCGCAGAGATACTGAACATGGTTAGGATTATGTTTGGTTATTTATTTGATGTATGAAGAGGACTCCTTAAAGGAAATCTACCATCAAAAGCATCAAAAACAGATCCAGGCACTGTGACTGTGATCCATCATCTTGTATTTGTTAGCCATTGTGTCATTCCTTCTAAATTCAACTTTTAAAATTATTCTGATGAGGGAGAAGGGCGCTGGGAGGGGAGGGATATGAGAGTATCTCCATGCTGCAACTTCACAGGCTGTTACACTGTCTCACCCCCAGCTCCTTCAGCACTTCTCCCTCTTTCTGCCTGCTGTAACTTTACACATTGGGAGGGGGAAAGTTGTTCTCGCAGTGTAATATGCTGTGAAACCACAGCATGGAGGGGCTCAGGTAACATGCCCAGTGTCCTTCTGGCCAGTATGAAGGATTTTAAACCAAGCACACTGACATACTGGTGTGTGCCCCCTCTACCAGGATCTGCTCTTCTTTTAGCTTCTCATGCCATTTTAAAAAAAAAAATGAATACAGGTTTTAAAAATTATGCAAATGAGCTTGAGGAACGCCATGCTCCATTGACATCTATGAAGTCCGGAGCCCCTCTGCGTGATTTATATATACATGTAAATCTGAAGATTCAACAATAATAATATATGCCCGAAAGTCATATATAAAACCTGCGGATAAATCCAACCCAATAGGTATAAACGAGTCAAGTACCAAGTCATCCAATAGATAACAATCTTTATTTCTGTAGCGCCATCAAACTCCGTAGCCCTTTATGATGAGGACCCAATGTCCTACTCTAGATACTGATCCATAGTGTGTAAATCCGGGATCGACCACCACCATAGCCCCCCGACGTGGATGTGGTCACCATTAGAGCAGGAGAATACATACAGCGCCCTCTGCTGGGGGAATGTATCACCACATTATACATCCCTATGACACACCTATACCACGCATATATACACAGCGCTTATTAGGAAAGATGTCATTGGCCACCATTGTATCCAAACATTAACTATGTTCAACTATGTCACTTATTTTATTTCCCAATTTATAGCGGTTTCTTACAGACCGGATACTTTATTGCAGGAAAATAAATCTTCAATTAATGAGGGAACAATCCCGATATCCATGTAAAGCCCCTTCCCAGTGATGGATGTTCCATGGTCCAGCAGTAGAGGAAATGGTTTGTTTTATTGCCCCCGGCGTTGATTTCTTCCACTTAGCTCTTGGCATTGTGTAATTGTGACTACTAAGAGGCGGTGGTCACCAGGGTCCCAGAGGCGATGGGGAGGGGGTGCGTCCTGTCATTTTGGCCTCTTCCAGTGTGTTGGCAGGTTACATGTGAGATTACTGATGGCTGATTCCTTTAAATCTAATAATTGTAGGCAAAGAAATAATAAAAGAAAAATAGTTGGCTCAGTGGAAAGGGCTGTAAAATGATTTTATTCTCATTTAAATGATTGCGCTAATAATATCTCGGATGCATTAAATATTACTCCATCTTCTAGTACATTGCTTCCATCTGACACTCTGATCAATATTTCACTGTCCTCATTCTAAGGAGGCCTCAGTGACCACCTATACAGTCTCTATATGACCTCCCTGACCTCTCAAGATGCAAGATACTCAAGAGCAGAGATTCAGATGCATAAATAACTAGCCTTTACCCCCAAAAGACATTTTTATCTACTTGGTCCTCTTGCTCTATAACAATCTGCCTGCAGATTGGAAATGATGTACAACCTGCTCAGCTCCTCCTGCTCTATAACATACTGCCTGTAGATAGGACACTATGTCAACCTGCTCAGCCCCTCCTGCTCTATAACATGCTGCCTGCAGATAGGACACTATGTCAACCTGATCAGCACCTCCTGCTCTATAATATGCTGCCTGCAGATAGGACACTATGTACAATCTGCTCAGCTCCTCCTGCTCTGTAACATGCTGCCTGCATACAGGACACTATATACAATCTGCTCAGCTCCTCCTGCTCACTAACATTCTGCCTACAGAACAGAATGTGTTTTCTTAATGTTTACTTTTTGTTATAGCTTGCAATTTGTTAGATGATTTCCTTGTTACTATAGGTTACGCTTTTGTTCTTAAAGTAGTATTCCATTATTTTTCTAGTATTTTCCGACGTTAGGTCTAATTTACCATTATAATCTAGTGTTAGTGGTTACTAATAAAGCATCTTTATCATAGAGGGGTAAAGGTTCTCACTACCCTTCTTTCTTGGGATTGGAGGGGGGTCACAGTAGTCAGGACCCCACTAATACCTAAAGGAACCCTCCAGTCACCGCTGATTCACTGTATTATCCCTTGTGAAGAGCCTAAATGGAGTAGCAGGACTCCAGGTTCTAGGAAGACAATGAAAAGGAGTCCTGCTCCTCCCTTCAGACCCCGCACCATGGATTATTCAATAAATTGGCCTTTACTTGATTTATATTGATAGCTGGTAACCGCTGTATTTTTCCATTCAGGCTCCTGTACAGTCTAGCGTTTAACGCAAGATTTTTACGACATCTTTGGTACTTAATCTCTTCGATGACAACAAAAATGATTACTGGGTAAGCTGTATCATAGCAAATCCATCTATATTCTGCTGTAACAGAGTCTATTCGTATGCTAACCCTCGTCTTCCTGAATCTCTGTAACCCTTCCAGGTCAATGGTGCCGCTCCTCCAGGTGATATCCAGAGGCTCCCCCATGTCATTAGAGGACTCCAACCGCATCATCCCACTCTTTTATCTTTTTAGCTCGCTCTTTAGCCATTCCCTTATTTCTATACACGATAATGAATTTTTTGGTGACCCCATAGAAGGTAAGATATATAAACTTTATGTTAAACATTTAAATGCATCACTTTTCTACTTACAGAAATCTACCACCCAAATCAAGCACCATAAACCCAGGGGCACTTACTCCTACATCCAGGGACCGTGATTGTGGTTATCTTATTTGTTAAATCAACTTTTACAATTATGCAAAGGAGCCAGAAGGGCTGAAAATTCACAAACTGTTACAGAGTGCAAGGAGCACTTCCCCCTCCCACTATGTGAGCTTACAGCAGAAGCGGGGTGGAGGGGAAGTGCTGAGGGGCAGGGGTCGGTTAGGTGGTCCTGTACAGTGATGGTGCCTGGATCTATGAGTAAGTGTCCCTAGTTAATCATACTTGATTTTGATGATAGATTTCCTGGTGGGTTCTAAGTTAAAGGGATTTTCCAAGTTAAAGATATTGATGACCTTTTCTTAGGATACCTCCCCAGTATCGCATTGGTGAGAGTCGGACACCCCTGCTGATCAGCTGTCGATGAACAGGGAAGTAGTCAGCTCCAGTCTCTGTTTGGTGGCCAAGCCAAGTAATGGTTGCTCAGCAATTGCAGTAACCTGGGCTGACCACTACACAGACATTGGAGCTGTTTTCTTCCTGTTCCAGTACCTGATCAGTAGGGAAGACGTGTGTCCGTACCACAAAATTAGGGATAGAGATAGATGCAGATAGCTTTATGGCAGGTGTAGCTCTCTACACTGTGGACAGTAATCTAATCACCTCAGGTATCGGGTGTTGCACCTCCGCCTATAAACTACTGTGACCTATACTATGGATATAGTCCAGAAAACCCCTTTAAGGACCCCTCTCTGTATTACAATTTTGCACATGGTGACAGGTTGCTGAATGTTCTCTTTCCTAACAGTAGTTGGCCAGAGACAATCTTCAATGATGCCTTTCACCTTAGAAGAGTTAGTCATCCTCTCCCGCTGCCTACGGGATGCCTGTTTAGGAATCATCAAGCTGGCGTACCCCGAGACAAAGCCCGAGATGCGAGAAGAATACATGGCAGCTTTTCGGAGTGTCGGCGTCACCACCAATGTGGAGATGCAGCAGCGGATACAGACCGAGCAGAAACGATGGATTCAACTTTTTAAGGTATTCGATGCATCACTTAGAAAGACCTTCAATTACACTGGGAATGTTGTAATGCCCTATTTTTCCTGTGGGGGCAGTATAGTGGATATGAATACTTACTCCTGAGTTCCTCCAAAATTTAAAACCCAAAACTTGGGTGGCGAGGAAGCTTCTAACCATAATGGAGTATCCACTGCAGATGACGCATTCCAGGAAAAGTTTTCTTTCTTTTAAAGGAAATCTACCATCAAAATCCATCATGATAAACCAGGGACACTTACTCATAGATCCAGGCACCGTGACTGTGCTCATCTTATTATATTGTTAAGCATGGCCTCCTTCCTTCTAAAATACACTTTTAAAATTTTGCTAATGAACCTGAGCTGGCTTCCCTAGCCCCTCTGTGATCTGGCTTTACAGACTGTTACACTGTCCCTCCCCCCTCTCAGCACTGTGCATACAAACAGAAGTGCAAGTGCTGAGGGAGCGGGAGGGGAAGGGGGTGAGACTGTGTAACAATCTGTAAAGTCAGATCACAGAGGGGCTAGGGTAGCCCCTGGGGATAATTTGCATAATTGTAGGGGTTGATTTTAAAAGAAAGGAGGCCATGGATAGCAAATAATTGAAGATTACCACAGTCACTCTGCCTGTTCCTATGAGTAGGTGCCTTTGGTTTACCATCATTTGATGGTAGATTTCCGTTAATGTCTGAGTTTTTTCCTGTAATGTTTTTATTCTTTAACGACCATTGTCAAGTGTGAACAGCGACATAATGTATTATATTTATGTTGCAGATTCCTTCCTGAGCTGAGGTTTCAGGATTTTCTTTTGTGTGCAGCCATATCACATGTCTACACTCCTGACCCTGTGGCCGCACTGTGTACATTGAGGTCTACACTGTACGTGTCTATGTAAATGCATTCAGCCTGTCCTGGGTCCTGAGTGCCAGTGATATATTACAAGTCGTGTTTCACATTGGAGACCCCCCTAAAGTTTATAGTCTCCATACAATCTGCATTTAAACCAACAAGTTTGCCCGGAAATGTCTTCAGATCGCATAAACTTGTAAAACTGCTGAAAGAGGGTCAGATTGATTGATTATTTTCTGCATTTTTTTTGATGAGGAAGACACATTAATGCCTTAAAATTCGGCTTAATTAGTATCTCATCAGGACTTGTATAATGCTGGTGCTAATGGACCAAATGGAGGGCAAATCCCTATTCAGTTGACATAAGAATAAATCTTCTTCCTTTCTCTTTCTCACTCCTTGGTTTTTCTCTCTCCTCGGTCTCTTTTCCCCTCTAAGGATACACGCACACATCCATTTTCATATAGTTTCATTCTGCAAAAAAAAATGACAATTCTTACATCCAGTTTTTCACAGTCCCATAGACTTGAATGAATAAGTTTGGGCCCTGAAAACTGACCTATGACAAGACAACATTCAAGGTTATTGTAATGGACACACAAATGCGTGAAAGATCAAACCAAAGATGTGTGAATGAGTCCAAAGATTAGACTCGGCGTTGTATTTAATAAAAAGTACTAAGTATGCATTTAGGTTTTCCAGGGTGGGAAAAGAAAAACTATGTCTCAGTGCTACCCTAAAGGGGTTTTCCCACGAAACAAGTTAGGCCATATCAACAGGATAGGGCCTCACTTGCTGATTGGTGGGGGTCTCAGTGATGAGACTCCCACAGATCACAAGAACGGGAGGTTCGAAAGGGTGCATGGACCCCATTGGACCCCTCGTCACTCCCCGAGATGAGTGGAGCAGCCGGTCGCGCCTGGCTGGCTGCCTCGTTCATCTCTATGGAGCTGATGAACATTACGGAGTATGGTGCTCTGCAATCTCCGTCAGCTCCATAGAAATAAACAGGGCAACCTAGCCGTGAGCAACGAGGGGTCCAACGGGGGGTACATCAGACCCCCTGTTCTCGTGTTATGTGGGGTCCTATCACAGAGACCCTCACCCATCAGCATGTTAGGCCCTATTCTGTTTATGTTTTGTGACATGACAAGTTCTTTCTAGAAGGACTAATACACCCAGCCGTAGACTGTTCTGATCTATTGCCTTTTATCAGTACTGTATAGGGAACAGGTTTGGCTAGGAGAGAGGCCATAGACCTAGGTAAGGGAAGGGATTTATTCTACATATGGAGATTGCCTTTGCAAGGCGTCCTTCAGATTTCTAGAGTCTTAAAGGGCACACTAAGTGAGGAATATTCAAATAAGATTTTAAGGATGTGAAAAGAAAAAAATATTCCTCCAGTGCTTCCTTAAAGGAAATCTACCACCAGGACAAAGGCCTGTAAAACAAGCACACTGACATACTGTGTGTGTCCCATCTGGCAGGATCTGCTTTTTTTTTAGCTTCTTATGACCTGTTTTTTTTTTTTTTTTTAAAGGCTTTTTAAGATTATGCAAATGAACCTTAGGGGCTCCGGGCACCATAATGGTGCCTGGAGCCCCTCGGGCTCATTTGCATGATTTTGAAACCCTTTTTTTCTTAACAGCAAGGGCATAAGTGCTGGAGGAAGATGTCCTTTATATAAGGCAGCTTCCTCTGCCTTCTTGTCTGACTTTTAAGAAACATGACGTAGGATAACATCCAAACCAGTAAGTCGTTTTTTTTTTTATTTTTTTAAAGGAATAGACTATTAACCATAGACGGCATTGTTTCAGTGTCAATACATCTTATCAGTATGGTAGGAGGAACTGGTTTGGCTCAATGAGAGGCCATAGACTTGGGTCAGGAAGAGAGTTAAAGGAAATCTACCATCAAGCATGATAAACCTGGGACACATACACATAGTATTTGTTATCCATTGCCTCATTCATTTTAAAATCAACCTTTAAAACTATTATAATGAGTCTGGGGGCTTGTTACAGATCCCCCCCCCCCCCCTGCTTTACAGGCTGTCTCCCCCTGCTCCTTATGCCTGATGTAATCTTGCACAGTGGGAGAGTGGAAGATGTTCTCCTGCACAGTGTAACAGTTTGTGAAGCTACAGCATGGAGAGGCTCTGGTAACACCCTCAGAGCCCTTCTGTCTCATTAATATATTTTAAAAAGTTGATTCTATATTAAAGGAGACCACAGATAACAAATATAAGAAGATTACCACTGTCACAGTGCCTGCATCTATGAGTATAAGTCCCTGGTTTATCCCTTCTTGATTTTTATGGTAGATTTCCTTTAAAGAGTAACTGTAAAGGTTTTTTTTTTCCACAAATCAATAGCTCTTGAGATGTATAAAAACTTTGCCTATTATCTTTGTTACCTATATGCAGCAGTTTCTTTGCTCTCCCTCTCAGATTACCTCAGTGCTGCAATGGCTGCTTCCTCTCCATGTGCTGATAAGCACTGTGAATCCTACTACTCTGCAATGTGTGACTATACCCTCCATACACACTCACAATCGCCACTCTCCTCTTCCCTGTCTTCTCTCTGTCTATCTCATCTACAACCCAGACTGGATCCATTGTGTAGAAGCGTCACTCAATGTCCTCTCTCAAGCAAACGCATCCAGTCAGCTAAAAAAAACGCCCCTGCCCATTAAAGACACAGAAGCCGGAGAAATGCATTTCCCAAATTGAATGCTAGATTTACTGTCCGTTGAATACGGGCGACCTCTCGCACAGTAATGTTGGGCTTGAGTCATCAGCTGTCCCTCCGGGTCTTTTATCACTGCTTTTGTCAAGCTATCTATTTAATTGAAAGAAGTTAATTGAATGAAAATGATCAACTAAGCTTGTATTAATATTGCTAATGGAACTTTCTTCTTGGCCATGTTTGGAGGGAGATGTCACGTTAGACTTTAAGAAGGACCCATTAATGCGTGCACTTAACCTGATGGGCTAATTAAGCAATGCTTATTCATTCTACAAGCCTACAATCGCCTCCATCCAGCCCATTCGCCCTGATTTTACAAGACATTTCACTTACAAGCAATGGGCCTGATGAACATTAACCGAATTGAGCCCAAATGATAATGTTTTCATAAGGGGGGACACAGCGTTAATGTGTCATAATACGCTAAGGTTTTTCCGCCTGCCGAGGCGTTTGACTTCCACTTAGAAGTTTTAAATAGAAGCAATTGCTGATGTTCTGGACACAGAAAAGCACGAGCTGGCAGATTTCTGTCTCATATTGGAAGGGAGCAGTTTGGGATAATATGGAACAGCATTTGGACCCTCAATGATCAGCTTGTTATCCTCAATGCACTAGTTAGGGAATACCTTACTAACTTGGTACCACCCCTTATACAGGAGTTCCCCTACTTAAGAACACCCGACTTACAGACAACCCCTAGTTACAAACGGACCTCTGGATGTTGGTAATTTATTGTACTTTAGCCCCAGGCTACAATACACAGCTATAACAGTTATCAGGTGTCTGTAATGAAGCTTTATTGTTAATTTTGATTCTGATGACAATGCAACATTTTTTAAATCCAAAAAAATGTTTGGCTGGGGTTACAGTTATAAAGTATACGGTTCCGACTTGCATACAAATTCAAATTTTTTAACGTTTTTTTGCTCGGTTGACTTTAGAGGGGAATAGAGAAGAATCATCAGTAAACACGCTAATTTAAAAGGCCATACAGAGCTGCAGACAGCCTTGGGTAGCAGTCCTAGAGATCAGTGTAGTCATACTATAGTGCATGCTGTTAGTACTGGCAGGATGAGGGGCTGTGGAACATTTTATTGCGAAGAGTACAAAGCTCTTAAAGGGAACCTGTCACCAGAGACCTCATTTTCACTAAAGACAGGCAGCAAACGCCCATTAAAGCTGCATTGCAAATATGTCTTTCTGCCTTCTTGCAATACAGCTGTAATGGGCTTCTGGAACCTGTCTTTAGCGAACATGAGATCCCTGGTGACAGGTACACTTTAATGGGATTTCAAATTTTTTACCTTGGGGTAGGTTCCCATAGTCTGTTTAAAGAGGACCAGTCACCTATAAAAACGGCTCTAGGAGCTGCTTATGCCAATGGGCTTTTACGATTTCCATTAGTCATTACACTCCCTTCTAAAGTTGATAAAACTGCATTGAGTCAACGAGTCATCATCAGAACAGGGTCATCTCATGCCTGCATGAGGGGGGGGGGGAGGAATTTGAGTTGCGAGAGCAGAGAGGAGATAATGATGATGACACTGTGACTCAGAGGCAGATCTGCATAACTTTTATAAACTTTTACAAGTGAGTAAAACCCCTAATGTCGTAATTAGTATTTAAAAAGGCCTTGGGAACCTGTCATTAAATGAAAATGTGAAATGCTGATGACTGGTTCCCTTTCAGGCAGAAACACCTGCACATAGCACTTGTAGGAGCTGAAAACCTGATTTAAAAGTTCACTCTTCACAGTCCTGCTGCTACTTACTGCACGCACAAAGGTATGGATACTCTGATCTCCAGGGCCTATACCTAGCGCTGTCTGCAGCTTGGTATAGTCAAAACTGATGGCGGATTTCCTTTAACATTGATCTTCAGAGAGGCGTCTGTCTTTTTGGAGAGCCAGTTATCTCTAAGGTGTATCTGGTCGTGTATTCACAAGCGGGTAACCCCTATCGACCGTGACCACATGTCATAATAGTACAGATATAAACTATCCAGCTCTTTTATCAATTCAAGTTCTTAACTTCAAATTTTTGTTTTCTATAGGTAATTACCAACCTTGTAAAGATGTTGAAGGCTCGGGATACCAGAAGAAACTTTTGTCCACTGAATCATTGGCTGTCTGAACAGGAGAATATTAAAGCTGATAAAGTAAGTTTCTCTCAAAGTTAGACAATAGACAAACGGTCGTACACTGCACCATATTCATCAGTGTCTGATGCTGGATGATAAATCTGCTGTAGTTTAACGACCCCTCATTAAAGAGGACCTTCCACCACCTCACCCATGTGGAGATGAGCATACCATGCTGTAGGGACTGCTATAGAGATTCAGGTTGCACTTTGGATCTTCTTTCTAGCCCCCACGGTTGCTGAGATATCTGACCTTTATAATCCTAGCATATTGTTAGCATAACCCATGCTAAGCACCTCCTCTGTGACAGTAGAGAGGATTATAATTGTCAGATACTGCGACTCATATCTCTGCAATTGTGGGAGCTTGAAAGAAAATTCATAGTGCCCCTGAATATGTGTAGCAGCCCCTGCCGAATGGTGTGTGAGGTGGTGAAACTTCTTTTAAAGGAAACCTACCATTTCAAATGGTAGGTGTAAGCTGTAAACACCGAGCACCAGCTCAGGGTGAGCTGGTGCCGGTGCTTAGTTTCGTTAGTGTTATAAACCACGGTATCGCGGTTTTAACACTTTTTAAACTTTATAGCAAAAGCTGTACGGTCGCGCGCAGCGCCGAAGCAGTTTCTGCTATAAAGTTTAAAAAGTGTTAAAACCGCGATACTGCGGTTTTAACACTAACGAAACTAAGCACCAGCACCAGCTCACCCTGAGCTGGTGCTCGGTGTTTACAGCTTACACCGACCATTTGAAATGGTAGGTTTCCTTTAAAGGAGTTATGGAGGGGGCTCACAGACCGAGCCTTCTTCATACATTGCAGGTGTTTGCATCTAACATCAGTCATTGGTGCTGGAGTTAACCATATAAATATCACGGCGCAAAGCTGTTGGCCGTATTTATGTACTGGTTGCGTCTCCGTGACCCTATCTTGGGCTGGATTGTTCCCAATTTTCATGTCTTTCAGTAGCCATCATAAGTCTCACAGGCCTGTCATTATGCAGAATACAGATCTGCAGTAAGAAGAATGTATGATACACTACACTAGTATTGCAGTATATGACATAAGTAATCAGACCCACTAGGGTTCAAGTACCCGAGGGGGCCTAAAGAAGTGTAATAAATATATAAAAATAAAATCTCCCCACCTTATCTTAGATCACATATAAATAAAGAATAAACAAATAAGGTATTACCTTATGCCAAATAAAATTTGAAAATCCATTTACCGTATTTTTCAGACTATAAGGCGCACAAAAAATCTTTAGATTTTCTCAAAAATCAAAGGTGCGCCTTATATATGAACCATGGTCCATATGGTCCTCCAGTGCGCCTTATATATGAACCATACTTACAGCCAACAGCTGCCTTGAACTGTGCACAGGTCTGCCACCTGCTGGTCATTCATCCTTATAATCAGGTGCGCCTTATAATCCGGTGCGGTTTATATATGAACCTAGACGTTTTAGCAGGCATTTATTGATAGTGCGCCTTATACTCCAGTGCACCTTATAGTCTGGTAGTCTGGTAACTCAATGATCTTCCCGACCCAAAGAATAAAGGCAAAATGCGGCCAGATGGGGAGAAGGGAGAGAACAATAATTCCAACTACACATACATATTATACTATAGTCCATGCTGTGTTTTTTTTTTTTTTTTTTTTTTCCGAAATTTCCTAAAATTTAAAGCTGAAATGAAAGATTAAATACACACATATATATATATATATATATATATATATATATATATCACACATAGAAATTAAATATTATAACTTTTGAAATGTGTACAGATACAATATTGAGTGTAATTTAGTGCTAGCTAATCTGTGTTTTGTTCACTAGGTAACGCAGCTCTATGTCCCCTCTGCACGACACGTATGGAGGTACCGGAGAATGGGGAGGATAGGACCTCTGCAGTCAACTTTAGACGGTAAATACACGGACATACCGGAAAAGGTTTTACACCTAGTAAGATAGTATTTAACAAACCATCTTTCAGGAATCGAACTACTTTTAATGATATTTTCGTTCTCCAAACCCTTTGGTATTCTGGGGGGTGGGATCCGGGTGACTGCATGAAAAATATCTTCTTACCTCCTTGGTCCCCCCCATGTGTCCTGTGCAATGGTCTCTCTGTGCCTTGCTGGGAGGGACCAATGGGGTAAGTACATGTTTAGTTTTGTTATGCAGTCCCTGGCCACCCCTCACCTGCCAGCCACCTCACTATTTTTGTTAGTTACAAACAACATGTTTCTAGGTGCTATAGAAGATACAGGGGCTTCTGAAGTGATCATCCCACTGATACCACTAAACTTGACTCATCTCATGTAAAAATGAGGTGAAAAGAGTCATATTTGGCTGACTTTGGGTAATGTTATTTATAGGTAAGCAGGTGAGATTTCACATTAAAGGGGGAATTCTGGAAAGGGCTTTTCATCCCCTACCTGAGGGGGCTAGTAGTTAAGTTTAGTGGAGTAAAACCTGTTGATAAGTTCCCTTTAAGTGCCCAAAACTAGCAAAATAACCCGTGATTGTTTCAGCTGGGCAAGGCACATGATGTCTACACAATGTGGACACCTTGCTGTTGTTTCAGAGCCAGTAAAATAATTTCCCCCCCCCCCCCCCCCCCGCAGATCGCTAAATATTGTGCCAGTGACCTGGTAGTAAATATATTAATCACAGTCACATGGCAGTATATAAACAGCTACATTCTCTTGTGTAGATACTGCGTAGGTGGCTACTGTATAATGGCCACATGTATATTCACATGGACAGCTGGTAGAGCTGGAATTTACAGGTGGTTTTGGGCAGTTTTCGTGGCAGTGTTCTTCCTTAGGTGCAGGGTTTTCTGCTTTGAACCATTTCACTTGTAGAAATCACCAGTTATCTGTCACCTAGAAACACAATACTGATATTGTAGTAAAGTAGAGATTCTCCTTTTTAAGGACACCACAATTGGGGTTAAAAACTGTGTTTCTAGGTGCCAGGGTTCCAAAGATATAATTGTTTCAGGAGGGCCACCGTTATATCATCTATACACATGCTACTTACATGGGGCATGTGCAAATCAGACGTACATAATATGCATGGAAGTTGGGAAGAGGTAACATCTGTTGTCCCGTTTCCTGTAAAGCTCAGTAAGGAAGGGGGGCGGATAAACTGATGTATGTGAGTTACTGTGGGATACTTCGATACAAGCAAATATGAAGAGACCCGAAGGGAGTGTATATTTACCTCCACTCTTCCAAAGAATATTTCTTTACTATCCATATTGCAGGTCATCCATTACTGATTTCAGGGATCCCCATAGATCACCTGTTAGCAGCAGCTAATAAACCACAAGTACACGCCAGTCTCCGGTTAGTGGTCAGACCAGGTTACTGCAGATTATCGGGATGCTCTCCTAGTGACTTGGTTCCACCTCTTCACAGAGAAGGGATCTGTCTGCTTTGGGTTTTGTTCCCTGTGGGGGTGATGGGTGTTAGACCCCCGACAATCTGATATCAAGGACCTATCCTTACGATGGGGCACTGCTATTCTTAACCCTGTAATGTCTTTTTCCTGCTATGGAGACGGTGTAGGCACATCATTAGTCTCCTGATCCTTTCAGTTTTGTGATTTTCTGCTTTTCTTGCAGTGCTTTGTTTTGTGTGTACTTATCTTGGTGGCCATTAGTGGGGCCTAGAACATCTGGTAGTATTTACTGGTGACCCCTCATTCTGCTAAGTGGCATTCCTGGGCCTTCTAATGCTGTGTGTATTGACATCTTCTGACCATCATTCTCTCCGCATATTGAGATCTTGATGGTGAAATGTAGATCCGGGTGACTAATTGAGCAGAGTAATAGAGCTCCAGCTTTTTTAATTGAGACCTACCTTTGCTGTACACGCAGTTCTGTGTTCATACACAAATTAACCCTTACACTGCTCTGCTGGGGCTGGCAATATACTGAGCTCTACAAGCAATACTGGATTCCTCAAGGGCATCTGTTAAAGGGGCTTATTTTTGCTTTTTTGCTGTGGAAGGAAATTTGACGCCTCTTCTGTTTTAGTGAATACTTGTAATTCCCCTTCGTAGAACAATTCTGGCGCATCTTTTCTTATCCCCTACATGGCCAAGGGTAATTGGTGCCTGAAAGTCCAGGTCAATGTTTAAAATTAGCTGACAAAAAAACTAAAAAACGCTAAAAAAATACTTTGTCATCCTTTGGTATAAAGCTTTACCAAAATTATATTCTAAATATGTGCAGCATCAGTCCATCACCATTTTCTAGGATCAGGGGCAGAGGGTGCATGTACTTTTGCTAAGTGTCTTCAGAAGCTTCCTATGCTTTCTGCCTTCAGCTGACCGGCTGGATGGGGGCTCACTTCAAATGATCCTGAATCGTGGCACCTAGAAATACTATTCATGTGTCCTATTAAAAATGAGAATCTCCCCTTTAAGGCTATATCATTCTGTGTCACCTAGAAACACTATCCTGATATCACTTCAAAGGGCAGATTCTCCTCTTTAATACAACACCAGAATTTCACTGTTTAAAGCGTGACTCTGTCTGGACCTATATATACCTGCTATCTGCATGGGACATCAGTCATGAAGGGGTTAAAGTGTTTTCTTGTGCTGTTCCTCCTGTTTTACGGAGTGAAATATGAGGAACATCTATGTGTTACTAGTTTTGTGCCAGATCAGTGGGTCTCCTGATATGATGCCTCCTCCACCTTCATAGGCCATATGTGAACACGCCGCCATCTTTCTCTTGTCTTTTTGCAGTGGGTATGGAGCCTGCACCCCTGTCTGTTTCTGAAGAGAGGCAGCTGGCGATACTGACCGAACTTCCTTTCGTTGTTCCTTTTGAAGAAAGAGTAAAGGTAACACTTATGTCATATTTTTATGGAATTTGATAATGATGACCTGTCCTTAGAAAGAGATCATCAGTATCAGGTCCTAAACGTGGATCCTAAACTGATTTTTTTGCTGCCCTAATTGTTGCCACTACATCATATATGCACCATCTACACCATGGAAATAGGACATCATGTATGCTCACCATTAAAGTCATTGCAGGTTAAAGACTGAGGACTGAGCAGTGTCTCTTCCCAACTGTATATTATGTAACAGGTAACTTCTACTCTCCCAACAAGTTATCACCTATTCACAGGATAACTTGCTGATCGGTGGAGGTAATCCCACAATTCAACAAACTCTTGTTCTCTTGATCCATGGTGGTCCATGTGGATAAGGGATAACTTATGACTGGAATACCTCTTAAAGGTTCTGTTAACATTGGTGTCATGACTTTTGTGTACCCCTACGCCATGGCTGCAATTCTGGATTCATTTTCAGACAGATGATTTTGATACTCATTGGTTCTGGTATTTATGATGACATAAGGGCACTGCAGACTATACATTTTAATCACTGACCAGATGGCACATGTGCCAAGGTGAACACAACCTTAGGGTTCATTCACAGGGCCATCTGGGGGGGGGGGTGTATATGCGGCCGCAAATTTGCAGCCACATATGCGTCCCCATAGATGGCAATGGCGGCCCTGCGGCGGTACAAGGGGAGCATGCTCTATCCTTCCCTGTCTGTGCGCCCGTGTGCAGCTGTTCTGTATGGAGGGGTCACCTCCTCCTCCTCTCCAGAGCACAGCGGTATTATGCATACGGCTGTGTAAATGTACCCTTAAAATGTAACTAATCTCTAATCTTTGAAGAAATTTTCAGAAATTAATATTGCAGGTGATAATAGTAAAAGTTTTAAGATACTTTCTTCTGCTCTTTCTTCTGTAGTGAGCCGTGTATCTAAAAAGCCTTCTAAGGTTGTACACTTTGGGCAGATAAGGAGGCTAATGATTAACTCTTTCTGTACCTAGTGAATATTTCTCTTGAACTCTCTGAGGAGATTAGACAATCCAAGAACTGAGTGTAAGGAGCTGAGTTATTAGACCCTATATCCGGTTCCTTGGATACAGGACAGAAAGTTGATTTACATAAACTACTTAAATAAAGAAGAAAGGCAGAGGAAACAGATTCCCTTAATAAATGATATTACAAAGTTTTCCAATTCTCTGCAGTGTACATTGGGGACACACTTGATTACAGGGGATCATATTGCATACAAGTCCTGCTTATTCTAGAATGAAGCTGCATCTGTGGTAAAGATACAATAAGCATCAGACTTGTTTCTGTCGGGCCGGGAGGTACAGAGTTTATGTATGATATCACTCCTTCACTCTCCTCATGCAATTCCTGTTATACCTCATTAATCAAAGACCGCAGACCGCAAATTATCCATATTATACATCATCTCCAGATCTTCCAGAGACTGATCTATGCGGACAAGCAAGAAGTACAAGGCGATGGGCCGTTTTTGGATGGGATTAACGTCACCATTAGGAGGAACTATATATATGAGGATGCGTATGATAAATTATCTCCCGAGAACGGTCAGTATCAGAGTTATAAGTCATTGTCATTGTTTCCTGTGTAACCCCTATTAGAAAGCTTTCCATAGATGCTTCTGAATTAATTGCTTTATATTTAAAATGACCTTTCAGTGCCCCCGGAGAGTTCAAAATCTGACACATAGCATCCGCTGGGATAGCACTCGCAATATAGTAAACCTTACAACAAGACTAGATTTGCCACATATCCCAAATATGTAAATTCAAGCAGAAAGGTGGAATGTGTACAAAAACGGCCAAAATATCAATAAGTATAGAAAAATGTTTCTTTCTTTATTAATTGCACTAACAATAAAAACACTTAAAAACACATAGCAACATGTGCCAAACCATAAGGCATGAAAACATCAGATACACGCATTGTTCAACCTAACCCCTATTGGCCAATATGAGACCTATACTGGTGTGTAATGGTAATGACTGAATCCAGTACATATCTGTATACAAATTCTGTAGCTCATCTGTAATAAAACGGCCATGGAGGGATGAGTATAAATCCAAAACCATACAAAATCAAAAATCTACCAGCTATCACATATTATCAGTATAACATAAAATGGATATCACCGAGTATTAGCTGGGGGAAGGGATTTCATACCCCACGCGTTCCGCCTCTGTTGGCTTCCTCACTGGTATATTCCTTGGAATATAGGGCATGTCCCTTCTCGCCACCGCGGTGTGAACATACCCTTACCGCAGGTGGTAGAAGCACTATGGAAATCTGGCTGGTGGTCTCACACTGTATGAATCATGGTACAATCTGCAGAGATATTTCTGCTATGGAGGAGAAAATGCCATTTTTGGACCCGATTTTTAAGTCAGAAGTGAACTAGAACCTGTCATCTTCATTAGGCTCCTCACCATGTTTGTTTTTCTCGTTGGTCCTACATCATACTGGAAACCAGCTGTACATGTAGTGACATCCCGTTGCGCCTCATATGGACTTGCAGTCAAACTGCTGAGCTTCAGGTGGTGGGGAAGTAAAAGTTCTCCTTACGGAGACTGCCAAGTAACGCCACCCTATAGGCGTGAGGAAAATATGTAAAGGATGGGATAAGGAAAACCACCTGGCTGTCTGAACCAGTGATGATGGGGATTGTTTCAGACTACCTTAGGCTGGGTTCACATTATGTTTTTTGTATATGTCGGGAAAGCTCCCGCCGTATATATACTGAGCGTACACATTGACACATGCTAGCAGACTGAGGCATAGTTTTTGCCTCCGTTTCACCAGAAAAAGGCAGCATGGAGAAACAACCATTCCATCGTGTTTCCTCCTGCTGAGTGACGTATACGTTCAGCGTGGCAATGGTAGCCTATAGGGAGCAGGTGCAGTGTTTTGCCACCCGGAGCCCCAGCTGCTTAGCAGGAGTGAGGACACCGGTGATGTCACTGTCCATATAAACACCGTGACATCACTGGGGAAACATCCTGTACATCGGCAGCGGCCTGCATTCATGGTGGAGGGTGCCATATCCCAAAGTATAACCATACAGTGGATATATCCGTGCCATATGTTGTAAAGACTTTGTAACTTACTAAAGAACATTGCCTTATGACCTTAGTCTTTCACTGTACAGGTGTATTGGTACCTGTAGGTGGCATATTGTGATTACCAGAACCTTTATCTGTCTCTGCAGAGCCCGATCTGAAGAAGCGGATCCGCGTCCATCTGCTAAACACGCACGGCCTGGACGAGGCCGGAATTGATGGTGGAGGAATATTTAGGGAATTCTTAAATGAGCTGCTGAAATCTGGATTTAATCCTAACCAGGGGTTTTTCAAGACTACTAATGAGGGTCTGCTGTACCCCAATCCTGCAGCACAGATGCTCGTTGGAGACTCCTTCGCCAGACATTACTACTTCTTGGGCCGGATGCTGGGAAAGGTAATGGTTAACATTGAATTCACTTCTATATGTAGTCTTATGATCAGAGACAGTTACCTAGTTTTTCCAAAAATATTTTTGCTTCGAAAAAAGGGCTGAGGCTTATTTTCCGGGGATGTCTAATTTTTTCCATAAACAATAATCCACTATTATCCTTGGGGAAAAAAATGAATCTACATGTATTGTAATGCAATCATATTTTTATCTTTCGAGAACATCATCATAACTCTCAATAGTTTGAATTCCATTTTAAATTTTAATACCTCTAAAAACCTCTGACCCAATTTTTCTTGTCTCCCTCTTGTCCATGTAGCTGCTTGTTGCACATTGTATCTCTCAGCTCTCTCTTTCCTGCAGCTCCCTCCTCCTTCTCCATGCTACCTTCAGCTGATAGGCTGGAGGCGGACAGACTTCAAATAGTGATATCTTCTGCACCATAGCACCTAGAACTATTTCTTCACATCTTAAACACGTGAAGCTTCTTTTTAATATCACACTATGATTGTGTCTGTGGCACACTGGAGTGGGAGCTGAATATGTAAGTGACACTCCGGGTTGTAACTTTTAAATGTGGAAATCTCTGTGTCTGTGGCACCTAGAAACACAATCCTTGTGTGAATTTAAAGAGTAGACTCTCCTCTTTAAAAATAACACCAGAACTGTGTTTCTTGATGCCCCCGTTCAGAAATCAGAAAAATCTTTCTAGAGCTTATTTTTGGGGTAGGGCTTATTTTTGGAGTATTTGGGAATGTGGGACAATATCTCAAAAATATCTAAAAATTACCTGCACTCCAAAATTTTGAGCAAAGCACAGTGTACCTATATTCACATAAAACCACTGCGATGTTTCGGTCCCTCAGGTCTCTGACTTTTCTTAAGCTCCACCCCTGAGGGATTGAAACATCGCTGTGGTCTTATATGAATAAAGATACACCGTTTTGCTCAAAATTTTGGATTGCTGCTATTTTTTATTTGCTGTATGTAGGATGGGCCAAGTCTGGGCCCTGACTCTGTGCATCCAAATTTGATTCGTTTTTAGTAGGTGCTGCTTTTTTTTTTTTTTTTTTCTACCAGGAATCTATAATTCTCTAATACTGTGATATCGTCCACAAAATCACTTTGGGAACCTGGCACATAAAATAGATGTTTCAAGCAAATAGCACAACTACATTTGTTATCGAAAAGGTGTTAGTTTTAAGTGCTACTATTTAGCTACTGGTAAACTGAATGCATAAGTTTGAGTCCAGTGTATTGATATAAAAGCTGTCTAAATAAACTGCGACTGGTCGAAATAACGGACATTGGAACTCTTGTCTCAAATACACTGGACTCATTTGGTATTTGTCTGGTGTATTCTTCTGTATTCTTTTTTTTTTTCTTTCTTATTTGTTCCCTTTTTTCCCGCTAGTAGTAGAGACCTATAGCTGTCATACCAAACTGTTGCATAACAAAACAAATGGTGGAGCAGCACAGCGAGTAGAGGGATCAAGGTCCCAATCAGGTTGTAGACTTCAACAGACCCGACTCGAGGGAACGTGTAAACAATCTCCAAAAAAAAAAAAAAAAAACACGCTGGGAAGTTGCACTCCTGAGAAGTTGTGAAGGTTTATTCACCCAAGGGCAAGATGTGACATCTAAGGATGAATCCAAACTCTCTGCTGCCTGAGGCGGGGTATATAAGGGAGGCCTTTTCACCCCATCCAGAAGTAATATATCAGGTAATTTTTTTTAATAAGTCAGTTCACCATGCAGTGTCTTACACCATGCTGGCATCCAGGGTCAAGACACACTATTTGTAGATGTCAGATCCTGGTTTATAGCAGGTTGATTGTGCCCCCAATGCTGCCGCCCTTCTTTCTGTAAGAGGTTCTGCCTGAAGCAAGAGGCTCAACTCTCCTCATGGATGGTGCACACTCCTCTAGACGTCACATCTTACCCTTGAGTGAATCAGCCTTCACATCTTCTCAGGAGTTCTACTTCACTGCTTGTTTTTTGGAGAATTTGTCCAACACTATGTAACAGTAAACTTGGCCTTGTTTCCCAGAGCAGCAGATAGGAGGGAACCAGTCAACAGCTTTTTTTTGCCAACCTCAATTTTGTATATTTCATTCCCTAAACTAACACCTACAAAGCCATATGCACTTAAACTGACCCATGCTAACTAAACTTATCTGTGTGGGGTGCAGTCCATCATACAATTTTTTTTTTTTCAAGAAACGGGTGACACATCTCTGTATATTCAAGGAGAGAAGGAGCGGCACCTGGGGCAGATTTACACTTCTACATTGTAATGAGTGGAGATAGAAACATATGAAATTTCATAATGATTACATTTTGGCAAATCCTAGACAATCTCTTTAACCAGTGATGTGTTCAGATGTCATTTAGGGATACTTCTGCATCATTACCATTGTAACCTCGGCCAGATCTGTGCCTTGCCACAATTCTGTGTCTGAGCTCCTTGGGCAGTTCCTTAGACCTCATGATTCTCATTTACTCTGACATGCACTGTGAGCTCCTATACAGACAGGTGTGTTCCTTTAAAATTAAGTTCAATAAGTTTAATTAAACACAGCTGGGCTCCAGTTAAGGAGAGGAACCATCTCATGGAGGATCAGAAGGAAATGAAAGCATGTGAGTTAAATATAAGTGTCACAGCAAAGGGTCTGAAAACTTGTCGCCATGTGATATTTCAGTTTTTTTTTTGTTTAATAAATTAGCAAAAATATCTACATTTAATTTTTTCTTATTCTGTTAAGATAGGTGCAGGGTGTACATCAATAAGCAAACAAAAAAGGACTCTTTTGATCTTACCAATTGGCTGCAATGAAACAAAGAGAGAAAAATTTAAAGGGGTCTGAATACTTTCCGTACCAACTGTATATGGCTGCTAGTAACCAAACTTTGCATTTCATCACTTTGGCGCAAATCGCGGCACTTTAAAGGAGAGGAAATAGCCCCGGCTTCAGATGAGGTCATAATTTTAATGTACCAGGAATGATTAATAGTTTTGTAAGATTTAATAGTGAAAAGAATTGTGTCTGAATTGATTTGATTTTAGGATCTACATCTAATCCATATCTGGACTAGCGGCCATTATATATGAGTTTAAGTAAATTTCTGCCAAATGTATATGAAAAAGAGAATCAAATAGTAGAACCCAAGATAATTAAAGTGAGTTCAGAAATATGAATTTCTCCGCAGCCAGATCTAGTCATGTTTGATATAGTGCGGAGCTAATGGCCGTCACCGGAGCTCGGGATATACTGCGGAGGATTCTTTTTGATGGAATATAAATTTCCGCTTTCTCTTCTGTTTCCAGTCACACAATTAAATTCTTTTTCTTCAAAAGTGGAAGAAAATTTGTTGCATAATAATTATCACAATGAACTACATAATGTCCCTCTTCCATCTTAATCTCTGAATTCATCTTGACAGAAAATGAGATAAAGAAGCTCTATATTTCTAGTGAGGACACCAGATACTTGTGGTGAATTGATAGTACAGCTCGATGTACAGTGTTTGGCATGACATCTTATACATTTCCAACATTTAAGGTGGCAATTCACATTAGATTAATACCTGATGCTGCCAACTATCAGGTATGTAATGGGGGCCTCACAACTCAACGATGCGGAACCCGATCCATTCAGGCAGAGGAGTCTGGTGACAACTTAGTCCCATTTGTATGTTTTCTAAAAGGATTTCTAGGCGAAAAGCAGTGTAAATCCTGATTGGACTACTAGGAAAAAATGTAAGAGATTACCCTGTCCACACACAGTGATTGACAGTAAATGTTCCGTTAATCCTGCCTGCACGGTCATTCCTGATTACAGTCCTGATTACCCCACAGATACACGGTGATTGACTGTAAGAGTCCTGATTACACCACCCACACACAGTGATTGGCAGTGAGAATCCTGATTATCCCACCCACACACAGTGATTGACAGTAAATGTTCCGATAATCCTGCCTGCACGGTCATTGACAGTGACAGTCCGACTACTCCTCCCACATAAACTGTGATCGACAGTGAAAGTCCTGATTACCCCACCCACGCACAGTGATTGGCAGTAAGAGTCCTGATTACCCCACCCACACACAGTGATTGGCAGTAAGAGTCCTGATTACCCCACCCACACACAGTGATTGGCAGTGAGAGTCCTGATTACCCCACCCACACACACAGGATTGGCAGTGAGAGTCCTGATTACCCCACCCACACACACACACACACACAAAGTGATTGACAAGATTTTTTTTATACATTAAGGGAGAGCTGTCAAATATCTTTTGTGGGTAGTACCTTTACCTAGGACTCCTAGGAGCATTTATTCTGAGCAGTCCTGATTCTGTCCCATACACAGTGATCATTTTTTCTGCATTAGTGTATGCACAAAGAATGTTTTTTTCTGTGGGTAGAGTAATCAGGTCTGTTAATAGACTCTTAATAGCAATCCTTTTGTGTGTGTGTGTGCGGGGATATAAGGGCTCACGGTTAATTACTGTGTGTGGGCGAGGTAATCAGGACTCTCACTGTCAATCATTGTGTGTGGACGAGGTAATCGGGACTCTCACTGTCAATCACTGTGTGTGGGAGGGTTAATAATGACTCTTACTGCCATTCACTGTGTGTGGGCGAGGTAATCGGGACTCACTGTCAAGATTGAGATCTTCTACTGTCCAATTTCGCTGAGCTTGTGCAAATTGTAGCCTCAGTTTCCTGTTCTTAGCTGAAAGGAGTGGCACCCGGTGTGGTCTTCTGCTGCTGTAGCCCATCTGCCTCAAAGTTCGATGTACTGTGTGTTCAGAGATGCTTTTCTGCCTACCTTGGTTGTAACGGGTGGCGATTTGAGTCACGGTTGCCTTTCTATCAGCTCGAACCAGTCTGCCCATTCTCCTCTGACCTCTGGCATCCACAAGGCATTTCCGCCCACAGAACTGCCGCTCACTGGATGTTTTTTCTTTTTCGGACCATTCTCTGTAAACCCTAGAGATGGTTGTGCATGAAAATCCCAGTAGATCAGCAGTTTCTGAAATACTCAGACCAGCCCTTCTGGCACCAACAACCATGCCACGTTCAAAGGCACTCAAATCACCTTTCTTCCCCATTAGATGCTCGGTTTGAACTGCAGGAGATTGTCTTGACCATGTCTACATGCCTAAATGCACTGAGTTGCCGCCATGTGATTGGCTGATTAGAAATTAAGTGTTAACGAGCAGTTGGACAGGTGTACCTAATAAAGTGGCCGGTGAGTGTATAAACCATTATATGTCATATCTCCTGTCTTTCTTGATCATACTCTACAACAGGAAGGGCAATTGAAACCACTTGAAATCTTTATGGTGGATCCCAAGAGCATTGCTAGTATGTGACTGCTGTGAATATAGTCCACAGTAATGTCACTTATGAGTCTGGATAAGAGTCTGTGGTCACTCTCGAAAACAATATTCAAAATAGACCATCTCTTCCGGACACACAGATGGTTACACGGCCATAATGAGCATTTCCTCTTGTACTGGACACCTCTGATTATCACCACCTCCCTGCATCCGAAATTTATATAATAATTACCTAAGTATTAAATGACTGATAGAGTCTGGTCTTTTAACACTAAGTAGCCTATTGACTGATTGGAATATTTATGAGGTCATAATGTATTTAACTTTTCCTTAATGTATACGTTAGTGAATGTTTACCGTGATGAAGTAGAGCGCGCTCCCTTCCTGAGAAGAATTACCTCATGTCACTGGTCCCATATCTGCTAAAAGTTCCATTAGCAAATGATTCCTCCTTTAGGCCTGAGAAGTGATCGCGTTTTATTGCCTGTAAATCAGAGCGGTGGACAGCGAATAAATAAACAGTTAAAGTACAGTATACGGTAATACCGGCGCGATCTTCTACAGAAAGCTTTGCCGACTTAACTCCACAGTATTATCAGAATTAATTCCACTCCCTAATTGCGCCATCTGAACTTTTTGCTTTGCTGTGACTTTTGTGATTTAATGTTAACACATTATGTCCGTAAACATACTTGTTTTTTTTGGTCCCCCTTGAAATTCAATAGTAATTTCTTATTTGTAGTTTTTTTTTTTATGTTTATGGAAACATTTATGGGGAGATTTATCAGACCCATTATACAGGATTGTTTGCGAGGCCTATAAAGGAGAGGAAAATCTCTGTAATTTTACGGCAATGATGCAAGTGTTGATCACCGCTGATAGATGCTACTTGGCTTGGTACCACTATGTGAACAGTAATGCTCCATCAATCCGGAACCAAACCGCCTGGAGTTTCTGGAAGTCTAATACTATTAGTGCCAGATGAGCCGGAGAAGAGGTTGTCAGGGTACATGGAATAGGAAGAGTAATAAAATACTGAGGAAAAAGTTATGTCTCAAAGTGTAGGGACAGAAACACACATGGTTATGGCAGTAGCCCAAGACTTCTAGAGGGCAAATTTCTACCCAAAGAGAGGGCCGGCTCCAGTTCTTAAAATACAAGTGTAGAAAAGCGTTTACATGACCATTTAAAGGTCCTCCAAAGCAAACAGAAAGGACCCATGGTGTTTTCTCAAGTATCTTGGTTCTGGTGATAATAATAATTCCTTTATTTCTATAGCGTTCTCAGATTACACAGCGCTGCACAGATCAGTCCCTATCCCCAATGGGGCTCACAATCTAATCAACCTATCAGTATGTTTAGGAGTGTGGGAGTTAACTGGAGGAGCCGGTGGAAACCCACATAAACACGGAGACAAACCAGGTCCCCAGCGCTGCAAGGCTGTAATGCTAACCACTAAGCCACCGTGCTGCCCTACCGTAGATAAGTTCATGTAAATTGATCTATGTGGAACCCAACAACTTATATGCAGCCCAGTGTCCATGGCAGTTTTAATCCACCCCTGGGTACAAGTCTTATCAACATTCCTTAATTCTTATGACTGAAAAAAATTTCTCTGCACCACGTGCACCGAGCGGTACGGAGTTGTCCATCTTATTTATATTGATGACCTATCTATAAGTTATTACTATCAGATCTTTTGGGACCCACAACATTCAGTTTTTTGCATACAAACACAAGTGCGACATTCCCAGCAGGGGTGTATCAAGACTGCCGTGTCCCTGGAGCTGTAGGAATATTACAAATATACAAGTCTGGAATTCACTTCCTACATTTTGTGCTAGAATCAAGTTTCCTGGGAAAAAGAGGATGCATCCCTTCTACCTGCTTTCAATCTACAGTTCCAGGACCTTTTGTGGGACCTTAAAAGGTTTTGAAATGGCTCTTGTAATTCTGTTCCTGCTCTCATTACACATGTACACAAGGATTTCATGGGCAAAAGTCCTCCTCGGTATAATATTTTGTGGGTGGTTTGAGTGGCCATAGACCCCTAGAAGGCCTCGGTCCCGGGCTACCGCCCAAAGCGCCTATATTATAATCCATTACTGATTCTTAGGTTCATCTGTTAGGCCCTAACATTGTCCAGCATTTCACCTGGACCAACTAATTGACCTTGCAAGGAACACTGGCGTCCATTGCATCCCCTCAAAGGTCAGTGGAAAGGTAGGGGAACAATTCTAGCAAATGTTCTCATGCTAAAGGGTTCAACCTGGGCTTAGCTGCATGTGCCACCATCAGAAGCAGTAGTGAGTGGAATGTGGGGACCTGTTGTTACGTGCAGCTTAGTGCTGAAAATTATTCCTAATTACCAGTTTGTTGCCCCTCATTTAGTATTGAAATAGTAGTGAAAATATATACTAACACGTGAGGGACCGATGTCTGGCGGCACAGTTTGCAACTGGATATCAGTACCCATAGAAGTCTACGGCACCAGACCGTGGTACGATGACCACACATGTGTATCACTATACTGTACCGTGCACTGGAAAAAGATAGAGTATGCTCTATCTTTTGCATATGTACAATCGGCATTGTACCTCGCTATAGAGGCAGCGCTCACCCCTCCTCTCTCCAGCACATGGCCGCACGTTAGTGTGAAAGTAGCCTAAGGCTACGTGTACACAAACATTTTTCTAACCGATGGCACACTGGCACATGAATGGTGTTTTTCACTGATCCGTGTGGATCCTGTAGAAAACTCAGAGCAGCCCCTATTCCTCACCATGTTTGCGGCCTGGGCATTGCAATTACTCCATTACTCTATGGAACTACAAAATCTTCCATGTGCCATAACAATAATAATTCCTTTATTTATATAGCGCACACATATTCTGCAGCGCTGCACAGAGCAGCCAAATCAGTCTCTGTCCCCATGTGGCTCACAATCCTATCAGCCTACCATTATGTTTTGGAGTGTGGGAGGAAACTGGACGACCCTTCTGTATGTGTGGGAAGGGCAATGCAATCGTGGCCTTGTATAAAGCTGAGACCAGCTAGTGACGTCATTTGCCATTAGCCTTCTGTTTTTCTAGTAGATCTGCAAAAACAGACGACACATGGAACGTTTTTATGGGCACACGTCACAGCAACAAATTACTTACTGATTATACATGGACCGCAAGAAAGTGTTGGGGCCTGAGGGACAGCACATGTAGGCTATAGTATGTATGCTGCATAGTGTATGTTGCATTTTTATTTTCCGAATGTCCCTACAATTCACGTAGAATAACAGCCATGCGCACGCGTAGCATCTATTACTATGGAAAGCAAATCGATCAAAGATATGGCTGTCTAAATAAGAGCTAATAATTTCTGGTTCGCTTTCAGTACAAGTTCATTTCTTCCATATATCCATTTTGTGGTCAGTGCCCATTTAATAGCACAATTTCTAATTGGTGCGGCTTTTAGATTTGATACCAAAACCAATAAAAATTACTGAAAGTGGGAAAACGTAGTGGACTATATTCCCACTTAATCTCCGGAAAGTTGGTGTAAAATAGGGTTTGGCGAGTTTATATAGTTATTAGATGGAAATCTGAATGTTTGCTGTGTAACTACCTCCAGATTGATAGCCGTGCATTTGAAAAGCATTATTTTTTTTATTGATTCTTAATGCAGTAAATTACCCAAGTTCCTTGGCAGCCGGCAGATATGGCCTGCGATGTTGTCCCCCATCCATTCTCACGATAGCAACACAATTTGCATTAATCACATTCGCGCCTCACTCTCTTATATTAAAAGGCTTCTACCATAATTAATCCGTTTTATTTCCAATCATTTTGGCAGAATCCCTGCGCAATAAACACTCGCAGGGAGACGGACACTTGAAAAATAACATACAAGTTTCTGCAATCTACCTTCGGGCGCGGCGTTATTGATGGTCCTCCTCCGTAAGGGCATCCGATGCAAGTGTCTGCGGATTAAGCCCAATGTGACAAATGTTAAGTGGATTATTTTGCATAAAAAATAGACGTTTTGCCGAGTTGGACAATTAACCTGTGTTTAGAAAACACCTTGATTTATGCCCACGCTGATATTTGTCTTGCATACATTATGGAAATTTCATCTATAATCCATTTTGCTGATGCGGTCATGCCGCTTAACGCCATCATTTATTCAGACTTCAACATTGAATCCGTAAACCTGACTTCTCAGGTTTTTTTTTTTTTAAAGGTGGAAAGGGAAGGGCAACGTTGGGTTATTTTCTGCTTTTAGTCTCTGAGTCATGAAGGTAATTTGTAGTTTTTCATCCAGGTAGCTTGAATGCGTACATTTGGTTACAATGAGGGCTTTGTTCTCCATATAACACACAATGACCTTCCGATGGCTGGGGAATGAAGCTTTTCTTCACACTCCTAGTTTGTTTTTGCACACACGCCTTAAATAAACCGTGATTTCCTACCAAGAGCTTTATTTGTCTTGCGCTATTATTTTTTTTTTTTCTTCTTTTTTTAGAGCACTGTCAAATCAGTGGTAGCAAGAGCTAACTAAAACTTAAAGGGGAATCCCAGATTAGTTATTAGTCATCCCGGCACCCCTGTTGATCTGTGGAGTACTGTGGTGTCGAAGGCAACGCTTCAATATAATAATAATAAAAATAATAATTCATAATTCCTTTATTTATATAGTGCTCACAGATTACGGGGCGCTGCACAGAGATTTCCAAATCAGTCTCTGTCCCCGTTGGGGCTCACAATCTAATCAACCTATCATTATGTTTTTTAAGTGTGGGAGGAAACCAGAGGACCCGGGGGAAACCCACGCAAACAGCGAGAGAACATGCAAACTCTTTGCAGATGTTGTCCTGGTTGGAGATGGAGGCAGAGGTTCATTTCATTCACAAGAACTGCCCCTACAGTTCTATAGTTCCGAGCTGTGTTCTCCTAGTTCATAACAGCTGATAGCCGGGGGTCAGGTGTCACATCCTTGGTCATTAGTAGTATCAGAGCCTGGAATAAAGGAAGGATGCTTTCATCTGCACAGTATAGGGCTGTAGACATACAATATATACATATATATGCGCCAGGAAAACTCCTGGTGTATACATTGAATGTGTCTACAACCCTATACTGTGCAGATGAAAGCATCCTTCCTTTTTTCCAGGCTCTGATACTATGTGTGAATAAACTAATACGCTTTTTTTTTTTTCAGACTATAAGGTGCACAAAAAATCCTTTGATTTTCTCAAAAATCAAAGGTGCGCCTTATAGTCCAGTGCACCTTATATATGAACCGTACTTACAGACAACAGCTGGCTTGATTTGTGCACAGATCTGCCACCTGCTGGTCATTCATCCTTATAATCAGGTGCGCCTCATAATCCGGTGCTCCTTATATATGAACCTAGACGTTTTAGCAGGCATTTATTGATAGTGCGCCTTTATAGTCCATAAAATACAGTATTTATATAATATATATTGCTGACTGTGCCCAAAAAATGAGGTGTGAACGTAGTCTTGAAGGGGTTGTCAACTTTGAGCAAATATTTTATATTGTTTGCATAAGTAAAAGTTAGACAATTTTCCAATATACCTTCTGTATCTGTTCCACATGGGGTTCTAAATCTGTGCTTGTTGTCATTCAATAGAAAGCTGCTAAGGTTACTTCCAGTGGACAGGTTTTGTCATGGACACGGAAGTGCACGAGCCGTTATTATCACAGAGACTAGTCAGAGCCGTGTGATAATAACACCTTGTGCGCCTGCCTGTCCATCACATGACCATGGACTGGTCTATATATACTGGAAGTAAACATAGAAGCTTTCTATAGCAGAGCAGCAAGCAGAGATCTAGAAAACTGTGAGGAATTGATACAGAAAGTATATTGGAAAATTGGATAACTAAACACAAAGCGTGTGCCACGTGTGAACACGCCCTAAGAAATGGTTATCACAGCCCTTGTTTAGTTACCCCCTCATTTTCCCTCCTCCTCATTCAGTTACCACCCCCAACTTCAGTTACCCCTGTGTTCTCCCCCCATTCCACAGTTAACCCCTATCATGTTTCCAGCTCACTGATGAGGTAGTGCAGCTCTGTGCAGTGCCTTCCCTTGCAGGTCATTTGATCACATGACATCATCACAGGTCCTGAAGCCTACTGTTAGTAATATTCTCCCGAAGGCTACAGGACCTGAATGATGTCACTTCGGGTCCTGTGGTTGAAAGCAGTGTGCCTAATGCACGCTTTCTCATCACTATCTATGTCCTGAGGACACAGATCGTGACAAGTGTGGACAGAAATGCTGACCCAGGGAGATCCAGGGTTCCGGCCTAAAATTCAGATTATGGGCCCGGGATCTTTTGACCTAGCGATGCCTCTGTTACATCCTGTGACCTTTCACTTCTGAACATTCACTGGCTGTAGCGAGTGCGTCCATTGATGAAAGTAATGAATGTCCCTGTAGCCAAATATCATTGTCGTAAATTAGACGCTATTCGCTTTGTTTCCTACAAGGCTGCAGTCATGCAAACAAGTTGGGGTCAACTCGAGTGTGTAGACTTTGGCATGTTAGCAGGGTTTATGATAGCTGGGCAACTACTAAGCTCATGTACACATTCTCATATTCTAGCCTTCGGGTCTTGTATAACAGGTGCAGACTTAAGACCACCATGTGCATAAGATCTCGCCTGATCTGCCCATATAAATGCATGCTTGTCCCCGCTGTACAGATCTGGCAGTGGCCAAAGGATTGGATAGCTTTACAGACAGGTATATCAATGGGGACCCCCCAGAGCGTACACTCAGCAGAGGTCGGGAATGGATGCAGTGCTATATACAGCCTCTGCTGACCGTATACATCCTACAGTATACAATGTACACCGGCTGGACAGGGGGTAAAAAGGGGGCCTCCATTTACCAGAATATGCCAGGAGCTTTCCTGGTGTATACATTAAGCATATCAAAAAAGTGAAGTGTGAACGTAGACCAAGATTAGATTATGACTATTAAAGCTCTTTGTATCGTAAAGATTTCGGGGGTCATACAATCGCCAATGTCTAATAATTAAAGCCCCGTTCATAAATGCGTCAGGGGTTTCCTTAACACTTTATGATTAAGAAGAGCGTAACAGAAACAAAAACCGAAAGGTGTACTCAAGGTCTTCCATTTTCCACAGTCTTTATCGGTACTTTTGTTAAGCTTTTGTTATTAATAGTGAAATATTAATTAGAGAAAGTCCAACAGAACCTGCTGATTGCAGATGAGAACTTGGCCTAATATAAACTGTATTAATATGTGTCTATTTATATCACATCTCACTAATGATATCACTAATCCTTCTCATTGTGTGCCTGTATCTATAGAAAACTCTGCTGCGCAGCGTCTGCTTTAGTCATTGGCCATGAAATGACATTAGTCTGTTCCTCTGTTATTCCTACTAGACATTCAGAATTAAATTACAATCTGTCTATGACAGAAAACGGAAATAATTTGCACCCAAAATGCAGTGCACCATAATTATTAGACAAATTT
This sequence comes from Engystomops pustulosus, assembly GCA_019512145.1. Classification (NCBI taxonomy): domain Eukaryota; kingdom Metazoa; phylum Chordata; class Amphibia; order Anura; family Leptodactylidae; genus Engystomops; species Engystomops pustulosus. The sequence goes on from CM033645.1 coordinate 189,900,632, forward strand.
CTGAACAGTTTTCTGATTTGTTGGGAAAGGGGGTCATTCCTTGGTTTAAACATTAATACGTGCCCCCCTCTGATACTATCCAATCAGTGGTAAACGTTTCAGATTGGTTTTCAGACACCACACCCCTTTGACAATGGAAAATGGTTATATTAGGAATTAGTATTCGTAATAATAAAGGAACATCACAACTAAACACAAAAGTAAAGATGATCAGAATTTAGGGAAAACAGGCAGTGCCCGGGTTACGTACAAGATCGGTTCTGTAGGTTTGTTATTCAGTTGAATTTGTATGTAAGTCGGAACTGTATATTTTATAATTGTAACCCCAGCCCAAATTTTTTTTTGGTCTCCGTGACGGTTGAATTTTAAAAATGTTGGATTGTCAGAAGAACCAGGATTAATAATAAATCTTCATTACAGACACCAGTGATAACTGTTACAGCTGGTTATTGTAGGCTAAGGCTAAAGTACAGTAAATTACCAATTACCAGAGGTCCGTTTGTAACTAGGGGTCGTCTGTAAGTCGGGTGTTTTTAAGTAGGGCACCGCCTGTACATGTTTACTAAAATGTCATCAGCTATAAGTGAAATCAGACCATATAGTTGACTGTATGTCATACAAACTGAATGTTACGATATTCACACAGACTGATGTTAATGGGCTTTGTATTTCTGCAGGCGCTGTATGAGAACATGTTGGTGGAGCTGCCCTTCGCCAGCTTCTTCTTATCCAAGTTACTGGGCACCAGCGCTGACGTAGACATCCACCACTTGGCCTCTTTGGATCCAGAAATGTACAAGAACTTACTATTCCTGAAGAGCTATGAAGGGGACGTGGAAGAACTTGGGTTAAACTTTACTGTGGTGAATAATGATCTGGGGGAGGCGCAGGTAGGTTCCCAGGGCTTGCGGCTAATGATTAATGTCATTGTCACACTCCTATTATTTGGGTGTACAGATAAGAGGACTGTGACCGCGGTGTTTGCCCTTGCACTATATCACCCGTCCGACAATCCTTATGCAGATTTAGACGGATTGTGTGATCAGATTGGCGCACGTATGAACCCCCGCCGGTCCCTGACTCTTATCTGGCGGGTTATATGTCTGGTTTGCCTCAAGACTTTTCTGAATCTCCTCCTTTTGGACAGGCGTTGTATATACTGCATGCCTGGGTGACCTAAACCTTACAATAATTACAGTCAGAAGATACCGTAAAGATTAGCCATTATCCTCAAATTGCTTTTGGCATGAAGTCTCCCTTTTTGTATTCAATTTGTATTTAGCTAGGTAATAATAAAGCAATAATCCCGGACGCCGAGGGCATTAACGGACGCTTAAAACTTTTACTGAGGCGACGAGTGAAATTCTAATGCAGAAGTCGTTAATTTGTAATTGTTCGGCGGCCAAAATGGATTACAGCTATTTATGATGAAATGAGCCACATTTTATACGGCCACCGTCACGGCAGAGGACTCCAAGCTCTGTTATAGCCAAGCAGCTGAAGAGCATTGCACTAGAGGCTCCTGGATGAATGTCATTGCATTGCAAGTGGGATGGCATCCATGTTACGGGCCCAACCTGCGGCCCAATTTAATATTAATTGTACTAAATTAAGCTGCAATGAGCTTCATTGCCCCCCCCCCAACCCAATCTTTCCTTATGATGAGCTAAATGATCAGGAAGTCTATCACCTCCCCCAGCATTAAAATCTGCTGCCAGTATGTATAGAGAAGTGTACCGTGATATGAAATATGCCCTGATTTATGTGCATTCTGAAGTTTCTGGAGAATTCTCATTTAATCCGTATGCTAATGAGGCAGTTGGTGCACCCAGCGCCTCCCCAACGCTGCTATTCCTGCTAGGACCAGTGCACTCTCCATCGTGTAAGCAGGAGTTTTGTCTTGTGAGAATCATGGGGCGACACTGGGAGAAGAGGGATGTGATCTCAGGCGGGAATAGCGATGCTGGGAATAGCGGCGCAGAAGACATGATCTGGGGCTCATTCACTGTTTTAATGGCCAGAGCCCCATGGATTAAAGTTACGGACTGTCCTGATGAGGTTATCACATTTAATAGCCCCAGAGAGCACAAGAAATCCTGTAAAGTCCTCTATGATTTGTAAAGTGCTGCAGAATATGTTGGCGCTATATAAATAAAGATTATTATTATTATGAATGTAATATGCAGGAGAGTAGGGCAGATATAATGCCATCTATATCTCTGTGCAGTGCAGCTGTCAGACTGCGCCATCTAGTGACGGAAAGCGTGCAGTACTCATTGTAAAGCTTCATGTTCTCGTTTCCCATAAAAGGAAGATAAAGAGAAGGAGATGGTTAGGAAGTAATGACAGCTAGCAGCACATCACAGAGCAGACAATACACAATGATGATCTGTATACTATGCTCTTTTCTTATCAGGTGGTAGAACTAAAGCTCGGAGGCAAAGACATCCCTGTAACAAGTGCCAACCGAATCGCTTACATCCACCTCGTGGCTGACTATAGGCTCAACAAGCAGATCCGCCAGCACTGTCTGGCCTTCAGGCAAGGTCTTGCCAATGTGGTCAATCTGGAATGGCTCAGGATGTTTGATCAGCAGGAAATCCAGGTATTTTATCAGTTGTGTGCTGTTTGCATATGGCGGCTGCCAATGTAAAGGGATACGTCTAGCCAAGTGCACACCTGACTTCCAGGCGAGCATATAATAGAACAATCCCAATAACCGGAAGCAGGGCTGGAGCGAAGTCTATTTCCAAGAATAAAGCAAACATCCAGTTACATCATATTTTACTATAATACCTGCCTTTTACTTGTAAGTGTAAGGTTTTTCTTAAAGGAAATGTGCCACCAAAACAACCAAACCATTTTTCTTTTATTCACGTGCATTGTTTATTAAAGAATTACAGATTTCTGAGGTTATTTATTATTGCGCAAATATTAAAAATGATAATTTTTAATATTTCCCACTGCTTCAGCTGTGTACTATGTCTGTGTATCCAGAACTCTTATACCTATAGGAGAGTAGGAATAGGAGACGACTCTATCTCTTATGCTAAAGCAGTGAACAAGTCCTGTGATGACATCATGGTGGGGGAGGAGCTGGGGTCCTGCTCTAGCTAGTTGCCATATACAGGCCTGCCTGTTTTTATAAACTTTATATTTACTGATCTGTAGTAACCAGCCAAGCACCATGTACAGTATATTCTGTTACCTAAATTGTTCCTCTTGCTTACTGGAGAACAAGAGCAAGACACTCACCCGTCCCCAATCATGACATCATCAAAGGTCCTCTACCAAGTAAAACTTGGTGTCCTCTGCCTTGTATTAATAGTGGCCAAGAGTGGTGTGTCTATATATGCTACAATAACATACTACATTAATATGAAAGGTAAGTGGTCCAAGACAGCGGATCATAGTTTGCAGTGAAAGGTTCTAATAACCAATCTAAATTGGATCAGGCTTGGGTAAGGTTAATAGACAAATACGATGCATCAGGTCGCAGATTTTTGCATACATTTTACCTCCTTATCATATGGTTAATTGTAGCTTCACTTTCTATATTTGTTTGTAGGTTTTGATCTCGGGGGCGCAGGTCCCGATCTGTCTTGATGATCTGAAGTCTTTTACAAACTATTCAGGTAATTATTTTATGGGGGAATAAAAGGCACTAGAGGCTTCATACCTCGTTCAGGACACATGTGGCACTTGGTTAAGACCAGCATGCCTGTGTATGACCAGTGTTTTCCAAGTATTTCAGTTATCCTGTATATATAGGACGGGGGATAACTAGCTGATCAGTGAGGGACCCTCACTTACCATGAGAACAGGACCCCCAGCAATCCAGAGAATGGGTTGGATCCTGTTCATAGGGGACTGCCACTACATAATATACATGCACAATGCCCGTTGTGTGTATACATAAAACTGTGCAGCCATTAATCCCTGTGGTTACATGTATATTAGTCTGTATTGAAGGTACAATCTTCTTATTGTCTCTGCTGATGCTTTCTTTGCAGGAGGTTACTCTGCAGATCATCCGGTCATCAAAATATTCTGGAGAGTTGTAGAAAACTTCACTGACGAGGAAAAGAGAAAACTACTGAAATTTGTGACCAGCTGTTCTCGGCCTCCGTTATTAGGTTTTAAAGTAAGTCTCGGTCGGATCAGCCCTGGTTATGGTATCGTATTGGTGTGGGTTCAACCTCCCAGATCTCCACAGTTTATGTGTTTGAAGAGGCCGCCACCTTCAGACTGACCTTATGGCCTTTTCATTGCATACTTTACACAAGGGTATGATGAAATCTCGCTCCCCCCCGGCATCAGCTGGATGTATCGGGAGGCTTCGGCCTCCTGGTAAATTCTGGTAGGTGGCAGCAATGCTCTGCGGCGGTGGGGCAGTTTTATGCCAGGTCTGGCCTAATGTAGATTTGTGCTATAGCCTGAACCGACGCATGCTGTAGCTTGTGCCCAGGCCAAGGGCAGGAATGCCCTCCTCTGCTGGTGACCACGTGGTGTGGAGATGGCGTAAGGGGGAAATGTGTGCAGTACAGGGCTTGTACTTTAGTTTTCAGGCTTGCAAGCCCTGATGAATGTGCCTCAGTGATACATATTTGAGATGTGGTCACATAGGGTGTTTATATTGTGTATAGAAATACAATGCAAAAACCCCCAGCAGCGGGGCTTGGCCTGGTATCATATGCTTTTCCATTGAAACGCATGAGATTGGTACCGAGCGCCACGTGTTCTGCATGTAAACGATGCTTGTTAGCGATTTCATGTGTTTCACCTCACCCTAATAGTGACTACACTTGGAATTGCAGCTCAATCCTCCCATTCACCTGAATGCAGCTTGACCATGTGACCAATGGATAGAATGGGGGAGATTTATCAGAAGTGTCTGAGAGCAGAACTGTTCTAGTTATTCATGGCAACCTATCAGAGCTCAGCTTCCATTTCAATTTGATCATTTTTAATGAATTACAAAATGAATCTGATTTGATTCAGGACAGATTTGTACCAGATCTACAAATCAAAGAATAGATTCACTCCCTTATAAATGTGTCCCTTGGAAAATAAGGGTTTTTCTATCCCCCCTGTACGAGTGGCCATGACCTTCTACATTAAAAGGCAATTTAAGACTTATCCAAACTAGCTAAGGAGGGGGGGCTGGCTCACCCCCCAGATAAATAACAGTGAATAGAAAAGAATCAACACATTAGATCTATAGGAAGCTTTGAAACTGAACATGAAAGCGTCAGTGGACAGTGATTAGTGAATAATTGGAGGTTTCCCATTCAGGTCGGGGTGTGGACGCGATCAGCTATTTATGCGCTGGATAAATAGAGAAGTGAGAATGTTTGTTCTGCCCTAATCCCTTCTGGATGTTTCATTTGTCTAAATAGTTTTCAATGAATAATGTCCCAACGTTATCTATGAATTACCCGCCGGCCCCTATAAATAATAGCCACGGCCAAATATAGGCGACAGTATAGAGCTGGTATGTAAAGATTGACACAGGTTATCTATAGAGCATGAATGGGCGCTGTAGTTACACACGGGACATCTCATGCTATTGTCGGCTTGTTAAAATGGTCATTATTTTTCGATATCCCATTGTTCACCATTTGCAAATATACTTCTAAAGGTGTGGAAATGTGTTTGGGCTTGTGCAATGGCGTGATGGACGAGCTTATACCATATGCGGCTAGAAACGGAGATCAACATGTGCCTAGTACTGATCAAAACTGCTCAGGACTTCCAACAACAACGTCATATCCTTAGGATAGGCCCTCAATATGAAGGCTCCTTTAACCCCCGTTGATCAGCACCTTTGAGGGGCTTTTTATTTCTATAAACAACTCTTACACTTACTCTGGTGGCTGTTCCTGGTACTACACATAACATCATACTTCACTCCCCACTCAGGCAGCACTGAGCATGACCCCTTTGGTCAACAGATTGGTGGGGGGTAATGGAGTCCTCAATTATTGCTGGTCTATCCTACACATAGGGCATTAATAGGAGTCTGGGAAATTCTCTACAAACTAAAGGCATGACTTCACATTACTGAGTTTGTAGAACCTAAAAGATATTTCTGTAGTTGTAGGCAATTAAAGGGGTTCCTGTAAGTTTGTGAATCCATCCTCAACTTTCTCCAACATCAAGTCAATATTCCTGGACAAGAAAGTGTTCAATGTCGGGCCGCGGGCAATGGACCTGTGTCATTGACATGTGAGGTCAGCTCACACACCGATCACACTACAAAAGACTGCCTGAGCCACAAACACAGCAGGAATAGGGCAATGGTCAGACCCAAACTGATCAGTATGATTAAAAGAAACCTGATCAATCTTCTCAGGTCTTTGGATATATAATAAATAGGGATGTATCATTGCCCATCTTGAATTTGGTTGACGTGGGCTTCCCGCATCATGCCATTCTCACATTAAATTGAGTTTTCTGTATTTTTACTTGTATCGGGAAGTAAGTGTTCTCCTTACAGATACTTTGCCATTTAAGGCTGCCTTGCAGGTGTATGGAGACTTGTAGCCATTGGTGCTCCACTGGGGGATTCTGGGAAATATTCAAATATGTTTTCTAGGATAGGATAAGGAAAACATTGCCTCTTGGCTACTTTGCAAGGCAGCCCCCTTAACATCAAGCATGACCTTTTCAGAGAGCCTAATGACATGATGGAGGATAAAAGCCAAACCAGTATATCTATTCCAAAAGGAACAGATTCCTAACTATGGACAGCGCTGTTTCCATGTGTTTCATCTCTTCAGTACAGTGTAGGAAACTGGTTTAGCTGTGAGTGAGAGGCTTGTGACTGCTTTGGCAAGTTTATTTGACTCCTCATACAAATTTTACCGGTGGATATCGGTCTAATGCTAAACAGTTTGTACAATCAGCCTGTTGCCCACCATCGAATTTGATCTGACGACCTGTGCTTTTGCTGGATTTACTGGACCAAACCTAGAAACATTGGGGGAGATTTATCAGAAGAATCTGAGGTAAAACTGTTCTGGTTTCCCATGGCAACCACTTAGAGGTCATCTATTATTTTCCCACAGCTGTTTATAAAATGTAATCTGAGCTCTGATTGGTTTCCATGGGCAACTATAACAGTTTTACCTCAGACTCTTCTGATTAGTTTAGTGCAGTGGGAGAAATTTATCATAATAGTCTGAGGTATAACTGTTCAAGTAGCCCATGGCAACCAATCAGAGCTTCTCTATTATTTTCCCACAGCTGTTTACTAAATATAAGCTGAGCTCTGATTGGTTTCCATGGGTAATTTGAACAGTTTTACCTCAGACTCTTCCGATAAATCTCTCCCACTGCACTAAACGGGCATGAAGAGTTCAGTAATTGTAGGTTTCATCCAGCAGATCCCTCAAGCACACGGAGCAAGGTTGTTGGATCAAATTTGCTTATGGACGACAAGCTTAATACCGTGCAGGGACAACGTAACGCTGTGAATGTATTCATTAATTTCTAAAAGGGGTAAAAACAATACAGTAAAAAGCCTTACACATGTGGCGGTAAATGACGGTCGTGAGCTAGACGCAAAATCGGCTCCGAGCTCACAGCTCTCATTAAGTTCTATTGAGCACAGTTACGGACCAATGTACCGCGTCTCATCTCGGTCCCCATCCCGTGTTTTGGTCACGTGACCAAGCTGGGCAGCCGTGATGCAAATTGTAGGCCCTAGTCCAAATTATAGAGCAAGTCCACTCATTTCCTATCAGATGGGAGGGCCAAAATGGGCCGCAAAGATTCCCCCATGTCGTGTGCATGAGACATAACTCCTAGATACAGGAACGTATCCCCCAGAATTTGTTATTTCACATCGAATACAAGTATTTACTAAAAAGTCAGGGAAAAGTAACGAGTCCCCATTATAGAAATAAAAAATAGAGTTCTCCTCCAGTTATAATTTTCTTTATTTGAAGAGTAATTGTTACACCCAAGAAAAAAATAATCTTCTCTTACTGTAAGACTCTTATGGGGTGTAAAAGGAATATTAAGTATCCCTCTTAAGGCGCTGGCAGTAGTCACTACTCTAAGGCTATCCGGAGGCTGACAAATCCCAGACATTATTTAATGTTTGTAGACTCTGGATATCACAAGGTTAGGCCATTAACAAATTAAGAGCCCATTTGGAGCCAGATTAAATGTTACAAGATAGCATTTTCTAAAACTAATTAAAGCTTAATAACTTTAATAAATTAGGTTGCCGTAGATACAGGAAAAAAAAAACCCCACCATTTGTATTGGAGGGAGTGCGATAGCGAAGTTCCAGGCAGGTCAGAGTAATAAATGGTTTCTCTCCACTGGTGAACTGTTGTCTCCCGCTTGTAATGTCTTTCATTATGCAGCTCTCACTTTGGCCGGCCACTCGTTTTACGGTAGCACTTCATCCTGTTACATTACTAAACCTTTAAAGTGGAAAAAGCCAATAACCTATGTGGAGATGGCCCTGAAACGCAGCAATTTGGCAGCGGGATGTATGGAAATGGTGGCCTTCTTCAGTGTTAATAACCGTGTGGAAACGTTGGCTTTATGTGAAAGTTTCCAAGGTTCATTATTCTACTAAATAACACTTTGTAATGGGGGAGATTGGATTGCCGGTAACCGAAAATCATTGTAAAAGATGGAAATTATCAAGCACTTATAAATAACTGGCTGCAATTGAGGTGTCGGAAGGGCAGATGTTAAGCAAAGCTTCAGTCCCAGTCCCTAGCACAGAATATGTAACATAAAGGGATGACAATTCCTTTAAGTTAAGTGTTATGTGCTTTCAGCAAATAACTGATATTATTTGTGTAAGGAAGTTAAGGTATACAATTTTTCCAGTATACTTTCTGTGTCAATTATGTGCAGCACGGTGGCTCAGTGGTTTGCAGTAAAGCCTTGCAGCGCTATGGTCCAGGTCAACATCCTGCTAAGAGTTTATACACTCACCGGCCACTTTATTAGGTACACCTGTCCAGCTGCTCGTTAACACTTAATTTCTAATCAGCCAATCACATGGCAGCAACACAGTGCATTTAGGCATGTAGACATGGTCAAGACAATCTCCTGCAATTCAAACCGAGCATCAGTATGGGGAAGAAAGGTGATTTGAGCTTGAAACATGTGATGCTCTGATCCTTGTTTCAAGCTCTGTACCATTAACCTGTGTTATGTAAACACAATGACATGCTGCAGCCGGGTCATCGGGTTTCTGCCAGTGCCCTGGGCCTGCTGTAGCAATGTCATTCCAGGACCCAGGTATTCCAGGCAGACAGAAGAACCGGCGGTAGCACACTGAGCATGCGGAGCATCAGACCCTCTGATTGCATGTGTGACCCCGGCGTTAAGGGTGATGAATCACCGATCGGAGGTAATAGATATCAAGTAATGTGCAAAGTGTCCTACATCCTAAGAGCTACTGACTTTGTTTAAAAAATGTAAGAAATAACAGCTAGAAAAAGAAAAAAAATGTAAAAAAAAACACATCAAAATTGGTTTTTTTTAAACAAACATATACTACTTTATACTGTAACATGTGAATTGGGAAATTACAGTGTAGGTTATATCAGTGTATAGTCCGACCCCAACTGTGATCAGCCACACTTCCATTTTCTCTTGTGTTAGTGTGTTCTGAAAAACGAGTCTTATCCAGGACGGGCTCATTCTTCAGAGATCTGAGGACGAAGGCAATCCGGAAGAAGAAACCGCGATGAGCCGATAATGGTTTTGGGTTCTTCTGTTGTCCACAGTGGCCTTGGTAGAGGTAGGGTTAGGTAGGTAAGGGTTAGGATAGAGGTTAATGCTTACACCGACACCATAGTGCAGAGATGGTGAAATTTTAGAGGCGATTTTTGCACAAACTACAGCCAAACAAAAAACCCATTTATTTTATCACAAAGTGCCGATACTTTAATTTTCAGGGGCGGAACGGTGGCTGAGTGAGTGCACTTCTGCCTTGCAGCGCTGGGGTCCTGGGTTCGATTTCCCACCCAGGTCAACATCTGCCAAAGAGTTGTATGTTCTTCTCTGTTGTTTTTGCGTGGGTTCCTCCGGGTCCTCACGGTTTCTTCCCACATCCAAAAACATACTGTTAGGTTGTAGATTGTGAGCCCATGGGGACAGGGACCAATTTGACATTACTTTGCAGCTCTTTGTAATCTGGGTGCGCTTATAAAATAAGATTATTATTATATTCATCAGCAACTTAATGTTCTTCTCCTTCACAGCTTTTAATATATTAGCGCCGTGAGGGGGACACCAAAACCTAGGAAAGGGGGAGAAATAATTCCCCCTGTCCATACCTCCTGCGCCTACGCCAGTCCCACAATCTAACAGTTCCTACCCAGGACGGTGGAGGATATCTTAAGTCAGTTTTAATCTGCGCAGGCAAATACTGTGCTGGGGTGCCAGCCTGGTGCACACAGAGACCACTCTAAGTGCCACATTGGGCATCCGTACCCTAGGTTCACCACCACTGCCTTAGGGTATGTGTTAGCTTAGGTTATGGGAAAAGAGCACATGAATCTGCGGCTCATAATAATAATATTTATAATGGATGCTTCGGGCCTGCCGGGCTCCGTATTTCCAGGAAAACAATCTGCTCTATCCACTGAGGGATAGTAAAAAGGCAGGCGTCCAGTCAAGGTTCAAATGTAAACTCTTCATAAGGGATTTGCCCTGGGGGACACCGAAACCTTACTCTCATTCTATTACTGTCTATTGTTCTGGCAGTGACTCCACAATCCCAAAGTCTGCTACTAAAGATTACAGCAGTAGATACAAGATATAGCCATTTTATGACTTACTTTAACAAGCAACGTTTAAAATAAATGGGGGGACACCTACTGGCAGTGTAATATAAAGCCGAGCCTCAAAACAAAAAGACATCTCACAATAGGAGGACAAGTTTTCAGTGTTCCCAGTCATTTTCAGTAGACTTCACAAAAACGGCAAAAAATAAAAACCTTTATCCAAACAACAATTAATGACCTAAAAATAAAGCAAAAACGTAAACTATAGATTAAAAACATAAAGTAATGTATTAAACAGACGAATAGCATTATTTAAAATGATTTAAATGTGACTATCCAGTTACTGCAGGGAAACCATGAAGAAATCTGTTAATTTTCCTTTGAAAAAGTTAATGCACTCCAAATTGCATTGACACATCTTTCTCTTTTGAAAGTAAAGGACACCACCATCGGAATTGGGATCTTTGCCAGTCCAATGTGGCAATTTCACTGAACCTCGTATCACTACGAGGGTGATAGTTGTTCACATGCAATGGATTCGAGATCATCACACAGTCAGTATTGGAATTAACCTTAACCCTAGGTAACGCTACTCTAGGCAAATTGAAAGGGAACCTGTCACAGCGAGATTCCTTGATAAACCCTAAAATATCTTTAGGGGGTAGTAAATACTGTCTGGCCTGGTCCTATACACTGGTGTCCCGGCCAATGATGAAATATCACCTAATCCAAATAATCTACAATGTCCGGGGGACAGGCTTTGGGGTGACTAGTCAAGCGTGCACCCAGCCTCGGCCAGGTGCGTAATCAAAACTCCACTTCATTTATCGCTTCAGGCGATTCCTGGCCTGCCTCCAGCGCGTCCCGTACTTGTCGGAAAATCTCGATTAGGCGCAGTGCGTTTAGTATCTCCTTCCGGCCCTGCGAGTATATGGAGGGAGAAACGCGGAACAGCAGCGAATCTTATGTGCTAGATAATAGCGACGGCGAGGTGCACAGCTGCGGGCATGCACAGTGCGCGTTTCTCCCTCCAGATACTAAAGCTCGGTGTATGTCAGATTTCGGACGAGATTGCAGAAGAGGGAAGGCGATGGAGGCAGAGCAGGAATCGCCTGAAAAAGAGAAATGTAGGCGGAAGTTTTGATGACGCACCTGCCCGGAGGCTGGGTGCGCTTGACTAGTCAACCATAAGCCCGGCCCCTGAACTAGTAGATGATTTGGAATATAAGGGATATTTCAAACATGCGGGCCGGCACACCAGTGTTAACGGACATGCCGGACAGCATTACTATACCCTATAACAGGGGGGGCGAACCCTGGCAACGTGGTGCAGAGTGGCACTCAGAGCCCTCTCAGTGGGCACCCAGGCCATCACCCAGCAACAAAAGGTCACCTTAGAGACTCAAGACCTGAATCAAGGAGGTGTGGAGACAGGAGATTGATTATCTTTGTAGGGCCCCTTCTCCATACCTGTGGTTCCATCCTATTATGGGGACGTTAGAGGGAAAACTACAATAATAATACAAATTTTCCTCCTTTCTCCGTATGGTGTCCTCGGGGCGCCAATACGTTTGAAACTGTTACTTTAAAGTGTTTGAAAAATATGTGGCTTTACTTGTAGTTCGCACTCAGTCCCTAAAAGGTTCGCCATCATGCCCTTCTAAGGTTATTGTTGAGGGGTTTAAACCCTCTGGTGACAGGTTCATCTTTAAGCAAAACCCCTACAACGCCCAAACATTAAAGTCATAAGGTTCTAAACAGAACCGGGATTGAGCTGTCCAGTTCAAGAGATAAAACCGTTCTATCACTAAGCAGTGTCTGTCACCTTGCGAATAGCTATTGTAAAGTGTAAACTAGTGTGCCGCATCGCTTCGCAATCGAAACTGGATCTTTAATTTATGTTCGTTAACTTGTATGTTCTTCAAATGACACTTCTAGATGCGCCGTTACTTAGATCTTGGTCTGGATACCGTTCCAGTTTTCGATGAACAAAAATTGCACAGGAGTATTTGGCAGTCAAATTCCATTTATAAATCGCTCAGAAAATGGTATAAGTTTTGTTGTTAATGGAAAATGTGCTCCCGTTCTGTTCATCAAGCTAAAAAATTGACCCCCGATTGTATGAAATATTGTTAAATCAGTGTGCAATAAGAACATTCTGCTGAGATAAAAATGAAAGTAATACACCCGTGGGTGGAAGCTTAATCTAAAATAATTGTCATATTCAGAGGCCACTATTCATGTAACATCAAGACAGTAAATTTACTTCCGGTATACCAATTTCTGATTATGGTCTTAAGAGTAAGGACAATGAGGAGAGACGCCATGTATTACTGCAGGGGTTATATGTCTAGGGCTGGTCATGCTGTACCACTGGTAGTAACCATTTTGCCACTGATGCCTCTTTTTTAGACTATTAGGACACTTCTACCATATAAGACTAACTCCAGATTTAAGTTGTCATACAAAGAAAGAATAAATTTTATCCACTACCGTGTTACTCGGGTATCAGCCGAGGCGAGGTTTTTCCGCACATTTTTTGTGCTGAAAAACTCGGCTATTACACGAGTCAATTAAAAAACTAAATACTCAACCTCCATCGTCCGATGGTTCGTCGCGGCATCCAGCGCCAGTCGCGGATCCCAGACGGCTCCCGGTCTTATAGGCTCCGTTCTATCTTCTATTTGCAATTAGCTGGCAGAGTCTCGTCGTATGATGTGGTGGTGCGCCGCTGATGACGTCATCTGCAGCACACCACTGCATCTTTACGTGCCCTGCTGGCAGATCGCACGGGCGTACTTGCCAGCTTTGCAAAGAGAAGATAAAGATCGCAGGGATCCGCCAACGCGGGAATCGGAGCCACGACGAACATAAGGGACGACGGAAGGGTGGTATTAAGTTTATTTGTTTTATCTGTTTGCCAAAACTGGCGGGGGGCTGGCTGTATACTACATGGAGGCTGGCTGGCTGTATCTACATGGGGATGGCTGGCTGTATTACTAAATAGGGCCCAGGATGCATGACTACATGGGGGCTGGCTATATCTACATGAGGCCAGTGGCGTACACTACCGCAGTAGCAGCCGTAGCGGTTTGCTACGGGGCCCGTGAGCGTTCAGCGGGCCGGGGATGCACGCTCACTGCAGTGCTTTGCCACGGCCTGGGGTCGTGGTCGGGGCTTGCAGTGCCGGATCGGCCACGGGCCCTCCTCTCTGTGCATCTACACGTCTCCTGAGACCGGCTGGGCCCACCTCTTTCGGGATCTTGGCTGCTAATTATCCTGGACCCGGTCCCCAGCCAACCCGTTGACCGTCCCCCTAATCTCCTGACCTGCCCGATCAATCAGCCGCAGGGCGGCACAGTTGATTCTCTGCCCCCCCCCGTCCCACGCTACGCCCCCCCATTCCCACGACGCCCCCCCCCCCTCGCTCGCACCCCAACCCCCCCCCCACCGCGTTATGAATGCATATGGAACACCCACCTGAAACACCTGCCTGTGAACACCATACAGGCTCCTAAACTTCCTAAAAGGTAGTTATACAGATGTATTTATCGGTATGTAGATATGTATTTACTATGCATTTATATGTGTACATATGTATATACAGTTGTATGTGCGGACAGTGTATATACGTGTATATGGGTATAGATGGTAGATGGTATATAGTTATATGTAGTATAACTGTTGATATACGTGTAATATGTGTTATATGTTATATAGATAACTGTGTATAGGTGTGTATATTACTGTGTATGTGTATAATTATATAATATAACTGTGTTATAGGGTGAATACTGTGTATTGTGTATATATTGTATATATACTGTGTAAGTGGATATGTGCTTATATTGTTATATATGTGATATGTGTATATCTTGTATATATATGTGTATATGTGTATATATTGTATATATCATAATGTATATTACTGTGTATATACTGTGTATATGTGTATTATTGTTTTTTAAATCTATATACTGTATAGATTTATGTGATAATACTGTGTATAGTGTTGTATATACTGTGTATATGTGTATATTCTGTTATATTACTGTGTATGATGGGTTAATACTGTGAATATGTGTATAGATGGGTATATATCTGGTATATGTGTATATATTGTATATATACTGTGTAGATGGGTGTTATATGTGTATATATGTGTGTATATGTGTATCTATGATATTATATATAATGTGTATATGGGTACATACTGGTATGTGTGTATATGATTGTGTATTATGTGTTATGTGGGTATATCTTGTATATATACTGTGTATATGTGTGAATAATACTGTGTATATGTGTCTATATTATATATAAATGTGTATATGTGAAGATTATATTCCTGTGATATGTGTATATATGGTATATCTCTGTGTATATGTGGAATGTTAATATTGTGTATTTACTGTGTATATGTGTATAATTGGCATATATACTGTGAATATGGTGTGTATATGTTATATATTGTATTAATATACTGTGTATATGTGTAATATTGTATATATACAGTGTATAGTGTGTGTATCTGTGTATATATTGTATCTTTTACTGGTTATATGTGTGTATATGTGTATATTTGTATATATAGTGTGTAATATGTGTGTAATATACTGTGTATATGTGTAAATATTGTATATATACTGTGAAAAGAGTGTGTCTATACTGTGTATATGTTGTATATATGTAGATATATGTGTATACATAAATATATATATATATATATCTATAACGTTTATGCATATTTCCGTATATATTATATATGTAAATCCTATGTATATGTGTATATATGCTCTACTATGGATACATGTAGTACTGTGTATAAATGCATTGAAGCAAAGACTGTATTTTTACATGCATGTCTTATATTAGCATATATATATATAGATATATATAGATATATATGCTGTGGTTTTTTGTATGTGGTAAGATGAGTATGCGTATATACTGAATGTATGTGGATATTCTGTTATGTATATGACAGCATGTGTGTATTGTGTTTTTATCGCATGATGTGTAGTATATGGTCAGTTGCTATACTGTATTTGTGTATGTATGTATATAATATAATATATATATCTGTGTGTATTGTAAATGTATTACTATGTATATAAATGTGTTATGTAGAGTTGTATATAGACTCTGTTGTATTAGTGTAAAAGGTATAGGAGTGCTAAAATGTGTGTGTATAAGTGAATGTTGTATGTATAAGGGTGGGATGAGATCGGAGTGTAGAACTTATGTGTGTTGATTATATAAACGGGGGTGTATATATCAGTGTATAATGTGTGTAATTGTATCAAACATGTCTGTATAGGGGTTACCTTCCAAGAACATATGGGGGACGTAAGCTGGCGCAGATTGCTGCCGGATATACTTCCCATATAAGCTTCTATACGCCGGGGCTCGGTACGGTGAGCACAGTTACTCACTTTTTGAGCAAAGAGGATAGAGCGTTGCCGCTTATCTATGGCACGTAAGAACGGACAATGCGGCTTCTATTCTTTGGCGAGGCGCCGCTCACCTCTCTCCTTCCAAGCGCGCACGACGGTGCCTGCCAATATATATATTTTAAGGGAGAAGGTGGCGGCCCCATGCGAAATCTGCTATGGGACCAGCCTCTCCTAGTTAGCCCCTGACATGAGCGGCTGGCTGTATACTACATGGGGCTTCGGCGTATCTACCTGGGTGCAGAGGCTGTATGCTACGTGGGGCTGGTTTTAACTATCATGGGGGCTGGTTATACTACATGGGGGGATGGCTGTTACTACATGGGGGTGGCTGTCTGTATACTACTGGGGATGGCTGTATGACTAACTTGACCAATCATTTCCCCACCCCGTTATACTCGAGTCAATAGGTTTTCCCAGTTTTTGGTGACCAATACGGCCCGTCCCTGAACTAATTCTATCGTCCTAATTTTAAAAAAAACCTACATACGTTTGAGGATAAGCAAAATAATCACAACATCATTACAATGTTGTACTGTATGACGTGAAAGTTAAACAGTTGATAGTCTAAGCTGAAACGACACTCAATGGACTTGAAGATGGGAGGTGTACGTACAAATCCTTTGTCCCTTGAAAGTAACGGACTTGTTAGCATTTAAACTACTCCGGGAAAACTATCGCCCCAAAGGGTGCCATGCAGTGCTGACATGATGGGGGAAATCTCATACTCGCCCCCGTGGCAATGTAGCGAGGATGTAGCACTCCTGTATTCTATTAAAACTGACAAAAGTGCTTTCTTGCCAAACACATAGTGGAATAATGAATTGTTAACTGAAGAAGCCTCTTCAGTTTAACAATTAGACAAACTCCTTTATGGGTAACTACATGGACGGAGGAAGGGGGCATGAAATCGGCTTTATTGAAACTGTAAAAGATCGTACCTCTTCACCATTTCTAACATTTCTTGCCCCTCGATGTATACGGTGGGACACGGGGGCATGGCCTCTTGATATATGTAGCGCACTAGTCGTCCGGCATATAAAAATTCCCCTTTTATTTATAATTACTAAGATATTTTAACAGCTTAAAGGAAAACTACCATTTGATTTGATGCATTACTGAAGCAAGGACTACTTGCGAATGCTGGAGCAAACATGTACAGGCATAATATCTTGGTTAATCCCTGGTGTTTTGCTGAAAAAAACTATCTATAACATTCAGGACCTAGGGAAAGCTGGGTTAGACCTGGATGACAATAAACACATTTAAACATGAGATTAGACATTGGCAAAATGGAGGTAGTTAAGAAATGGACTAATCATCTCTGAGCTGGATCACTCATAACAGAGCGGGGGAATGGTGCAACAATGATTATTCTGTCTTGCCAGGAGAACATGATTTCATCCTGCAGAGAGAAACTCACCCGCTAGGAGAAGCGCGAGGAGCCATAGAAGATTTATCCACTCAGCTCAGGGATTAAGAATGATATGATCACTGCATCAGTGTAGAACAGCATTCTCAAGGTATGTTTGCTCATAATGCACATCAAATCAAAAGGTAGTTTCTTTTGAAGGGGTCTACCCAGGGCCGGCGCCAGCAAACCTGGTATACCTGGGTAAGTGCCAAGGCCCAGAGCTGCTGGGGGGAGATAAAGAATCCACAGGGGTGAGGGGGGCTATCTATGATTGCATAGGTGGTAAGGGGGACTTTTTATAATGATAAACTAGGGATATTTTAGACAATGAGGAGACTGTTTTTAGTTTTGAATTTTTAATGCCGCTATAGATTCATGCAAAGGGGCCATTGAGGCTCTGTCACCAGGGGCCTACTGATGAAACCTGGAGCCGGTTCCTGACTCTACCAGCTCTCCAGATAACTACAAATATGGTTAAACCCTTAATAAATGAGAAAAGAAGAAAAGATATTTTTAATATCAAACATTGTCATCTTATTATTAATCCATAGATTAAAACTAAAATGCCACAGCAAAACAAATAAAGCTTAGCAGAAAGAAACTATCTATACAAGTATATGGTGGCTAAACAAATGACAAAGGACAAATACCAAACAGCATCAGACACTAGGTGTCAGGTTGTGCCTATGTATAAAACCAAAGGGCATCATAAAGAAACAGGGGAGCCTCCATTGACAGGAGAAGTGGAACTACCATGGATTAAACTAACTAGAATTAGAGCAAATCCTCACCCTGCAGAGGTCTAATGTGGTCATTACATTCTGCTGGCAGCAGGTTGTAGAGATACATTGGAATTTCAAAAATACCTTCACTATTACTGTCCAATTTTGCAATTTCAAGAAAGCATTTTCATTTAGCCGTACGCTGATGAAGTATTTGGTGTACCCAGGCTGGTGACCTCAGACACCTAGAACACTGCTATTCCTGCCTGGCCACTCCATGTCTGCATGAGCAGATGTGTCATGTGAGGGTCGGAACGATATGGAAAAAGAACCACTGCAGCCAGAAATAGCTGTGCTAGGGGGAGGGATGCGCCTGTGGCTCAGTCTCCTCTTCCTCTCCTCCCTGGGACTCACCACACAACTGCTAGCAGGGAGCCACATAATGTGAAATAAAGGTTTTATAAAGTAATGGCAGTATTCAGACGATGACAAAGACCTATGATAACCCCCCCCCCATAGTATCCATGAGGGGGATTAGAAAATGAATTGTTGTGTTTTGGTTTTTGCATTTGAATTCGAGCACGTGAACTGAGGCTTAAACCCTTCATCCACACTTAAAAGGATGTGAGTGTGGAGCTGCATAATGAGGAAAGCCTTTTCATATGTTCATAACACTTGCATTGCCAAAATCTACTTAGAAAATGTTTTAGCATACATTTGCTGTGACCATTCCCACCCCTTTAATGAACAGAAGGCGTCCGCAATGTTTTATGGCGATTTACTTGTGCCCTTGCAGAAAATGACTCCTTGATATGACTTAGGTGGAAACATGTTGATAAGTTATAACCTTTTGTGTACCGTGCACCTCTCCAGTCTGTATAATTACTCGAGTTTGCCTCTAGCCGTGTTTATGACAAGCCCTAACACTGAACTATGGGATATTTTATCTGCCGTAATGGATTATAATGTACTTCCACACAACGCGCCATCCTCTCCGAATACCTTACACTCAATGCTTGCAATGAATCCAGATATTTAGGTGACTGGGATATTTATGGTTTATTGTGGTATGAACTTGAATTAGTAGTGCGTGCTGAATAGAGATGAGGTGGGTAATTACTTGTATAGGCTGTGTTGAGGGAGATGATATATGAAACTGAACGCCGGAATCACATGACGACTAAAATGGTCGTAAAATAGAGGGATAAAAGAGACAAACAAAAAGTTTTGGCTCAGTATCTTAAAAATTTTAAATGTTACTGTATGCTCTACAGCGAGTACAGAAACTATTCAGACCCCTTTAAATTTTTCACTGTTTGTTTCATTGCAGTAATTTTTTTGCTCATCAATGTGCACTCTGCAACCCATCTTGACAGATAAAAAAAAAAGGAAATGTAGATATTTTTGCTAATTTGATTGAACATTGAAAAATTGAAATATCACCATGGTCATAGTATTCAGGCCCTGCGTGACACATATTAACTCGCATGCTGTCCATTTCTTTCTGATCTCCTTGAGATGTTTCTACACCTTTATTGGAGTCAAGCGTGTTTTAATTAAGCTGATTGGACTTGATTAGGAAAGGCATACAACTGTCTATATAAGACCTCACAGCTCACAGGCATGTCAGAGCACATGAGAATCATGAGGTCTAAGGAACTGCCCAAGAGGAGAGCGAGACAGAATTGGGTAGCACAGATTTGGCCAAGGTTACAAAAGAATTCTGCCGCACTCAAGGTTAAGAGCACAGTGACCTCCACTATCCTTAAATGGAAGTAGGCTGGGACGACCACAACTCTTCCTTGACCTGGCCATTCAGGAAGAGCCTAGTGAGAATGGTACGAACCTCAAGATTCACTGTGGCTGAGCACCAGAGATACACTGGGAGATGGGACAAAAGTTACAAAAGTCAACTATCACTGCAGCCTCCACCAGTCGGGGCTTTATGACAGAGTGTGCCGACAGAAGCCTCTCCTCACTGTAAGACGAAAGCCGCATAACAGTGTGCAAAAAAAATTACATGAAGGACTCCCAGACTATGAGAAATAAGATTCTGGTCTGATGAAGACAAGATGAACTTTTTGGTGTCATTCTAAGGCGGTATTTGTGGAGAAAACCAAGGTACTGCACATCACCTGCCAAATACAATCCCAGCCAGTGACACATGGTGGTGGCAGGACGATTAGTTGGAATTGTAGGAAAGATGAATGCGGCCAAGTACAGAGATATCCTGGATGAAAACCCTCTTCCAGAGTGCTCTGGACCTTAGACTAGGGACACATATTCACCTTCCAACAAGACAATGACCCTAAGCACACAAGCTAAAATAAACAGCAGAGGCTTCAGAAACATCTCTGTGACCATTCCTGACCGGGCCAGCCAGAGCCCAGACCTTAAACCAAATGAGCATCTCTGGGAGGACTGGAAATGGTTCCACCAACATTCACCATCCAACTGAGGGAACTGGAGAGGATCTGCAAGGAGAGGCAGAGGATCCCAAAATCCAGGGGTGAGAAATTGTGATCTTTCCAAGAAGTCTCCTGGCTGACTAGCTCCAAAGCTGCTTCTACTCAATACTGAGCAAATGGTCTGAATACTTATGAGCATGTGTAGGTCAGTTTTTTGTTTAATAAATTAAATAACAAGATTGTTCCTAAATGGGTTGTGCCCATAAGTTGTGTGGAAGGGGATAACAATCGGATCGGTGGGGGTCTGTCTGCTGGAAACTCAACTGAGGAGAAGAACTGAACCACACTGTTCAGGAACGGGAAAATCTCCACTAATTCAATAAAGTGGTAGGTGGAGCATGGAATACTATGGGAGCCATCCGGACAGTCGCACTCAGATTTACAGTCTACGGCCGCCGGAGGTAGCCGACCGCTCCCTAGTATGAACGGCAGTATTGAGAGAGGCAGAATGGGTGTAATGGCATGGACCACCGTCCGATCAGATCTGATGGTATCTCTACACCGCAGAAAGAGCATATCCATATCTAGGTACAGAACATTTAAAATTCTGGAGATTTGGGAGATTAGTTGGTCCTGGCAGAACTCTGGGCATAGTGTTACTATTGGTGGGATTGTCCAAGGATTCATCAATTATGGGATTAGATCTCAAATCTAGTGGCAAGTCTGAGCAATGTTCTACGACCCCTAGTAATGCTTTATTATTCATTATTCCGGTTATCCCCTGACACCAGAGCTTCCCCATAACCCTACGGCAGACGAATGGAAGTCTTAAGTCAACCTCTTCCAGTGCATGAAGTTTTTAAGTGCGACATTGTGACACTTCCTCGTGGTTACGGTTAGAAGACTTGAGACTAGGATGGCTGCCGTGGTGTCACCATCTCTGGTGCCCCCATTCCACCTTTAGGGTTTCCCTCTCTCCTCCACTCTTCTTCCTTTATTTATTTCCTATATTTATTTTCTTTTTTTTTTTTTTTTTACTTTTTGTTTTCAATGAGGAGTCTAATATTTCATAGACCTTGTTCAGATGATGCAGACGATGGAGTTTAAAGGAAATCTACCATTACATTTCTATGCATATGAACCAACCTACTGGAATGCAGTGACGACACTGATGCCGAAACATTTCTTGTTTAATCCCTGATCCGATTATTTTGCAGAAAAACTATTATAAAATTATGCTAATGAGGCTCTGCACTCTTGTGGCTTCTCCTCACCCTAACTATGATCTGCTCTAGCCTTGTCCTACCCAGCATAAGCCAAGATACATCCTCACTGTGTGTTCTTGACATACAGAAGTAATCAATTGCTGCACCATCCCCAGCTGCTGTGTACAAGTCATCTCGCTCAGGTTGATTAGCCCTGTCTGGACCGTTCCGAAGATCCATGTCATTGGTTTATGTAGACACCCAGCTTTCCAAGGTCCTGAATTTTATAATTGTTTTTTGAGAAAAACCACTTGTTCAGGAATAAACAAGATATGTTTCTGCATCAGTGTAGCTACAGCATTCTCAAGGTATGTTTGGTTCATAATGCATCAAATCAAATGGTAGGTTTCCTTAATCCTTTGTCTTCTGGATCTCTCACCTCTGCTTACTACTTGCATTATAGTTTACTCACTGCATAGACTTTTCACTTATAAACGTCAATATATGTAACATCTGCATTGGGCATTGTTTATTTTGTCAGTTTCACCATATTAACAGAAAAATTAATGTTATGTCAGGGATGTCACATGATGAACACCATCAGGACCCACTGAAACTTTGTCCTAGTTTCAAAGAATTTCATGGGATGGGTTGAACCAAAACAAGAAGCAGGAATGGAACTGGTTCTAATTTTCTACAGCCTCACAGAGATCCATGAAAAACACGTTCATGTGAATGGGTCCATTGAAATGACTGTGTAAGTGTGACATCAGTTAAACAAATAACAACAGATGGCCTCTCCCATAGGCCTGCTGGACACAATGGGGCAGATTTACTACCGGTCCATTCGCGGCACGTTCTCTGTGGTGGATTCGGGTCCGGCCGGGATTCACTAGGGCAGTTCCTCCGACGTCCACCAGGTGGCATGCTGCGCTGAAGTCCCCGAAATGCACTGATCTTCACCAAGCCGGACCGAGTGAAGGTAAGCGCGAGTCCCGCAACACTTTTTTTTTTTTTAAATGCGGCGGTTTTTCCGAATAGTCAGGTTTTCGTTTGGCCACGCCCCACGATTTCCGTCGCGGTGCATAGCGCCGATGCGCCACAAATCCGATCGCGTGCGCCAAAATCCCGGGGCAATTCAGGGAAAATCGGCGCAAATCTGAAAGATTCGGGTAACATCGGGAAACCGCGAATCGGGCCTTAGTAAATGACCCCCATGGCGAATGTAGGGAGATCGGACCAAAACTGAAAAAAAAACCCTATTTGTGCGAGGGGTGCCAACCAAACATTAAAGCAGTAACTTATTGCTCCATGTTTTCAACAAACTTCATATTGGCCTCCTGAGGACAGCAACACAGTAGAGATGGAAAAATTTCATCATTGTAGCTTCTTCAGTGCCCTCTGTACATAGAGAATCGTGGGGCCAGCAGGAGGTCCTCTAAAGATAATTCGGCCCTGTCTATTCATTCTCCCTCTCTAAAGTCCCAAGTAGCGAAGTAAGTATCAAAAATCACTGAAAGCAGCATATTTTAAGTTGCTGTGAACTGGAGGAAGATTCTTTGAGGTGTCTGTGTGCTGGGGCGATGGCCCGCGGTGCCCACAGAAAGGCCTCTGAGTGCCACCTTTGGCACCGTGCCATAGGTTCGCCACCCTGGTCTAGGGCAAGAGGAGTTGTAGCTTGAACTTCAGGAGACAGCTCCCATCAGCGAGCTATAGCTCACTTAACCCCACCTCTAATCGGCATCCATGCCCTTTTAACCGATAAAATCAGGTTAAAAGGGGATTGCTGTGGTGACTGACTGGCCTAAGCTAATATATATTTAATAGGGGAGCCATTCAGGAGCCAGTAGAAAAGGCTTTTGTTGAGCGGAGGTTAATGATCCAGCTCACTAAGAAGAGCCGGACTACCCATCAGTAGTACAATCTGCTAGATCCTCCTGCTTATAACAGGGTGCCTGCAGATAGGACACTATGTACAAACTGCTCAGTTCCTTCTGCTATATAACATGCTGCCTGCAGATAGGACACTATGTACAAACTGCTCAGCTCCACTTGCTCTATAACATGCTTCCTGCAGATAGGACACTTTGTACAATCTGTTCAGCTCCTCCTGCTCTATATCATGCTTTCTAAAGATTACACCATTTTTCAATGTGACAAGTTCCCTTTGAAGCATCTCACACAAGTGATTTAAAGTGGACCTGTCACTTGAAAAAAAAAATCCCTCTAGGAGCACTTACTAAAGTAAGCAGCTCCCTAGCCCTACCCGAGTGTTAAAAATACTAGCTTTATCTGATCTTACCGATAAAGGTAGCAAACACTGTAGTACATAGCGCTCGAATGGTCCAGCTCCCGGGACCGCCATTCAGGCTTACAGTGAGCCGTTGAACGACCACTGTAAGCCTGAATGGGCGGTCCGAGGGAGTGGACCATTCTGAGGCTATGTACGCAGGTTGTGCTGCCTTATCGTTATGTTCTCTAAAGCTAGGGATTTAACACTGCGGGTAGGGCTAGGGAAGTGTACTTTAGTAAGTGCTCCTAGAGGGTTTATTCGGGTGACAGGTCCTTTAAAGAATGAGTTGCCTCCAATAGTATAGAAAATACAGAAGACCTATGGAGCAGTTTGAGTTGAAATAATATTAATAGATGTACCATATATTCTCCTCCATAGCCATGACAGTGGACTGTACCACAACAAAAAAAAAATCTATGATAAAAAAATCTGTACAGTAATGAGAACTCAAGCAAAGCAATTTTTTGTATATTCACAACTTTATCGAGGTCTCATGATGTACATTGTACAGAAGCACTTAAAATCCATGTCCAGTCTCTCCATTGGGGTCTCTTAATAGAAAGAAGAAATAAAATACTAGAAATGAGGGCGAAGTTGGGAGATGGGGGGGGGGGACAATGGGGTTAAATTCTTGCACTATTTCGATGAAGGGTGGATTGGTGGTAACGCGCCCGCTCTGTCTTGTTGTATTCTTGATGATCCGAACCTGTTTAGCCTCTTCTACGGTACCAGCGCCTTTACATCCAAACAGCACAAGCCAAGAGATCGTCTTTGGGTATATTCGCAGATTGGTGACATAATCATTAGTGCTTATTTCCGAAAAATTGTCTCAATCAAACAAGCAGATTTTTTCTTTTGATTGAAGTCGATGACAAATTTGGAATCTTTCACGATTGTGATAACGTCAGGATTCCTGAAACATCTCTGTGGGAAATTGTGTTTAGGCACCAGTTTCCAATCCCTGTTGGGGGGTTTTAAGCTCAGCTCACTCAAGCGGCAGCACATTCAATAGCGGTACAGCAGTTTGCTCCTCATGAGGTTCTCGTCGTAAACTCTGGAAGCTTGAGCAGGTTCATGAGGGCTGGCAGTGGGAGTCGCTCTAGATCCGACCCTCCGTTATGGATGCAGAAGGCCGGGTAACACTCCTACAGTGCAAAGAGAAGAATGTGAAATCAAGAATAGGAAAAAATGTAATAATCCCACAGCCTATACAACAACCAATACACACGTTACATATTACAGAGATATAACAATTTCCACCAAGTACATCATTCAATTTGTAATTCTATTTAAAGGAAATCCACCATGATAAACCAGGGACACTTACTCACAGATTCAGGCACCGGGACTGTGGTAATCTTCATATATTGTTATGCCTAAAAATCTACTTTTGTAATTATGCTAATGAGCCACAAGGGCTCAGGGGGAGTTCTCAGAGACCATCTGTGCTGCAGATTCACAGGCTGAATATATATAGAAATCTAGAAAAATAATTAATAATTCCTTTATGTAAATAGTGCACACAGATTACGCAACGCTGCGCAGAGTTGCCAGATCAGCCCTGTCCCCAATGGGGCTCACAATCTAATCACCTACCTACATGTTACCAGTGTAGGAGCAAACGGATGACCCGGAGGAAACCCACAGAAACACGGAGAGAACATACACTTACCGGCCACTTTATTAGGTACACCATGCTAGTAACGGGTTGGACCCCCTTTGCCTTCAGAACTGCCTCAATTCTTCGTGGCATAGATTCAACAAGGTGCTGGAAGCATTCCTCAGAGATTTTGCTCCATATTGACATGATGGCATCACACAGTTGCCGCAGATTTGTCGGCTGCACATCCATGATGTGAATTCCTGTTCACCACCTCCCAAAATGCTCTATTGGATTGAGATCTGGTGATGTGGAGGCCATTTGAGTACCAGTGACTCATTGTCATGTTCAAAGAAACCAGTCTGAGATGATTCCAGCTTTATGACATGGCGCATTATCCTGCTGAAAGTAGCCATCAGATGTTACAGGGTGACATTGTGGTCATAAAGGGATGGACATGGTCAGCAACAATACTAGGTAGGCTGTGGCGTTTGCAACGATGCTCAATGTACCAAGGGGCCCAAAGAGTGCCAAGAAAATATTCCCCACACCATGGCACCACCACCACCAGCCTGAACGTCGATACAAGGCAGGATGGATCCATGCTTTCATGTTGTTGACGCCAAATTCTGACCCTACCTCCGAATGTCGCAGCAGAAATCGAGACTCATCAGACCAGGCAACGTTTTTCCAATCTTCTACTGTCCAATTTCGATGAGCTTGTGCAAATTGTAGCCTCAGTTTCTGTTTTAGCTGAAAGGAGTGGCACCCGGTGTGGTTTTCTGTCTGTAGCCCATCTGCCTCAAAGTTCGACGTACTGACGTTCAGAGATGCTCTTCTGCCTACCTTGGTTGGAACGGGGTGGGTTTGAGTCAATGTTGCTTCTATCAGCTCGAACCAGTCTGCCCATTCTCCTCTGACCTCTGGCATCAACAAGGCATTTCCGCCCACAGAACTGCCGTCACTGGATTTTTTTCTTTTTCGGACCATTCTCTGTAAACCCTAGAGATGGTTGTGTGTGAAAATCCCAGTAGATCAGCAGTTTCTGAAATACTCAGACCAGCCCTCCCTTCTGACAAACCAACACCATGCCAAACCGTTGCAAAGGCATCAAATCACCTTCTTCCCATACTTGATGCTGGTTTGATTGCAGGAATGTCTTGACCATGTCTTACATGCCTAAATGCACGTGTTGCTCATGTGATTGTCTGATTAGCAAATTAGAGTGTTAACGAGCAGTCTGGCAGGTCGTACCTAATAAAGTGCCGGTGAGTGTATAAACTCTTAGCAGGATTTTTGACCGGACCATAGCGCTGCAAGGCTCTACTTTATGCAACCACTGAGCCACCGTGCTGCACATAATTGACACAGAAAGTATACTGGAAAAATGTATACCTTAACCTTCCGTACACAAATAATACATTTTTTGCTGAAAGCACATAACACTAACTTAAGGAATTGTTGTCACCCTTATGTACTATTCTGTGCAGGGACTGGGACTGAGCTTTGCTAACATCTGCCCTTCCGAACCTCAATGCAGCCAGTTATTATATGTGCTTGATAATTTCCATCTTTTACAATGATTTTTCGGTTACCGGCAATCCAATCTCCCCCATGTACAAAGTGTTATTTAGTAGAATAATGAACCTTGGAAACTTTTCACATAAAGCCAACGTTTCCACACGGTTATTAACACACTGAGAGCCACCATTCTACATCCCCGTGCCAAATTGCTGGTTTCAGGGCCATCTCCACATGGTTATTGGCTTTTTCCACTTTAAAGGTTTAGTAATGTAACAGGATGAAGTGCTTACCGTAAAACAGTGGCGGCCCGGCCAAAGTGAGAGCTGCATAATGAAGACATTACAAGCGGGAGACAACAGTTCACCATGGAGAGAGAACCATTTATTACTCTGACCTGCCTGGAACTTCGGCTATCGCCTCACCCTCCAATACAAATGGGGGTTTTTTTTTTCCGTATCTACGGCAACCTAATTTATTAAAGTTATTAAGCTTTTAATAGTTTTAGAAATGCTATCTTGTAACATTAATCTGGCTCCAAATGGGCTCTAATTTTTAATGGCCTAACTGTGATATCCAGAGTCTACAAACATTAATAATGTCTGGGATTTGTCAGCCTCCGGGATAGCCTAGAGTAGTGACTACTGCCAGCGCCTTAAGGATGGTACTTAATCATTCATATATCACACCCCATAAGAGTCTTACAGTAAGAGAAGATGAGTTTTTCCTGGGTGTAACAATTACTCTTCAGATAAAAAAATGATAACTGGAGGAGAACTTTATTTTTTATCTATAATGGGGACTCGTTACTTTTCCCTGACTTTTATTGTAAATACTGTATTCGATGTGAAATAACAAATTCTGGGGGGATACGTTCCCTGTATCTTAGGAGTTAGTCTCATGCACACGACATGGGGGAGAATCTTTGCGGCCCTTTTGGCCCTCCCATCTGATAGGAAATGATGGACTTGCTCTATAATTTGGATACTAGGGCATACAATTTGCATCACGGGCTGCCCACATGGGTCACTGACCAGAACATGGGATGGGGACCGAGATGAGACGCGGTACATTGGTCCGTAACTGTGCTCAATAGACTTAAGAATAGAGCTGTGAGCTCGGAGCCGATTTGCGTCTAGCTCACGCCGTCATTTACCCACACGCCACTGTGTAGGCTTTTACTGTATTGTTTTACCCCTTTTAGAAAGTTAAATGTTACATTCACAGCGTTACGTTGTCCTCCCTGCACGGTATTAGCTTGTCGTCCATAAGCAAATTTGATCCAACAACCTTGCTCCGTGTGCTGAGGGATCTGCTGGATGAACTACAATTATTGAATCTTCATGCCTTTAGTGCAGTGGGAGAGATTTATCGTATACAGAGTCTGAGGTAAAACTGTTCAAATTACCCATGGAAACCAATCAGAGCTCAGCTGTATATAGTAAACACGCTGTGGGAACATAATAGAGAAAGCTCTGATGGTTGCCATGGCTACTTGAACAGTTATACCTCAGACTATTATGATAAATTTCTCCCACTGCACTAAACTAATCAGAAGAGTCTGAGTAAAAACTTATAGTTGCCACATGGAAAACCAATCAGAGCTCAGATTACATTTTTATAAACAGCTGTGGAAAATAATAGATGACCTCTAAGTGGTTTGCCATGGGAAACAAACAGTTTTACTCAGATTCTTCTGATAAATCTCCCCCAATGTTTCTAGGTTTGGTCCAGTAAATACCAGCAAAAGCACAGGTGTTCAGATCAAATTCGATGGTGGGCAAACAGGCTGATTTCTAAAACTGTTTAGCATTAGACCGATATCCACCGGTAAAATTGGTTGAGGAGTCAAATAACTTGCCAAAGCAGTCACAAGCCTCTCACTGCACAGCTAAACCAGTGTCCTACACGTACTGAAGAGATGAACACATGGAAAACAGTCGCTGTCCTAGTTAGGAATCTGTTCCTTTTGGAATAGATATACTGGTTTGGCTTTTATCCTCCATCATTGTTAGGCCTCTGAAAGGTCATGCTGATGTTGGGGCTGCCTTGCAAAGTAGCCAGAGGCAATGTTTTCCTTATCCTATCCAGAAACATATTTGAATATTTCCCAGAATCCCCAGGTGGAGCCAATGGCTACAGTCTCCATACACCTGAGGCAGCCTTAAATGGCAAAGTATCTGTAAGGAGAACACTTACTTCACGATACAAGTAAAAATACAGAAAACTCAATTTACTGTGAGAATGGCATGATCGGAAGCTCACGTCAACACAATTCAAGATGGGCAATGATACATCCCTATTTATTATATATCCAAAGACCTGAGAAGATTGATCAGTTTCTTTTAATCATACTGATCAGTTGGGTCCCTGACATGGCCTATTCTGCTGTTTGTGGGCTCAGGCAGTCTTTTGTAGTGTGATCGGTGTGTGAGCTGACCTCACATGTCAATGACACAGGTCCATTGCCCGCGGCCGCCATGAACACTTTCTTGTCCAGGAATATTGACTTGATGTTGGAGAAAAGTTGAGGATGATTCAAAACTTACAGGAAACCCCTTTAATTGCCTACAACTACAGAAATATCTTTTAGGTTCTATCACAAACTCAGTAATGTAGTCATCTTGAGTTTGTAGGAGGAGAATTGTCCCAGACTCTGATTAATGCCCTATGTGTAGGATAGACCAGCAATAATTGAGGACTCCATTACCCCCCACCAATCTGTTGACCAAAGGTGTCATGCTCAGTGCTCCTGAGTGGGGAGGAAAGTTGATGTTATTGTACCAGGAACAGCCACCAGAGTAAGTGTAAGAGTTGTTTATAGAAATAAAAGCCCCTCAAAGGTGCTGATCAACGGGGGTGTAAGGAGCCTCATATTGGGGCCTATCCCTAAAGGATATGACGTTGTTTGTGAAAGTCCTGAGAGTTTTGATCAGTACTAGGCACATGTTGATCTCCGTTCTAGCCGCATATGAGTATAGACTCGTCCATCACGCCATTGCACAAGCCCAACACATTTCCACACCTTTAGAAGTATATTTGCAAATGGTGAACAATGGGATATCGAAAAATAATGACATTTTAAACAAGACCGACAATAGCATGAGATGTCCCGTGTGGACTACAGCGCCCATCATGCTCTATAGATAACCTGTGTCAATCTTACTACCAGCTCTATACTGTCGCTATATTTGGCCGTGGCTATTATTTATAGGGGGCCGCGGGTAATTCATAGATAACGTTGGGACATATCATTGAAAAAATTATTAGACAAATGAAACATCGACGAAGGGATTAGGGCAGAACAACATTCTCACTTCTCTATTTATCCAGCGCATAAATAGCTGATCCGGTCCACACCCCCGACCTGAATGGAAACCTCCAATTATCACTAATCACTGTCCCAAAGTAGACTGCTTTCATTTCATATTCACTTCTCATATATCTAAGTGTTATTCTTTCTATCACTGTATTTATCTGGGGGTGGAGCCACCCCCCCCCCCTCCTGAGCTAGTTTGGATAAGTCTTAAATTGCCTTAATGGTTAGAAGGTCATGGCACCGTACAGGGGGGATTAGAAAAACCCTTATTTTCCAAGGGACACATTTATAAGGAGTGAACTCTATTCTTGATTTGTAGATCTGGTACAAAAATCTGTCGAATCAAATCAGATTCATTTTGTAATTCATTAAAAATGATCAAATGTGAAATGGAAGCTGAGCTCTGATAGGTTGCCATGAATAACTAGAAACAGTTCTGCTCTCAGACACTTCTGATCAAATCTCCCCCCCCATTTATCCATTGGTCCAATGGTCAAGCCTGCATTCAGGTGATGGGAGGATTGAGCTGCCAATTCCAAGTGTAGTCATATTAGGGTGAGGTGAACACATGAAATCGCTAAACAAGCAATCCTGTTATACATGCAGAACACGTGGCGCTCGGTACAATCTCATGCGTTTCATGGAAAGCAGATGATAACCAGGCCAAGCCCCGCTGCTGGGGGTTTTTGCATTGATTTCTATTACACAATATAAAAAACCCTAGTGGACCACATCTCAAATATGTATCACTGAGGCAACATTCATCAGGGCTTGCAAGCCTGAAAACTAAAGTACAAGCCCTGTGCACCCATTTCCCCCTTACGCCTCTCCACACCACGTGGTCACCACAGAGAGGCATCCTGCCCTTGGCCTGGGCACAAGCTACAGCATGCGTCGGTTCAGGCTATAGCACAATCTACATTAGGCAGACCTGGCATAAAACATGCCCCACCGCCGCAGAGCATTGCGTGCCACCTCCAGAATTACCAGGAGGCCGAAGCCTCCCGATACATCAGCTGAGCCGGGGGGGAGCGAGATTTCATCATAACCTTGTGTAAAGTATGCAATGAAAAGCCATAAGGTCGGTCTGGGAGGTGGCGGCTCTTCAAACACATAAACTGTGGAGATCTGGGAGTTGAACCTCCACCAATACGATACCATAACCAGGGCTGATCCGACCGAGACTTCTTTAAAACCTAATAACGGAGGCCGAGAACAGCTGGGTCACAAATTTCAGTAGTTTTCTCTTTTCCTCGTCAGTGAAGTTTTCTACAAACTCTCCAGAATATTTTGATGACCGGATGATCTGCAGAGTAACCTCTTGAAGCAAGAAAGCATACAGCAGACAATAAAATTTGTACCTTCAATACAGACTAATATACATGTAAACCACAGGGGATAATGGCTGCACACAGTTTTAGTTATATACACACAACGGGTCATTGCTGCATGTATTATGAGTGCAGTCCCTATGAACAGGATCCCCCCTCCTGGATTGCTCGGGGGTGACTGTTCATGGTAAGTGAGGGTCCCTCACTGATCAGCTAGTTATCCCCGTCCGATATATACAGGATAACTGAAATTACTGGAAAACTCACTGGTCATACACGGCAATGATGGTCTCTTACACAGGCCCGATGTGTCCTGAACAGGTATGAAGCCTCTAGTGCCTTTTATTCCCCCCACATAAAATAATTACCTGAATAGTTTGTAAAAGGAACTTCAATCATCAAGACGATCGGGAACCCTGCGCCCCAGAACTCAAAACCTACAAACAAATAGAAGTGAAGCTACAAATAACCATATGATAAGGAGGAAAATGTATGCAAAAATCTGCACCTGTGCATCGTATTGTCTATTAACCTTACCCAAGCCTGATCCATTTAGATGGTTATTAAACCTTTCACTGCAAACTATATCCTGTCTTGAGACCACTACCTTTCATATAAGTAGTATGTTATTGATAAAATATATAGACACACCCTCTTGCCACTATTAATATCCTGCAGAGGACACCCAAGTTTTACTTGGTAGAGGACCTTTGAAATGTTCATGATTGGGGAGGGTGTGAAGGTTCCTGCTCTTGTTAACTCCATAAGCAAGAGGAACAATTGTAGTAACAGAACTTATACTGTACATGGTGCTTGGTGCGGTTACTACAGACAGTACAGTAATATAAAGTTTATAAAAAACAGGAACAGGAGGTATATGGCAACCTAGCTAGAGCATGACCCCCCAGCTCCTCCCCACCATGATGTCCAATCCCACAGACTTGTTCACTGCTTTAGCAGAAGAGAAGAGGTCCTCGTCCTATTCCTACTCTCATATAGGTATAAGAGTTTGGATCACAGTACATAGTACACAGCTGAAGCAGGGGGAAAATTAAAAATTATCAGTTTATATATTTGACGCATAATAATACCTCAGAAACTACGAGATGGGATGAATACACCAACTTACTTTTAATTCAACATAAAATCCCTGCACTAGTAATAAAAGAAAAATGTGGTTTGTGTTGTTTTGGGCTGGGCCATTCCTCTTTAGTAAAAACCTTACCACTTACACAGTAAAAGGCGGTATTATAGTAAAATATATTTAACCTGGTTGTTTGCTTTATTCTTGGAAATTAGACTTCGCTCCAGCCCTGCTTCCGGTTATTGGATTGTTCATGATATCGCTCGCCTGGAACGTCAGGCAGTGTGCAACTTGGCTAACTTTTCCCTTCTACATTGGCACCGCCATATGCAAACAAGCACACAATGAAAAATACCTGGATTCCATGCTGAGCAAAACATCCTGAGCCATTCCAGATTGACAACACATTGGCAAGACCTTGCCTGAAGGCCAGACATGCTGCGCGGATCGCCTTTGGTTGAGCCTATAGTTCAGCAACGAGGTGGATTAAGGATCGGTTGCAATTGTACAGGCCTGTCTTGCCTCCGATCTTTAGTTTACCACCGATAAGAAAGAGAATAGTATACAGAGCATCATTGTGTATGTCTGTCTGCTGCGTATGTGCTGCTAAGCTGTCCTTTACTTTATCCTAACCAGTCTCATTTCTCTTATCTTCCTTTATGGAAACGAGAAATGAAGCTTTACAATGAGTATGCACGCTTCCGGTCACTAGATGGCCGCAGTCTGACAGCTGCACTGCACCAAAGGAGATATAGATGATATATCTGCCCTACCCCCTGCATATTACAGTCATAATAATAATAATCTTTATTGATATAGCGCCAACATATTCTGCAGCAACTTTACAAATCATAGAGGACTTTACAGGATTCTTGTGCTTCTCTGGGCTTTAATTAACCTCATCAGGACAGTCCGTACTTTAATCCATGGGGCTCTGGCCCATTTAAACAAAACAGTGAATGAGCCCCAGATCTGTCTTCTGCCCGCTATTCACCAGCATCGCTTTCCCTATCCGAGATGATCACTCCTCTTCCCCAGTGGTCGACTCCATGATTCTCACAAGACACAAAATCCTGCTACACGATGGGAGTGCACGGTTCTAGCCAGGATAGCAGCCCTATTGGGGAGGCATGGTTGCACCACACTGCTCATAGCAACGGATTAAATGAGGGATTCTCCAGAAACTCAGAATGCCATACATCGGGCATATTCAAGAAAAATATATCACAGTACACTTTCTCTATACATATGGCAGCGAGTATTTTAATGCTGGGGGAGGTGATAGCTTCACTTGATCATTTAGCCTTATCATAGAAAAGATTTGTAGGGGGGAAGGGGGGGGGGGGACAATGAAGCTCATTGCACGCTTAATTTGTAAGTACATATTAATAATTGGGCCACAGGTTGGGCCCGTAACATGGAGTCATCCCCTTGCAATCAATGACATTCCTCCAGGAGCTTTAGTGCAACTGCTCTTCAAGCTGCTTGGCTATAACAGAGCTTTGGAGTCCTCTGCCGTGACGGTGGCCTCTTAATAAAATTGGCTCAGTCATTCATCATAATATCTGTAATCCATTTTGGCCGCCGAACAATTACACAATTAACGACTTCTTGCATTATTGATTTCCATCTTCGTCGCCCTCAGTTAAAAGTTTTTTTAACGTCCGTTTAATGCCCGGCGTCCGGGATATTTGCTTTTTATACCTAGCTAATACAAAGAATACAAAAAGGGAGACTCATGTCCAAAAGCAATTTGAGGATAATGGCTATCTTATACTCTTATTTCTGACTGTAATTATTGTAAGGTTAAGGTCACCCAGGCATGCCAATGCAGTATATACAACGCTGTCACAAGAGGAGATTGGAAAAGTCCTTGAGGCAAACCAGACATTAACCCCCCGCATAACGAGTACAGGGACCGGCGTGGTTCATACGTGCGCCAATTGATCACACAATCCGTCTAAAATCTTGCAAGGGATTTGTCGGACGGGTGTATGGTCAAGGGCAAACACCGCGGTCACAGTCCCTTATACTGGTACACCCAATAAATAGGAGTGTGACAATGGACTTAACATTAGCCGCAAGCCCTGGGAACCTACCTGCGCCTCCCCAGATTCATTACCACAGTAAAGTTTTACCCATGTTCTTCCAACGTCCCCGTCATAGTCTCAGGAAATAGGAAGTTCTTGTACCTTTCTGGATCCAAAGAGGCCAAGTGGTGGATGTCTTACGCAGGCTGGTGCCCAGTAACTTGGATAAGAAGAAGCCTGGGAAGGGCAGCGCCACCAACATGTTCTCTACTAGCGCCGCCTGCAGAAATACAAAGCCCATTAACATCATTCTGTGTGAATTCCGTACATTCAGTTGTATGACATACCCAGTCAACTATATGGTCGGATTTCACTTATAGCGTGCTAGACTTTTAGTAAAATGTACAGCAGGGTGCCCTACTTAAAAAACAACCCGATTAACGACGACCCCTAGTTAACTCAAAACGGACGCTGGTATGGTAAATTTACGTGTATTTAGCCTTAGCCTACCAATAACCATCTGTAACAGTTATCACTGGTTGTCTGTAATACGATTTATTATTGAATCCTGTTCTTACAATCAACATTTTTAAATATCAACCGTCCCTGAGACCAAAAAAATTTGGGCTGGGTACAATTATAAAATATACAGTTCCGACTTAACCTACAAATTCAACTGAAGACACAACATACAGAACCGATTTGTACGTAACCGTGCACTGCCTGTTTCCCTAAATTCCTGATCTCTTTACTTTTTGTGTTTAGTTGTGATGTCCTTTATTATACGAATAGAATTTCCTAATATAACCATTTTTCCATGTCAGACAGGGGTGTGGGTGTCTGAAAACCAATCTCGAACACGTGTACCACTGATTGGATAGTATCAGAGGGGGGCACGTATGAAGTTTAACACCAAGGAATGACCCCCTTTCCAAACATCGGAAACAGGTTAGAAAGGTGTCTATATAATTCATGGTGCAGCTGCATTTTGGGTGACAAATTATTTCCTGTTTTCCGTTGTGCATAGAAGACTTGTTAATTTAATTCTGAATGTCTGTTAGGTAAACAGAGGAACAGACAATGTCCATTCTGGCCAATGACTAAAGCAGAACGCTGCGAAGCAGGTTTCCTATAGTACAGGCACACAAGAGAGGGATAGTAATTTCATTAGTGAGAGTGATATAAATAGACAATATCAATACAGTTTAACTATTTACAAGTTCTCATCTGCAATCAGCAGGTTTGTTGGGACTTTCTTTAATAATCATTTCACTATTTATACATAAGCTTAACAAAAGTACACGATAAAGACGTGTGGAAAATGAAATGACCTCGACTTCACCTTTGCGGTTTTGTTCTCGTTAGCGCTCTTCTTAATCATAAAGGTTAAGGAAACCCTGACCATTATGAACGGGGCTTTAATTAATTAGACATTGGCGTTGTGATGACCCCCAAATCTTTCGATACAAGAGCTTTAATATCATAATCTAATCTTGGTCCTTACGTTCACACTCACTTTTTGATATGCTAATGTATACACCATGGAAAGCTCCTGGCATATTCTGGTAAATGACCCCAGAGGCCCCCCTTTTACCCCCTGTCAAGGCCGGTTACCAGTGGTAATACTGTAGATGTATACGGTCAGCGAGGCTGTATATACGCACACTGCATCCATTCCGACCTCTTGACTGAGTGTCGCTCTGGGGGTCCACCATTGATACTAACCCTGTCGTAAGTCTATCCAATCCTTGGCGCCACTGCCAGATTCTCGTAACGCGCGGGACAGCGAATGCCTTTATATGGGCAGATCAGGCCGAGATCTATGCCACCCTTGGTGTCTCAGTCTCGCACCTGTATAACAAGACCCGAAGGCACAGAATAGGAGAATGTGATACATGAGCTTAGTAGTGCCACTATTCCAGTACATAAACTCCTGCAACATGCCAAAGTCTACACCACTTCGAGTTGACCCCAATTGTTTGCATGACTGCAGCCTTGTAGAAACACAGACGATAGCGTTCTAATTTACCAATGATATTTGGCTACAGGGCACATTACTTTCATCAAATGGACGCACGTCGCTAATACACCCGCCAGTGAATGTTCAGAAGTGAAAGGTCACAGGATGTAACAGAGCCATCGCTAGGTCAAAAGATCCCGGGCCCTAACCTAATGTAGAGGCCGGAACCCTGGATCTCCCTGGGTCAGCATTTCTGGTCCACCTGTCACGATCGTGTCCTCAGGACCATAGATAGTGATGAAGAAAGCGTGCATAAAGGAACCTGCTTTCAACCACAGGACCCGAAGTGACATATCAGGCCCTGTCCTATGCCGTCGGGAGAATTATTACTAACAGTAGCTTCAGGACTGTGATATGTCATGTGATCAAATGACCTGCAAGGGGAAGGCAGCAAAGCTGCACTAACCTCATCAGTGAGCGCAAACTGATAGGGGTACTGAGGGAATGTGGGGGGAAGACACAGGTAACTAAAGTTGGGGGTCGGTAAACTGAATGAGGAGGAGGGAAAATGAAAGAATGAGGGTGGGGAACCTAAAAAAAGGGCTGTGAAACCATTCTTAGGGCGTGTTCACACTGGCACACCGCTTTGTGGTTAGTTCTATCCAATTTTTCAATATACTTTCTGTATATTCCCTCACAGTTTTCTACATCTTTGCTGCTAGCTCTCTAGAAGAGTCTCTATTTTCTACGATCTCCAGTATATATGACCAGTCCATGGTCATGTGAATGGACAGGACAGCGCCTACAAGGTGTTTTATCACATCCGGCTCTGACTAGTCTCTGGATAATAACGGCTCGTGCACCCGCATTCCTTTACAAACCGAGCTTCTGTAGTAGAGGACACAAACAGACTAAAAAAGCCCAGAATGAAACAGATACAAGAAGTATATTGGAAATAGTTCTAATTTTCCTCTACAACAAACAATTTTTATTATTGATGCTGAAGAGGACAACCCCTTCAAGGCTACGTTCACACCGTAATTTCTATGGACACTTTCAGAATTAATACGTAATATATATAATATATATAGTGTGGATATATATATTATATATATATATATATATCTAGCTAATGGCCAGTAAAAATCCCGCGGTATCAATTGAATTGTCGTCTCTACAGACCTAAACTGTGCAGAGGAAAGCATCCCTTCCATTTATTCTAGGTCTCGATGACTACCTAATGACCCAGGATGGGGACCACTGACCCCCGGTATCAGCTGTTAGTGAACTAGTCAGGAGAACACAGCTCAGAAACTATAGAACATTAATGGGGCGAAGTTCTTGTGAAGAATAACATCTGCTTTCCATCTTCACCAGGTCCGTGGGTTGTCCCGGCCCCAGTCCAGCCAGGCACATACACACGCCAAAACAAGCGTCAGTTGATTTAGATGTGTTAGCCCCCAACGGGGAACAGGGGATCGTCTCTGATTGCAAATCTCTATGCAGCGATGCTGTAATCTGTGTGGCGTATATAAATAAAGGAACTTAATGAATTATTATTTCTTTTTATTATTATGATTATTATTGTAGTGTTGCCTCCGATCACCACAGTACTCTCTAAGATCAACAGGGTGTCCCCGGCATGACTCAATGACTAATCTGGGGGATTCCCGTATATGTTTTAGTAGTAGCTCTTGCTCCACTGATTTGGGACAGTGTCTAAAAAAAGAAAAGAAAATATAGCGCCAGACAAATAAAGCGCTTGGTAGGAAATATCTTCAAACGTGTTTACATTTAAGGCGTGTGTGCAAAATCAAACTTAGTGTGAAGAAACGCGCATTTCCCACCATCAAAGGTCATTGTGTGCTATATAAACAAACAAAGCCCTCATTGGTAACCAAATGTACGCAATGCAAGCTACCTATGATGAAAACTACAAATTAACCTTTCATCTCATGACCAGAGATCTCAAAGCAAAAATAACCCAACTTGCCCTTCCCCTTTTCCACCTTTAAAAAAACAAAAAACCTGAGAAGTCAGGTTTACGATTCAATGTTGAAAGTCTGAATAAATGATGCGCGTTAAGCTCATGACCGCACAGCACAATTGATTATATGAAATCTCCATAATGTATGCAGACAAGATCACGTGGGCATAAATCAAGGTGTTTTCTAAACACCAGGTTAATTGTTCACACTCGGCAAAACGTCTATTTTTTTATGCACAATAATCCACTTAACATTTGTCACATGGCTTTAATCCAGATCACTTGCCACGAGTGCCTTTACGGAGGAGGACCATCATAACGCGCTCCCGAGTAGATTGCAGAAACTGTATGTTATTTTTCAAGTTCCGTTCTCCCTGCGAGAGTTTATATTGCGCGGGATTCTGCCAAATATGAATAAACGGATTTAATGTGGTAGAAGCCTTTTAATATACGAGCGTAGGCGCGAATTATTAATGCAAATTGTGTTCATCGTGAGAATGGATGGGGGACAACATCGCATGGCCATATCTGCCGTCGGCCAGGACTTGGTAAATTTACTGCATTAAGAATCAACAAAAAAAATAATGCTTTTCCAAATGCACGGCTATCAATCTGGGTGTTACACAGGCAAACATTCAGATTTTTATCTAATAACTTATAAACTTCGCAACCCTATTAAAACAAAAAAAACACTTTCAGAGATTGTGGGAATATAGGCCACACACACTTTTACCACTTTCAGTAATGTTTTATTTGGTTTTTTGGTAGCAAATCTGAAAAGCCGCACCATTAGAAATTTGTGCTATTAATGGGGCATGACCCAAATGATATATGGAAGAAATGAACTTGTACTGAAGCGAACCATAAATTATTAGCTCTTATTTAGAACATCCATATCTTTTTTGATCGTTTGCTTTCGCATAGTATAGATTCTACGCGTGCGCATGGCTTGTTATTCATCTACTCGTGGATTGTAGGGACATGAAAATAAAAACTACTGCACCATGACACTATGCAGCATACATACTATAGCCTACATGTCTGTCCCTCAGCCCAACACTTCTTGCGTGTCCTGTATAATCATTAATTAAGATTTGTTGCGTGACGTGTCCCCATAAAAACGTTCCATGTGTCGCTGTTTTGCAGATCTACTAGACAAACAGAAGCTAATGCAAAGACATATATCTGGTCTCAGCTTAATACAGGCCACGCTGCATTTCCCTTTTTCCCACACATACAGAAGGTCGTCCGTTTCCCCCACACTCTCCAAAACAGTAATGGTAGCTCTCGGATTGTAGCCACATGGGGACCAGAGACTGATTTGGCTCTCTTGCAACGCGGCAGAATTAGTGTTGCGCTATATAAAAAAGAAGGAGGATTGGTATGGCACATGTGAAGATGTTGTTTCCATAGTAATGGAGTAAATTGCAATGCCCCAGGCCGCAAACATGGTGAGGAATAGGGGCCTCTGATTTTTTCTACAGGATCGCACACGGACATCAGTGAAAACACCATCATTGCCCAGTGTGCCATCGGTTAGAAAAATGTTTGTGTACAACGTAGCTTAGGCTACGTTCACACTACGTGCGGCCATTGCCGGGGGAGAGAGTAAGTGTGTGAAGCGCTGCCTCTTAAGTACGCAGGTACCAATGCCGATTGTACATATGCAAAGATAAGCATCTCTATCTTTTCAGCACTAACAGTATAGTGATACACATGTGGGTCTGTCAGTCTGACCACGGTCACCTGGAGTCCGTAGACTTCTATGGTACTGATATCCAAGTTGCAAACATGGGCCGCCATACACAGGTCCCTCAGTGTGAGTTATATTTCAACTACTATTGGCATACTACTGAGGGGCAACAAACGGGGAATTAGGAATAATTTGCAGCCTAAGCTGCGGAACCAGTTCCCACATCCACTCACTACTGCTTCTGAATGGTTGGCACATTGCAAGCTAAGAAGCCCAGTTGAAACCCTGGAGCATGAGCACATTGCTAAAATGTTCCCCGACCGTTCCACGACGCTTTGAGGGGCGGCAATGACGCCAGTGTTCCTTGCCACGTCAATTTAGTGGTCCGGTTGAAATGCTGGACAATGTTTAGGGCACTGCCTAACATATGAACCCTAAGCAATCAGTATGGATTATAATATAGGCGCTCTGGGCGGTTAGCCCCGGAACGAGGCCTTCTATGATGGCTATGGCCACCAAACCACCACCAACAAAATATATTCTCGAGAGGAACTTGCCCATGACTCCTTGTGTACATGTTAATGAGAGCAGGAACAGAAATTACAAGAGCCATTCAAAACCTTTTAATGTCCCACAAAGGTGTTCCTGTAACTGTAGATTGAAATGCAGGTAGAAGGGATCACCGCATCCCTCTGTTTTCCCATGAAACTTTATTTAGCACAAATGTAGGAAGTTGATTCCAGATTGTATATTTGTAATTCCGAAGCTCCAGGGAACAACGGCAGTCTTGATACACCCTGGCTGGAACTGTCTCACTTTGGTTTGTATGGCAAAAAACTAATGTTGTGTGTCCCAAAAGATACTGGATAGTGAATAACTTTAATAGTCAGCAATATAAAAGGATGGACAACTCCGTACGCTCGGTGCCGGGGTCAGATAAATATTTTTCGTCATAAGAATTACAAGAAATGTTTATAGACTTTGTACCCAGGGATGGATTAAAACGGCCATGGACACTGGGCTGCTATAAGTTGTTTTGGTTCCACATAGAGCAATTTACTATGAACTTTCTACGGTAGGGCAGCACGGTGCCTTATGGTGAGCAGGACAAGTCTGCATCAGCGCTGGTGAACATGGTTTTTCCTCGTGTTTATGTGTGGGTTTCCACCGCTCCTCCATTTAACTCCCCACCCCTCTCTAACATACGGATCAGGTTTGATTAGATTGTAGCCCCATTGGGGTATAGGGACTGATCGGTGCGTCCCGCTGGTAATCTGAGAACGCTATAGAAATAAAGGAATGATTATTATCACTCAAGAACCAAGATACTTGAGAAACACCAAACATGGTCCCTTTCGTTTTTGCTTTGGGGACCTTTAAATTGTCTGTCCACGCTTTTCACACTGTATTTTGAAACTGGCCGGCCCTCTCCTATTGGGTAGAAATTTGCCCTCTAGAAAAGTCTGCGGGCTCCTGCCATAAACCATGTTGTTTCTGTCCTACCACTTTGGACAATTAACTTTTTCCTCAGTATTTATTACTCTTCCTATTCCATGTACCCTCTACACCTCTTCGCCGGCCTCATCTTGCCAACGAATAGTATTACCTTCCAGAACTCCAGGCGGTTTGGTTCCGGATTTGATGGACATTACTGTTCACATAATAGGTACCAAGCCAGTAGCCTCTCTCAGCGGTGATCACACTTGCAATCATTGCCGTAAAATTACAGATATTTTCCCGCCTTTATAGGCCTCGCAACAATCCTGTATAATGGGTCTTGATAAATCTCCCCCATAAATGTTTCCACTACAACATAAAATAAAAAAACTACAAATAAAAATTACTAGTGATCTACAAGGGGGACCAAACAAAACAATATGTTTACGACATAAATGTGTAACATTAATCACAAGTCACAGCAAAGCAAAAGTTTTTTCATGGCGCAACTAGGGAGTGGAATGTAATAGTCCTGATATACGGGGGAGGTTAAGTCGCAAGCTTTCTGTGAGAAGATCGCGGCCGGTA
This sequence comes from Engystomops pustulosus, assembly GCA_019512145.1. Taxonomy (NCBI): domain Eukaryota; kingdom Metazoa; phylum Chordata; class Amphibia; order Anura; family Leptodactylidae; genus Engystomops; species Engystomops pustulosus. The sequence goes on from CM033645.1 coordinate 189,943,443, forward strand.
TTCGCTATACTGTACTTTAACCTGTTTGATTATTCCTGTGCCACGCTCCTGATTTACAGGCAAGTAAAAACCGATCACTTCTTCAGGCCTAAAAAGGAGAATCTTTGCCTAATTGGAACTTGTAGCAGATATGGGACAGTGACATGATGTAATTCTTCCTCAGAAGGGGCGCGCTCTACTTATCACGGTAAAACATTCACTAACGTATACATTAGGAAAAGTTAAATACATTATATGACCTCATTAAGTATTCAATCAGTCAATAGGCTAGCTTAGTGTTAAAGACAGACTCTATCAGTCATTTAATACTAGGTAATTATTTAGATAAAATTTCGGATGCAGGAGGTTTATAATCAGAGGTGTCCAATACAAGAGAATGCTCATTAGGCCGTGTACCCATTCTGTTGTGTCCGAAAAGAAGAATGGTCTATTTTGATATTGTTTTCGAGAGTGACCACAACCTTACCAGATCATACGTACATTACTGTGGCCTATATTCACAGCGTCACTACTAGCAATGCTTCTTGTGATCACATAAGATTTCAAAGTGTTTCAATTGCCCTTCCTGTTGTAGAGTATGATTCAAGCAAGACAGGAGATATGACATATAATGGTTATTACCACACTCACCGGCCCCTTTATAGGTACACCTGTCCACTGCTCGTTACACTTAATTTCTTAATCATCCAATCCCGGGCGGCAACTCAGTGCATTTAGGCATGTAGACATGGTCAAGACAATCTCCTGCAATTCAAACCGAGCATCAGTATGGGGAAGAAAGGTGATTTGATGCCTTTAAGTGGCATGGTTTTGGTGCCAGAAGGGCTGGTCTGAGTATTTCAGAAACTGGATCTACTGGGATTTCACACAACCATCTCTAGGGTTTACAGAGAATGGTCCGAAAAAGAAAAAACAATCCAGTGAGCGGCAGTTCTGTGGGCGAAATGCCTTGTTGATGCCAGAGGTCAGAGGAGAATGGGCAGACTGGTTCGAGCTGATAGAAAGGCAACAGTGACTCAAATCGCCACCCGTTACAAACAAGGTAGGCAGAAGAGCATCTCTGAACGTCAGTACGTCGAACTTTGGGCAGATGGGCTACAGCAGCAGAAGACCACACCGGGTGCCACTCCTTTCAGCTAAGAACAGAAACTGAGGCTACAATTTGCACAAGCTCATCGAAATTGGACAGTAGAAGATTGGAAAAACGTTGCCTGGTTGATGAGTCTCGATTTCTGCTGCGACATTCGGATGGTAGGGTCAGAATTTGGCGTCAACAACTGAAAGCATGGATCCATCCTGCCTTGTATCGACGGTTCAGGCTGGTGGGGTGGTGCCATGGTGTGGGGAATATTTCTTGGCACTCTTGGGCCCCTTGGTACCAATTGAGCATCGTTGCAACGCCACACCTACCTGAGTATTGTTGCTGACCATGTCCATCCCTTTATGACCACAATGACCCTGTAACATCTGATGGCTACTTTCAGCAGGATAATGCGCCATGTCATAAAGCTGGAATCATCTCAGACTGGTTCTTGAACATGACAATGAGGTCACTGTACTCAAATGGCCTCCACAGTCACCAGATCTCAATCCAATAGAGCATCTTTGGGAGTGGTGGAACAGGAGATTCACATCATGGATGTGCAGCCGACAAATCTGCGGCAACTGTGTGATGCCATCATGTCAATATGGAGCAAAATCTCTGAGGAATGCTTCCAGCACCTTGTTGAATCTATGCCACGAAGAATTGAGGCAGTTCTGAAGGCAAAGGGGGTCCAACCGTTACTAGCATGGTGTACCTAATAAAGTGGCCGGTAAGTGTATGTTCTCTCCGTGTTTCTGTGGGTTTCCTCCGGGTCATCCGGTTTGCTCCTACACTGGTAACATGTAGGTAGGTTGATTAGATTGTGAGCCCCATTGGGGACAGGGACTGATCTGGCAAACTCTGCGCAGCGTTGCGTAATCTGTGTGCACTATTTACATAAAGGAATTATTAATTATTTTTCTAGATTTCTATATATATATTCAGCCTGGAATCTGCAGCACAGATGGTCTCTGAGAACTCCCCCTGAGCCTTGTGGCTCATTAGCATAATTACAAAAGTAGATTTTTAGGCATAACAATATATGAAGATTACCACAGTCCCGGTGCCTGAATCTGTGAGTAAGTGTCCCTGGTTTATCATGGTGGATTTCCTTTAAATAGAATTACAAATTGAATGATGTACTTGGTGGAAATTGTTATATCTCTGTAATATGTAACGTGTGTATTGGTTGTTGTATAGCTGTGGGATTATACATTTTTCCTATTCTGATTTCACATTTTGATTTATTCTTCAGTTTTGATTCATGCTTCCTGCCTGGACGCTTCTGCTCCAAACGGAGGGTCGGATTAGAGCGACTTCCCTGCCAGCACCTCATGACCTGCCAACTTCCAGAGTTTTACGACGAGAACCTCATGAGGAGCAAACTGCTGTACGCTATTGAATGTGCTGCCGGCTTTGAGCTGAGCTGAGCTTAAAAACCCCCCAACAAGGGATTGGAAACTGGTGCCTAAACACAATTTCCCACAGAGATGTTTCAGGAATCCTGACGTTATCACATCGGTGAAAGATTCCAAATTTTGTCATCGACTTCAATCAAAAAGAAAAAATCTGCTTGTTTGATTGAGAACAATTTTTCGGAAATAAAAGCACTAATGAAATTATGTCACCAATCTGCGAATATAACCAAAGACGATCTCTTGGCTTAGTGCTGTTTGGATGTAAAGGCGCTGGTACCGTAGAAGAGGCATAAAACAGGGTTCGGATCATCAAGAATACAACAAGACAGAGCGAGGCGCGTTACCACCAATCCACCCTTCATCAGAAATAGTGCAAGAATTTTAACCCCATTGTCCCCCCCCCCCATCTCCCAACTATCGCCCTCATTTCTAGTATTTTATTTCTTCTTTCTATTAAGAGACCCCAATGGAGAGACTGGACTATGGATTTTAAGTGCTGTACAATGTACATATGATGACTACGTAAAGTTGTGAATATACAAAAAATTGCTTTGCTTGAGTTCTCATTACTGTACAGATTTTTTTATCAGATTTTTTTTTGTTGTGTAGTACAGTCCACTGTCATGGCTATGGAGGAGAATATATGGTAACATCTATTAAATATTATTTCAGACTCAAAAACTGCTCCATAGGTCTTCTGTATTTTCTATACTATTGAGGCAACTTCATTCTTTAAAAGGACCTGTCACCCGAAATAAACCCTCTAGGAGCACTTACTAAAGTAAGCACTTCCCTAGCCCTACCCGCAGTGTTAAATCCCTAGCTTTATGAGAACATAACGATAAAGGCAGCAAACACTGCAGTACATAGCGCTCAGAATGGTCCAGCTCCTCGGACCGCCCATTCAGGCTTACAGTGAGCCGTCTGAACGGACCACTGTAAGCCTGAATGGGCGGTCCGAGGAGCTGGACCATTCTGAGCGCTATGTACTACAGTGTTTGCTACCTTTATCGGTAAGATCAGATAAAGCTAGTAGTTTAACACTCGGGTAGGGCTAGGGAGCTGCTTACTTTAGTAAGTGCTCCTAGAGGGATTTTTTTTCAAGTGACAGGTCCACTTTAAATCACTTGGTGAGATGCTTCAAAGGGAACTTGTCACATTGAAAATGAAGTGTAATCTTTAGAAAGCATGATATAGAGCAGGAGGAGCTGAACAGATTGTACAAAGTGTCCTATCTGCAGGAAGCATGTTATAGAGCAAGTGGAGCTGAGCAGTTTGTACATAGTGTCCTATCTGCAGGCAGCATGTTATATAGCAGAAGGAACTGAGCAGTTTGTACATAGTGTCCTATCTGCAGGCACCCTGTTATAGAGCAGGAGGATCTGAGCAGATTGTACTACTGATGGGTAGTCCGGCTCTTCTTAGTGAGCTGGATCATTAACCTCCGCTCAACAAAAGCCTTTTCTACTGGCTCCTGAATGGCTCCCCTATTAAATATATATTAGCTTAGGCCAGTCAGTCACCACATGCTAATCCCCTTTTAACCTGATTTTATCGGGTTAAAAGGGGCATGGTGAGCCGATTAGAGGTGGGGTTAAGTGAGCTATAGGCTCGCTGATGGGAGCTGTCTCCTGAAGTTCAAGCTACAACTCCTCTTGCCCTAGACCAGTGGTGGCGAACCTATGGCACGGGTGCCAAAGGTGGCACTCAGAGGCCTTTCTGTGGGCACCCGGGCCATCGCCCCAGCACACAAGACAAGACTCAAAGAATCTTCCTCCAGTTCACAGCAACTTAAAATATGCTGCTTTCAGTGATATTTTGATACTTACTTCGCTACTTGGGACTTTAGGAAGAGGGAGAATGAATAGACAGGGCCGAATTATCTTTAGAGGACCTCCTGCTGGCCCCACGATTCTCTATGTACAGAGGGACACTGGAAAGAAGCTACAATGATGAAAATTTTCCATCTTTCTACTGTGTTGCTGTCCTCAGGAGGCCAATATGAAGTTGTTGAACATGGAGCAATAAGTTACTGCTTTAATGTTTGGTTGGCACCTCGCGACAAATAAGGGGGTTTTGGGTTCAGTTTGGGCACTCGGCCGCTAAAAGGTTCGCCATGGGGGTCATTTACTAAGGGCCCGATTCGCGGTTTCCCGACGTGTTACCCGAATCTTTCAGATTTGCGCCGATTTTCCCTGAATTGCCCCGGGATTTTGGCGCACGCGATCGGATTGTGGCGCATCGGCGCTGGCATGCACGCGACGGAAATCGTGGGGCGTGGCCAAACGAAAACCTGACGTATTCGGAAAAACCGCCGCATTTAAAAAAAAAAAAAAGTGTTGCGGGACTCGCGCTTACCTTCACTCGGTCCGGCTTGGTGAAGATCAGTGCATTTCGGGGAACTTCAGCGCAGCAGTGCCACCTGGTGGACGTCGGAGGAACTGCCCTAGTGAATCCCGGCCGGACCCGAATCCACCACAGAGAACGTGCCGCGAATGGACCGGGTAAGTAAATCTGCCCCATTGTGTCCAGCAGGCCTATGGGAGAGGCATCTGTTGTTATTTGTTTAACTGATGTCACACTTACACAGTCATTTCAATGGACCCATTCACATGAACGTGTTTTTCATGGATCTCTGTGGAGGCTGTAGAAAATTAGAACCAGTTCCATTCCTGCTTCTTGTTTTGGTTCAACCCATCCCATGAAATTCTTTGGAAACTAGGACAAAAGTTTCAGTGGGTCCTGATGGTGTTCATCATGTGACATCCCTGACATAACATTAATTTTTCTGTTAATATGGTGAAACTGACAAAATAAAACAATGCCCAATGCAGATGTTACATAGTATTGACGTTTATAAGGTGAAAAGTCTATAGCAGTGAGTAAACTATAATGCAAGTAGTAAGCAGAGGTGAGAGATCCAGAAGACAAAGGATTAAAGGAAACCTACCATTTGATTTGATGCATTATGAACCAAACATACCTTGAGAATGCTGTAGCTACACTGATGCAGAAACATATCTTGTTTAATTCCTGAACCAAGTGGTTTTTCTCAAAAAACAATTATAAAATTCAGGACCTTGGGAAAGCTGGGTGTCTACATAAACACATGACATGGATCTTCTGGAACGGTCCAGACAGGGCTAATCAACCTGAGCGAGATGACTTGTACACAGCAGCTGGGGGATGGTGCAGCAATTGATTACTTCTGTATGTCAAGAACAACACAGTGAGGATGTATCTTGGCTTATGCTGGGTAGGACAAGGCTAGAGCAGATCATAGTTAGGGTGAGGAGAAGCCACAAGAGTGACAGAGCCTCATTAGCATAATTTTATAATAGTTTTTCTGCAAAAATAATCGGATCAGGGATTAAACAAGAAATGTTTCTGCATCAGTGTCGTCACTGCATTCTCAAGGTAGGTTTGGTTCATAATGCATAGAAATGTAATGGTAGATTTCCTTTAAACTCCATCGTCATGCATCATCTGAACAAGGTCTATGAAATATTAGACTCCTCATTGAAAACAGAAAAGTAAAAAAAAAGGAAAATAAATATAGGAAAATAAATAAAGGAAGAAGAGTGGGAGGAGAGAGGGAAAACCCTAAAGGTGGGAATGGGGGCACAGAGATGGTGACACCACGGCAGCCATTTCCTAGTCTCAAGTCTTCTAACCGTAACCACGAGGAAGTGTCACAATGTCGCACTTAAAAACTTCATGCACTGGAAGAGGTTGACTTAAGACTTCCATTCGTCTGCCGTAGGGTTATGGGGAAGCTCTGGTGTCAGGGGATAACCGGAATAATGAATAATAAAGCATTACTAGGGGTCGTAGAACATTGCTCAAGACTTGCCACTAGATTTGAAAGATCTAATCCCATAATTGATGAATCCTTGGACAATCCCACCAAATGAGTAACACTATGCCAAGAGTTCTGCCAGGACCAACTAATCTCCCAAATCTCCAGAATTTTAAATGTTCTGTACCTAGAATTATGGATATGCTCTTTCTGCGGTGTAGAGATAACCATCAGATCTGATCGGACGGTGGTCCATGCCATTACACCCATTCTGCCTCTCAATACTGCCGTTCAATACTATGGGAGCGGTCGGCTACCTCCGGCGCGCCTGTAGACTGTAAATCTGAGTGCTGACTGTCCGGATGGCTCCCATAGTATTCATGCTCCACCTACCACTTTATTGAATTAGTGGAGATTTTCCCGTTTCCTGAACAGTGTGGTTCAGTTCTTCTCCTCAGTTGAGTTTCCAGCAGACAGACCCCCACCGATCCGATTGTTATCCCCTATCCACACAACTTATGGGCACAACCCATTTAGGAACAATCTTGTTAATTTAATTTATTAAACAAAAAAAACTGACCTATCACATGCTCATAAGTATTCAGACCATTTGCTCAGTATTGAGTAGAAGCAGCTTTGGAGCTAGTACAGCCAGGAGACTTCTTGGAAAGATGCAACAAGTTTCTCACCCCTGGATTTTGGGATCCTCTGCCTCTTCCTTGCAGATCCTCTCCAGTTCCCTCAGGTTGGATGGTGAATGTTGGTGGAAGCCATTTTCCAGTCTCTCCAGAGATGCTCAGTTGGGTTTAGGTCTGGGCTCTGGCTGGGCCGGTCAGGAATGGTCACAGAGATGTTCTGAAGCCTCTGCTGTGTTATTTTAGCTGTGTGCTTAGGGTCATTGTCTTGTTGGAAGGTGAATATGTGTCCTAGTCTAAGGTCCAGAGCACTCTGGAAGAGGGTTTCATCCAGGATATCTCTGTACTTGGCCGCATTCATCTTTCCTACAATTCCAACTAATCGTCCTGCCACCACCATGTGTCACTGCTGGGATTGTATTTGGCAGGTGATGTGCAGTACCTGGTTTTCTCCACAAATACCGCTTAGAATGAACACCAAAAAGTTCAATCTTTGTCTCATCAGACCAGAGAATCTTATTTCTCATAGTCTGGGAGTCCTTCATGTAATTTTTTTGCACACTGTATGCGGCTTTCGTCTTACAGTGAGGAGAGGCTTCTGTCGGCACACTCTGTCATAAAGCCCCGACTGGTGGAGGCTGCAGTGATAGTTGACTTTGTGTAACTTTTGTCCCATCTCCCTAGTGTATCTCTGGTGCTCAGCCACAGTGATCTTGAGGTTCTGTACCATTCTCACTAAGGCTCTTCCTGAATGGCCAGGTCAAGGAAGAGTTGTGGTCGTCCCAGCCTACTTCCATTTAAGGATAGTGGAGGTCACTGTGCTCTTATGAACCTTGAGTGCTGCAGAAATTCTTTTGTAACCTTGGCCAAATCTGTGCCTTACCACAATTCTGTCTCTGAGCTCCTTGGGCAGTTCCTTAGACCTCATGATTCTCATGTGCTCTGACATGCACTGTGAGCTGTGAGGTCTTATATAGACAGGTGTATGCCTTTCCTAATCAAGTCCAATCAGCTTAATTAAACACAGCTTGACTCCAATAAAGGTGTAGAAACATCTCAAGGAGGATCAGAAAGAAATGGACAGCATGCGAGTTAAATATGTGTCACAGCAAAGGGCCTGAATACTTATGACCATGTGATATTTCAATTTTTCATGTTCAATAAATTAGCAAAAATATCTACATTTCTGTTTTTTTATCTGTCAAGATGGGGTGCAGAGTGCACATTGATGAGCAAAAAAATTACTGCAATGAAACAAACAGTGAAAAATTTAAAGGGGTCTGAATAGTTTCTGTACTCGCTGTAGGAGATACAGTAACATTTAAAATTTTTAAGATACTGAGCCAAAACTTTTGTTTGTCTCTTTTATCCCTCTATTTTACGACCATTTTAGTCGTCATGTGATTCCGGCGTTCAGTTTCTATATATCATCTCCCATCAACAGCCTATACAAGTAATTACCCAACCTCATCTCTATTCACGCACTTACTAATTCAGTTCATACCACAATAAATCCATAAAATATTCCCAGTCACCTAAAATATCTGGATTCATTGCAAGCATTGAGTGTAATGTATTCGGAGAGGATGGCCGCGTTGTTGGAAGTACATTATAATCCATTACGGCAGATAAAATATCCCATAGTTCAAAGTGTTAAGGGCTGTCATAAACACGGCTAGAAGGCAAAACTCGGAGTAATATACAGACTGGAGAGGTGCACGGTACACAAAATGTTATAACTTATCAACATGTTTCCACCTTAAGTCATAATCAAGGAGTCATTTCTGAAAGGGCAGAAGTAAATCGCCATAAAACATTGCGGACGCCTTCTGTTCATTAAAGGGGTGGGAATGGTCACAGCAAATGTATGCTAAAACATTTTCTAAGTAGATTTTGGCAATGCAAGTGTTATGACAATATGAAAAGGCTGTCCTCATTATGCAGCTCCACAGCTCAAATCCTTTTAAGGTGGATGAAGGGTTTTAGGCTCAGTTCACGTGTCGCAATTCAAATGCAAAAACCAAAACAACAATTCATTTTTCTAATCCCCCTCAGTGGATACTATGGGGGGGGGGTTATCATATGTCTTTGTCAGCGTTCTGAATACTGCCATTACTTTATAAAACTTTATTTCACATTATGTGGCTCCCTGCTAGCAGTGTGTGGTGAGTCCCAGGGAGGAGAGGAAGAGGAGACTGAGACACAGGCGGCATCCCTCCCCCTAGCACAGCTATTTCTGGCTGCAGTGGTTCTTTTTCCAATATCGTTCCGAGCCTCTCACATGACACATCTGCTCAGCAGACATGGAGTGGTCCAGGCAGGAATAGCAGTGTTCTAGGTGCTGAGGTCACAGCCTGGGTACACCAAATACTTCATCAGCGTACGGATAAAATGGAAATTTCTTGGAAATTGCAAAATTGACAGTAATAGTGAAGGTATTTTTGAAAATTCCAATGTATTTCTCTACAACCTGCTGCCAGCAGAATGTAATGACCACATATAGACTCTGCAGGGTGAGGATTTGCTCTAATTATAGTCTTGTTTAATCCATTGGTAGTTCCACTTCCCCTGTAATTGGAGGCTCCCCTGTTTCTTTATGATGCCCTTTGGTTTTATACATAAGGCACAACACTGACACCTAGTGTCTGAATGCTGTTTGGTATTTGTCCTTTGTCATTTGTTTAGCCACCATATACGTTGTATAGATAGTTTCTTTCTGCTAAGCATTTATTGTGTTTTGCTGTGCATTTTAGTTTTAATCTATGGATTATAATAAAGATGACAATGTTTGATATATAAAAATATATTTTTCTTCTTTTCTCATTTATTAAGGGTTTAACCATATTTGTAGGTTATCTTGGAGAGCTGGTAGAGTCAGGGCCGGCTCCAGGTTTCAGTAGGCCCCTGGGTGACAGAGCCTCAATGGCCCCTTTGCAGTGAAATCAGATAGCGGCATTAAAAATTCAGAAACTAAAACAGTCTCCTCATTGTCTAAAATATTCCCTAGTTTATCATTATATAAAGTCCCCCTTACCACCTATGCAATCATTAGATAGAGCCCCCCTCACCCCTGTGGATTCTTTATCTCCCCCCAGCAGCTCTGGGCCTTGGCACTTGCCCAGGTATGACCAGTGCTGGCGCCGGCCCTGGGTAGACTCCCTTCAAAAGAAACTTACCTTTTGATTTGATGCATTATGGAGCAAACATACCTTGAGAATGCTGTAGCTACACTGATGCAGGATCATATCTTCGTTAATCCCTGAGCTGAGTGGATAAAATCTTCTATGGCTCCTTCAGCGCTTCTCCTAGCGGGTGAGTTTCTCTCTGCAGGATGAAATCACTGTTCTCCTGGCAAGACAGAATAATCAATTGTTGCACCATCCCCCAGCTGCTGTGTATGAGTGATCCAGCTCAGGATGATTAGTCATGTCTTGACTAACCTCCATTTGCAATTCCAAGCTCAGTGTTTAATGTGTTTATGTCAGCCAGTCTAACCCAGCTTTCCCTAGGTCCTGAATGTTATAATTGTTTTTTCAGCAAAACCACTCAGGGATTAACCAAGATATTATCCTGTATCAGTGTTGCTCCAGCATTCACAAGGTATGCTTGCTTCATAATGCATCAAATCAAATGGTAGGTTTCCTTTAAGCTGTTAAAATATCTTAGTAATTATAAATAAAAGGGGGAATTTATTATATGCCGACACTAGTGCGCTGACATATGATAAAGGCCATGCCCCCGTGTCCACCGTATACATCGAGGGGCAAGAATGTGTAGAATGTGAAGAGGTAGATCTTTACAGTTCAATAAAGCCGAGTTTCATGCCCCCTCTCCTCCGATCCATGTAGTTACCCATAAAGGAGTTTGTCTAATTGTTAAAACTGAAGAGGCTTTCAGCTTAACAATTCATTTAGTTACATATGTGGTTTGCAAGAAAGCACTTTTGTCATTTTATAGAAATACAGGAGTGCTACATCCCAGCTACATCTGCCAAGGGGGCGAGATGAGAATTTCCCCTCAGGCAGCAGATGGCAGAGCCCTTTGGGGCGATAGTTTACCGGATTAGTTAAATGCTAACAAGTCCGTACTTTCAGGGACAAAGGATTTGTACGTACACTCCCAATCTTACAAGTCATTGAGTCAGTGTTAGCTTAGACTATCACTGTTTAGAACTATTCACGTCATACAGTAATACATTGTAATGATGTTGTGATTATTTTGCCTATATCCTCAAACGGTACTGTAGGTTTTTTTTTTAAATTAGGAGATCAGGAATTAAGTTACAGGGACGTGGCCGTAGTGGTAAACCAAAAACTGGGAAAACCTATTGACTCGAGTATAAGCCGAGGGTGGGAAATGCATTGGTCAGTAGTATACAGCCATCCCCAGTAGTATACAGACAGCCAGCCCCCATGTAGTATACAGCCATCCCCCATGTAGTATAAAGCCAGCCCCCATGTAGTATAAAACCAGCCCCACGTAGCATACAGCCTGCACCCATGTAGTATACAGCCAGCCCCCATGTAGTATACAGCCAGCCCTCATGTCAGGGGCGTAACTAGGAGAGGCTGGGCCCCATAGCAGATTTCTGCATGGGGCCCCCCTTCCCCTTAAAATATATATATATGGCAGGCACACGTCGGGCGCGCTGGAGAGGAGGAGAGGTGAGCGCGCCTCTCCATAGAGAATAGAGCCGCATGGTCGTTCTTACGGCCATAGATAGAGCACGCTCTATCTCTTTTGCTCAAAACAGTGAGTACTCGTGCTCACCGTACCGAGCCCCGGCGTATAGAAGCTTATGGGGGAAGTATATCCGGCAGCAAATCTGCGGCCAGATATACGTCCCCCATATGTTCTTGGGAAGGTACCCCTATACAGACATGTTTATACAATTACACACATTTATACACTGATATATACACACCTTTATATACACACATAAAGTTCTACACTCGTATACTCACACCCTTATACATACAAGCATTCACTTATACACACACATTTATGCACTCCTATACATTTATACACTAATACACAGAGTATATACAAACTCATACAGTATACACATTATATACATATAATACATTTACAATACACACATATATATATATATATATATATATACATACATACACAAATACAGTATACACTGACCATATATACACATACATGCAGGATAAAAACACCATATACACACATGCTGCATATACATACAGAATATACACATACATTCAGTATATACAGCATACATACTTACCACATACAAAAACACACATCATATATATATATATATATATATATATATATATATGCTAATATAAATACATGCATGTAAAAATACAGTATTTGCTTCAATGCATTTATACACAGTATATACATGTATACATAGTAGATGCATATATACACATATACATAGGATTTACATATATATATATATACGGAATATGCATAAACAGTATATATATATATATATATATATATTTATGTATACACAGTATATATACAATATATACACATATACACAGTATATACACACATATACACACTATATATACAATATATACACATATACACACATATACACAGTATATATACAATATATACACATATACACACATATACACAGTATATATACAATATATACACATATACACAGTATATATACAATATATACACATATACACACATATTCACAGTATATATGCAATATATACACATATACACAGTATATACACAATATATACACATATACACACATATACACAGTATATATACAATATATACACATATACACAGTATATATACAATATATACACATATTCACAGTATATACACACATATACACAGTATATATACAAGATATACACATATACACAGTATATACACACATATACACAGTATATACACAGTATATATACAGTATATATATACAATATATACACATATACACAGTATATACACAGTATATATACAGTATATATATACAATATATACACATATACACAGTATATATACAATATATACACATATACACAGTATATATACAATATATACACATATACACACATATACACAGTATATATACAATATATACACAAATACACAGTATATACACACCTATACACAGTATATATATATAATATATACACAAATACACAGTATATACACACCTATACACAGTATATATATAACATATACACATATACACGTATATACACAGTATATATACAATATATACATATATACACATATACACAGTATATACACATATACACTGTATATACACTGTATATACACATACACTGTATATACATATGTACACAGTATATGCATATAAATACATATATACATACAGATAAATACATCTGTATAACTTACCTTTTAGGAAGTTTAGGAGCTGTATGGGTGTTCAGGCAGGTGTTCAGGTGGGTGTCCAGATGCATTCAGACGGCGGGGGGGGGGGGGTGGGGTGGCGACGCGGGGGGGTGGGTGGCGAGCGGGGGGAAGGGGGGGGGCGAGCGGGGGGAAGGGGGGGGCAGAGAATCAACTGTGCCGCCCTGCAGGCTGATGAGCGGGCAGGTCAGGGAGATGAGGGGGACGGGTCAGAAGGGTTGGCTGGGGACCGGGTCAAGGATATGAGCAGGCAGAGATCCCGGAAAGAGGTGGGCAGCCGGGCTCAGGAGACGTGTAGATGCACAGAGAGGGAGGGGCCCGGGGGCACGATCCGGCACTGCAGCCCCGGACCACTTACCCCAGGCCGTGGCAAAGCACTGCAGGGAGCGTGCATCCCCGGGCCCCTGAACCTCACGGGCCCCGTAGCAACCGCTACGGCTGCTACGGCGGTAGTTACGCCACTGCCTCATGTAGTATATAGCCAGCCCCCATGTAGTATGCAGCCTGGCCCTATGTAGTATACAGCCAGCCAGCCCCCATGTAGTATACAGCCAGCCAGGCCCCATGTAGTATACAGCCAGCCCCCCGCAGTTTGCAAACAGATAAAACAAATAAACTTAATACTCACCCTCCGTCGTCCCTGATGTTCGTCGTGGCTCCTGATTCCCGTCGCGGATCCCGGCGATCTTTTATCTTCTCTTTGCAATAGCTGGCAGAGTCACGCCCGTGCGATCTGCCAGCAGGGGCACAGTAAGATGCAGTGGTGTTGCTGCCGATGACGTCATCAGCGGCGACACCACCACATCATACTGACGAGACTCTGCCAGCTATTGCAAAGAGAAGATAGAAGAGGAGCTACCGGGAGCCGTCTGGAGCCGCGACGTGGATCGGGAGCCGCGACGAACCTCGGGACGATGGAGGTTGAGTATTAAGGTTTTTTTAATTGACTCGTGTATAAGCCGAGTTTTTCAGCACAAAAAATGTGCTGAAAAACCTCGCCTCGGCTTATACACGAGTATACACGGTAGTGATAAAATTATTCTTTTCTTTTTATGACAACTAAATCTGGAGTGAGTCTTATAGTAGAGAGTGTCTTATAGTCTAAAAAAGAGGCATCAGTGGCAATAATTGTTACTATCCAAGTGGTAAAGCAATGACCAGGCCTAGACAGAGAACCCCTGCAGTATACATGGAGCTCTCCTTCATTGTCTTACTCTTTAATGACCATTATCAGAAAATCTGTAATATCCGGAAGAAAATTTACTTGTCTTGATGTACATGAAATATGTGGCCTCTGAATATGACAATTATTTTATATTAAGCTTCCACCCACGGGTGTCATTACTTTTCATTTTTATCTCAGCAGAAATGTTCTTATTGCACAATGATTTAACAATATTTCATACAATCAGGGGGTCACATTTTTAGCTTGATGAACAGGAAATGAGGAGCACATTTTCCATTAACAACAAAACTTATCCCATTTTCTGAGCAGATTTATAAATGGAATTTGACTGCCAAATACTCCTGTGCAATTTTTGTTCATCGAAAACTGGACGTAATCCAGACCAGAGATCTAAAGTAACGGCTCATCTAGAAGTCATTTGAGAACATACAAAGTTACGAACATAAATTAAGATCCAGTTTCGATTGCGGAGCGATGCGCACACTAGTTACACTTTACATAGCTATTGCATAGGTGACAGACGCTGCTTAGTGATAGGAAACAGGTTTTATCTCTGAACTGAACAGCTCAATCCAGGTTCTGTTTAGAACCTTATGACTTTACGTTTGGGCGTTGTAGGGGTTGCTTAAAGGGAACCTGTCACCAGTGGGTTTAAACCCCTCAACATACCTTATAGGGCAGTGATGGCGAACCTTTTAGGGACTGAGTGCCGAAACTACAAGTAAAAGCCATATATTTTTCACAATTTAAAGTAACAGGTTTCAAACGTATTGGCGCCCCGAGGACACCAATACAGGAGAAAGGAGGAGAAATTTGTATTATTATTGTAGTTTCCCTCTAACGTCCCCATAATAGGATGAACCACAGGTCTGGAGAAGGGGCTACAAAGATAATCAAGCTCTGTCCACACCTCCTTGATTCAGGTCTTGAGTCCTGAATGGTGACCTTTGTGCTGGGTGATGGCCTGGGTGCCCACTGAGAGGGCTCTGAGTGCCACCTCTGGCACCCGTGCCATAGGTTCGCCACCCCTGTTATAGGGTATAGTAAATGCTGTCCAGGCATGTCCGTATAACACTGGTGTGCCGGCCGCATGTTGAAATATCACCTTATATTCCAAATCATCTACTAGTCAGGGGGCCGGGCTTTGTGGTTGACTAGTCAAGCGTGCACCCAGCCTCCGGGCAGGTGCGTCATCAAAACTCCGCCTACATTTCTCTTTTCAGGCGATTCCTGCTCTGCCTCCAGCGCCTTCCCATCTTCTGCAATCTCGTCCGAAATCTCAGACATGCACAGAACGTTTAGTATCTGGAGGGAGAAACGCGCACAGTGCATGCACCGCAGGCTGGGCACCTTGCCGTCGCTATTATCTAGCAGCATAAGATTCGCTGCTGTGCGCGTTTCTCCCTCCAGATACTCGCAAGGCCGGAGAGGAGATACTAAACGCACTGCGCCTATCCGAGATTTCGGACAAGAGTACGGGGACGCGCTGGAGGCAGGGCAGGAATCGCCTGAAACGAGAAATGAAGGTGGAGTTTTGATGACGTACCTGGCCGGAGGCTGGGTGCACGCTTGACTAGTCAACCCCAAAGCCTGTCCCCCTGACTAGCAGATGATTTGGAATATAAGGTGATATTTCAGCATGTGGCCAGGACACCAGTGTAATAAGGACATGCCTGGACAGTATTTACTACACCCTAAAAGGTATGTTTAGGGGTTTAACAAGTATCTCGCTGGTGACAGGTTCCCTTTAAATTTGCAAGAGTTAGCGTTACTAGGGTTAAGGTGTAATGTCCAAACTGACTGTGTGATGATCTAGGAAGCCATTGCATGTGACAACTAGTCACCCTTAGTAGTGATACGAGGTTCAGTGAAATTGCACATTGGACTGGCCAAAGATCCAATGTCCATGGTGGTGTCCTTACTTCAAAAGAGAAAGATGTGTCAATTCATTTGGGTGCATTAACTTTTCAAAGGGAAATGGTGTCTAGCAGTAAATGGATAATCACATTTAAATAATTTTAAATAAAATGCTATTCTGTTTAATACATTACTTTATGTTTTTAATCTATAGTTATGTTTTTGCTTTATTTTTAGGTCATTATTGTTGTTGGATTAAAGGTTTATTTTTGCCGTTTTGGTGAAGCTACTGAAAATGACTGGGAACTGAAAACTTGTCCTCCTATTGTGAGATTTCTTTTGTCTTTTGAGTCTCGGCTTTATATTAACACTGCCAGTAAGTGTCCCATTTATTTTAACGTTGCTTGTTAAATGTAGTCCTGAAAATGGCTCATATCTGTAAGTCTACTGCATTGTAATCTTTAGTAGCAGACTGTGGGATTGTGAGTCACTGCCAGAACAATAGGAAAGTAATAGAAGGAGATTAGGTTTCGGTGTCCAAGGGCACAATCCTTATGAATAGTTTTACATTTGAACCTTGACTGGACGCTGCCTTTTTAATATCCCATCAGTGGAGAGAGCAGATTGTTCCTGGAAATACAGGAGCCCGGCAGGCCAGAAGCATCCATTATAAATATTATTATTACGAGCCGGCAGATTCATGTGCTCTTTTCCCATAACCCTAAAGCTACACATACCCTAAGGCAGTGGTGGTGAACCTAGGGTACGGATGCCAGATGTGGCACTTAGAGTGGTCTCTGTGGGCACCAGGCTGGCACCCCAGCACAGTAGTTTGCTGGGCAGGTTAACTGACTCAAGATATCCTCCTACAGTCCTGGGTAGAAACTGTATAGATTGTGGGACTGCATGAGGCGCAAGGAGGTATGGACAGGGCTGAATTATTTCTCACCCTTTCATAGGTTTTGGTGTCCTCAAGGCGCAAATATGATTAAAAGCCGTGAAGGAGCAGAGAACAGTAAGTTGCTGATGAATAATAATAATAATTCTTTATTTATATAGCGCCTACAGATTACACAGCGCTGCACAAAGCATGTCAAATTGGTCCCTGTCCCCATGGGGCTCACAATCTAAACAACCTAACAGTATGTTTTGGAGTGTGGGAAGAAACCGGAGGACCCGGAGGAAACCCACGCAAACACAGAGAGAACATACAAACTCTTTGCAGATGTTGACCTGGGTGGGAATCGAACCCAGGACCCCAGCGCTGCAAGGCAGAAGTGCTACTCACTCAGCCACCGTTCCGCCCTATGAAATTAAAGTATCGGCACTTTGTGATAAATAAATGGGTTTTTGGCTGTAGTTTGGGCAATCGGCCTCTAAAATGTTCACCGTCACTGCACTAGGGTTAGGGGTAAGCATTAACCTCTATCCTAACCCTTACCTACTCTAACCCTACCTATACCAAAGGCCACTGTGGACAACAGAAGGAACCCAAAACCATCTGCTCATCTGCAGTTCTTCTTCCGGATTGCCTTCCAGATCTCTGAAGAATGACCCAGTCCTGGAGAAGATCGTTTTCAGGAACACTAGAACACAAGAGAAAATGGAGTGTGGCTGATCACAGTTGGGGTTGGACTATAGACTGATATATACACTGTAATTTCATTCATGTTACAGTATAAAGTAGTATATGTTGTTTTAAACCAAGTTTTGAAAGTTTTTTTTACATTTTTTCTTTTTCTAGCTGTATTAAATTAAATTTAAACAAATCAGTAGCTCTTAGGATGTAGGACAACTTTACACATTACATTGAATATCTATTCACCTCCGATCGTGGGTATCAACCCCTTAAACGCCGTGGTCACACATGCATCAGAGGGGTCTGATGCTCCGCATGCTCAGTGTGCTACCGCCGGTTTCTGCCTGGAATACCTGGGTCCTGGAAGACATTGCACAGCCCCAGGGCACTGGCAGACCCGATGACCCGGCTGCAGCATGCTCAGTGTGTTACATAACACAGTGTTAGATGGATAAGAGCTTGAACAAGCGATCAGAGCATCACATGTTCAAGCTCACCTGTAAGAAAAAATAAAACAGTTTAAAACACTTAATAAAGTCTTTTCAATAAAAAATAATTAATTTAATAAACAAAAAGTCCCTTAAACACCAACACACATCTAATAAAGTACAAAAAACACCAAATCACAAAAAAACCCACATATTTGGTATCGCCACGTCCATAACAATCTGTACAATAAATCGATAACATTATTGGACCCGCTTGGTGAACGCTGTAAAAACAATAAAAATTGCCAGCCACCTGTAGTATATAGCCAGCCCCTGTACTATATAGCCTGCCAGCCCCCTGTAGTATGTAGCCTGCCAGCCCCCTGTAGTATATCTTTTCAGAGACATAACAAAAAATCGATAATATTATTGGACCCGCTTGGTGAACGCTGTAAAAAAAATTAAAAATTGCCAGCCAGCCCCCTGTAGTATATAGCCAGCCCCTGTAGTATATAGCCTGCCAGCCCCCTGTAGTATGTAGCCTGCCAGCCCCCTGTAGTATGTAGCCTGCCAGCCCCCTGTTGTATGTAGCATGCCAGCCCCCTGTAGTATATAGCCTGCCAGCCCCTGTAGTATACAGCCTGCCCAGGCCCCTGTAGTATACAGCCTGCCCAGCCCCCTGTAGTATACAGCCAACCAGCCCCCAGTAGTATATAGCCTGCCAGCCCCCTGTAGTATACAGCCAGCCAGCCCCCTGTAGTAAATAGCCGTCAGCACCCTGTAGTATATAGCCAGCCCCCATAGTATATAGCCTGCCAGCCCTCGTAATATATAGCCAGCCACCTTAAGTATATAGCCAACTCCCTGTAGTATATACCCCTGGCTATAAACTACAGGGGGCTGGCTATATACTAAAGGGAGCTGGGACCATTTCATTTCCAGCCCTTGGCTTATACTTGAGTCAATCAGTTTTCCCAGTTTTTGGTGGTAAAATTAGGTACCTCGGCTTATACTTGGGCCGGCTTATGCTTGAGTATATACTGTAATATAGAGAAAATCTCATTTGTTTTTCATATCTTTTCAAAGACATAACTTTAATATTTTTTGGTTGAAAGAGCTGGCTTATTGTTTACCTGTTGAGTTGTTTTTCTCAGTGACTATATACAGTGGCTTTATACTACAGGAGGCTGGCTATATACTAAAGTGGGATGGCTATACACTACAGGGGGCTGGCTATATACAATAGCTAAATACTATAGCCAGATGGCTATATACTGGCTGGCTATATACTATAGCCAGGTATATACCCCTTTAGTATAAAGCCAGCCAGCCCCCTGCAGATAGGTCACTATACACAATCTTCTCAGCTCCTTCTGCTCTATAACATGCTGCCTGCAAATAGGAAACAGTAAACGATCTAATCACCTCCTCGTGACCTTTAATATGCTGCCTGCAGATAGAACACTATATGCAATGAATCAGCGCCAGTAAATAAGATACTGGGGCACATTTACTTACCCGTCCCGTTGACGCCGCCGATCCGGAATGTCCAATGAGGATTCCAGTCTGCCGCGATCCACTAGGATCGTGTGCCCAATATTGTGCATGTGTCGCTTCCGCACTGAGGCCGGCCGGAGTTCACCATCTCCTTCCCGGGGCATGTGAGTGCTGATCTTGCGACACAATTTGGTTTTTAAATTCCGCGGTTTGTACGAATCAGTCGGGTTGTCCGACGTCCACGCCTCCGATCTGTGTCACATGCAAGCCGGCGCTGATGCGCCACAATCCAATCGCGTGCGCCAAAAACCCGGGGCAATTCAGGGCAAAACGGTAAAAAGTCGGGAAACCTGACAAAAATGCGGTGTTTGGACCCTTAGTAAATGTGCCCCAATGTGTTCAATCTGCTCAGCTCCTTCTGCGCTATAACATACTGCCTGTAGATAGGACACTATGCAATATGTCAATATGTCCAGCTCCTCCTGCTCTATGATATACTGCCTGCAGATAGCTCAAAATGGGGACATTATAGCACACCCCACCCCCGCTGGATCAAATCCCGGTAGGCAGCCATGATGCACAGCACCAACAAGGCACTTTTACAGCAGGTCTTTTCCCTGTAGTATTGCGGTCTAGCCTTCACCTGAACGAACACAGGCTACAGGCAGTGCACGGGTATGGGTCAATTTCACTCCACACCGTTCCACTGCACTGCCGGACACACCCCTTTCACACCCCTCCATGCCTATTTGACGCGGAGGTGGAGTAACAGTAAAAATAGTCGCACATCATGGCCATTTGCCAAAATTGCCACTTTTTAAGGGCTTGAATGCCAGAATTGTGGTGCAAAGCCCTGATAAATGTTCCCCTATGTACAATCTGCTCAGTTTCCCAGCTAACTCACACCGTTTGATGGGTGGTCTCCTCTTACAGTCAGGAGGATGTGTTTGCGGTAACCATCCAAATTTATATTGATAAAAGCATTGCTCCAGTCAAAGTGAAAAGATGATAATGCTCCTAAATGTATAATATATGTACTATTTATTAGTATAAAAATCCTAAAGGGGCAAAATAATAAAGATCTGCAAATGGTGTACAAGAACACATCCTACATCTATGCCCCTTCCTAACCATTCCGTATAGAATCGTCATGTACAATGCAGGTTGTGATGTCATTATAGAAGAGGTGATAGAAGAAGTGAAATGACAGTATAGACCATGATATGTCCACGATATGTCCATCATGGAGATCGAAGATAACATACCCACCAGGAACATGGAACATAAAATGGACCCGATGGCTTACACTGTATTTAATGAGCTGAGATTGGAGGGAAAGCTGTGTGACGTGGTGATTAAAGCCAGCGGGGTGGAGTTCAAGGCTCATAAGAACATCCTCTGTGGCTGCAGTCCTTACTTTAGGTCAGTGATTATTATGTTCAAAGACTCTTTGGGGTACATGTATCAAACTTTTGGCTTGCCATTTTGGAGACTTTTCATAGTGTTTGTGCTCATTTGTCACTTTTTTGCACCTAAAACAGTCTCTTTTCAAAGTTCGCCACTGTGTAGTTTTCTGCAGTCCTCCATAAGTTATCAGAGAGATAGCTAAATCCAGCTCACCTCCAGCCCCAGAACATATTGTATGAAGCACGGAACCAACCAACTGCTTGGGTAAACTTGTAATGAAAAAATTCCAATGCTCCAGCCGAACTTCAAAGATTCAAGTCTATTGGATTTTCCTATCATATTTCCACAGTGCATTCCTGACAAAAACCAACGCGGAACACCCATTCTTAACTATGGTCAACCATGACATGATTAAGAACGTTTTATGTATGCCTGTGGACTATAGTAGCCACAACTCCCTGATAAGTACTTCAAAAATTAAAAAGCAAAGAGGGGAATTGTATATGATGGCTAAGAATGTACGATTTAAAACATATCGTTGTAATCGAAAAAAGTTTTTTATTTAACAATAGTAATCTCACTCTGAACAAACATTTAAAAACATTTAAAAAGCACAAATATGATGTGCCTAGATCTGAGCATGACCTATTGGGGTTGTCTGTAAGGCATGCTACAGCTACCTATCCCCCAGTGTGCCTATTGGTGTAGGTGATCAGAGAGAGTGCTGTATGCTGTAAGATGAGCATATGTATTATGTGCAGTTGGCTAGAAGTTAAATAGCGGACCACTAGAAGAAACACGCACTCCAATCGTGTAGAATGTTTTCATAAAATGCTTTAATAAAATTGAATACTACACAGCTTCTTCCGGGGCGTAGCTGGTGTCTAACTCCCGGGTGGGTTAGCTCCCGGAAGAAGCTGTGTCGGCGAAACCCAGGGTCGGGCGGTTGTGTGAGGCTGGTGTCCTTTCTATAGATATGCGCATTTTTACTAAACGTTTGTGAGTAGTATTCAATTTTATTAAAGCATTTTATGAAGACATTCTACACGATTGGAGTGCGTGTTTCTTCTAGTGGTCCGCTGTGGTGAACGGTGGTAACAATAGGAGGAACGAAAACTGCATCCACGTGGGTCTGAACAGTGGGCTACTCTTATCTGGAGAATCTGTGGATTTGTGCTGTGAGCAGAACGGAGAACAAACGAGAACAATTATTTTGAAGGTTTGGAGTGAAAACCTCTGTGAACGTCTGGAGCTCCGGTCAGATAAGAAATCTATATATTTTTATTTCTATCTCTTTATATTTTAACATTGGGACTTCTGGATCAGTCCTGGACCGTTGTTTTAGCTCCAAGAGGGTTAAAGTTAGGAGTGCAGCACTACACGCAAAGTGGAAATTAAAATAATGATCATGTCCCTTTTCTTTGGATTTTTGCATCCTTTTTTGTAGTTATGGCAAAGTGAAAATTTTCTCTTGAAAGGATATCATATCATACCTCTCAACCTTTGGGATGAAGAAAGAGGGACAAAAAGAGTAGCATGCCACAAATTTGTTAGCATGATAAACCACGCCCCTTGCCCACCCCTAGTATGCCCACACAGTATAATTCCTAGAATAATGGCTCTTACACCACCATGTACAATGCCCTATTCCCTCTCCCCTCTTATTGTGGTCCCTTTTTCTGCTGCCCCTCTTATTATGAACCAGTCTCTGCTCCCCCTCTTTAGTCCCCATTTCTCTGCTCCCCTTCCCTATTATGCCCCTTATCTGCTCCCCCTCTTATTGTGCCCTCCCTCTCTGCTCCCCTGTTCCCTCTCTGTATCACCATAGAAATTCATCCAATTTATGTCCCGCCGAGTGGAACAGCAGGAGAGAGCCCGAAATCCGGGACCACAATGTCTGCAGATTTTTTAAACCTTTTTATTGAAAAAAAAAAAAGAAATACAGCTGCATTATACACAATTATTTAGTACATGCCGATAAAAAAAAATTGGAGACATTGGAGTATTGGAAACACTTTCTTTCAGTAGTCGCTTAAATATTCTACCATCCGCCTCCCCTACATCATGTGTCTCCATAGCTGTGGTTTATTGTGTATCAGTCGTATCATAGGCCTACTCCATGTCCTAGTACAACGCAACCGGATAACAGAAACAAAACATTACTCGCAAGGGGATTCTGGTAACTTTGGATCTGTAGGTATCCTTATCTTATGACCGGACTGTTCTTCCGCAAGGATCGCCCCGAGTCTATTCTGTGACCAGTGTATTTCACCCAAGTCCCACCAGATTTGTCCGGAGGTACACCTTGGGTACACATGGGACCGTGTGATAATCTGCAATATGTTTCCAGAATCTTGCTATAGGGGTACATTCCCATATCATATGCATGAAGTCGGCATCCAAAGAGCCACATGTAGGACTGTACCGACCCATTTTCTGCATGTGCACCGGAGTGAGGTATGCCTGATGGAAAATATATAATTGTGTCATATGGTTATTTACAGACGGGGACACTTTGGTGTGAGATGATCCAGATCAAATTCAGATTTTAAGTCTGAGGATGAAGCCAGCACCCCATCAGTGTATAAGTCAGCTAAAGTTTGTATTCCGGCTTGTCTCTTCCCCTTCGTGTTTTCCAGAGATTTTACATGTGTCAGCGCAGAGTTGTCTAGAGATAGTTTAACACTAAGTTTCTCTTGATGTTTGAGAGACTGTTTTTCTCTCTCAGAGCTGAAGTCAATTTATGTTTTGCCTTTTGTAACCTACTTTGTTCCAGTTACATCTTTCATGTATTTTTGTTGTTAGCTCATGCTTGTAAGGCCAATGTATTTGTACCTGCAGAGCATTGTTCACCAGCAGCTGGATCAGCAGTGAAGATGACGTGTATGACATCCCTGGTATCGATCCGGAGATTATGAAATTGATCATAGAGTTTGCCTACACCTGGACCGTCCCAATCACCTGTAATAATGTGGAAAGTGTGTTTATTGCGGCAGATTACTTAAATATTCTTAGTCTCGTACAACTCTGCTCCAAATTTCTGAAAAAACAACTGTGCCATGGAAATTGTATTGGACTCTATAGGTTCACAGAGTGTTATTACTCCCCCGAGCTGCACCAGGAGGCACACATGTACATCTTACACAACTTTGAAGATATAGCTAAGCTCTCAGATGAGTTCCTTGACTTATCAGCCGTGGAACTTAAAGGCCTCCTAGAAAAGGACGAACTAAACATCAAACAGGAGGAAACTGCATTTGAAGCTATTGTGAAGTGGATCAGTCATAGCCCAGAACAACGAAAACATCACATTTCACTTCTTCTTCCAGAGGTAATAATCATTTTTTACTTTTTGCAATTATAATTTATATATTGTTACAAACAACATAACACAGCACAGAAAACATTACAGATTATACATGGCGCAGTGTAGGAGCTTGTGCCAGATCTGGATGATTATAGTTTTACAGCGTAGACATCTGCCAGCAATTCAAATCATGGATGTTCAACCTCTCAGATGCTGTGGTCAACTGTGACAGTATCTTAACAGTCATTTTGTGATATGAGGCTCCTTCCAGTAAAAGAATGAGATTTTGGGAGCAGTTCTGTGGTTATGGAAGCCCCATGGAGGCTTTCAGGCATGTGAACGATAATATACAGTAATATAAAATTATATTTAGTGCCTCTTAGAGATAAGCGAGTTATTGGCGGTCATTAATCTTTGGATTGTTCTATTTTTATCTTTCAGCAACTTTTAGGCACATTTGTATATTTGTGTCTGCAACTTTTCCACTCACCTACCAAATTGCGGCACACAATAATTTTTCATAGTTGCACCTGATATTTTTTGTGCAACTTTTTATTAAAAATGCCACAGATTCAGCTGCCTTTTATATCAATCAACCTCTAAGATAAATGAAACAAGTCCAAAACCCAGAAAAAGCAAAGAAAGACATGCCAAATGTCCTGACTAAGTGTGAAATTTGCTTACCTGAAATTTCCATTTCCTGGAGTCCATAGGCAGCACATACATAAGGGCTTATGTCCGCTCACTGTGGGATAGAAGAGACATGTCAATTAGCAGTACAGTGAAACCATGGTACCACTGTATATAGGAGAGAGAGAAGGTTAGGATGCATCATTAAAAGCAGTAATCATAAGGGCTGCCTATGAACTCCAGGAAATGGATATTTCACGTAAGCAAATTTCACTCTTCCTGTTCATCCTATGGCAGGACATGCATATAAGACTTAATCAGCGGTACCAACCAGGGAAGGATTTGTTAAAAGCAGCCTGGATCACTCTTGCGCCAAAGGCCAATCCCTCTCCATCCAGGATGTCCAGTCAATAGTGCCTCATGTATGTGTTAGTTAATCTAGTTGAATGTGCTCTGATACCTGCAGGGGGTAAAATACCCTCTAATATGTAGAATTCTTTAATGGCATCTCAAATCCATTTTGCCAAAGTTGATTTGGTGGTTTTCTTCCCTTTATAGGGACTTGGAATTGTACAAATAGGACTTCTGATTTCCCGAAGATCTTGGTAGCTTCCAGATACACTAGGATTACACTAGGATACACTCTTAATGTCTGAACTTTGAAAAACCGGTTCAGATAGAGCAGGGAGAACTATTTCTTAATTGATGTTAGACACAGCTATAAGCTTTGGAAGAAACCCTGGCGTGGTTCAGAGAATAACAGAAGCTGGAAGAATCCTTAAGTATGGTTCTGTAATGGAAAGAGCTTGAAGCTCACTTACTCGTTGAGCAGAGTTTATTGCCATCAAAAACAGTGTCTTCAGAGATAACCTTCTGATGTGAATATCAGTAAGAGTTTCAGGGCCTTCGGAGGCCAATTGTTTCAGGACCAAGGTAAGGTCTCAAGGAGGTAGTAGATGACGAAATGTAGGTCTAATTTCTGGATGCCCTTCAGGAACCTGGATACTAATGGTTTACCACAATACTTCCCTTCTAGAGAAGTGTTGATTGCAGTGAAATGGACTTCGAGTGTGTTAGGTTTTAAGCCTTTAGAATAATCTTCCTGAAGGAATCGAAGTACAGACAAAACCTCCTCTGTATCCGTATTATTTCAAATATACCAGGAGTTATAAATTCGCCAGACCCAGGAATATTTTTTAGTTGTACTAGGTTTCCTGGAAGCCAGAAGTGTGTTCATAACGTCATCTCTCGGATTTTGAGCATAGCCGCTCAGCCTCCATGCTGCTAGATGGTAGATGTTATATGTTCGGATGATAAAACCCTTTCTGGCTCAACAGATTCTCTTTCAGTGCTAGGTGAAAGATTATTTCTGTCGAAAGTTGTAAAACAAGCTGATACCAAGCCCTCCTTGACCAATGGGGCAAAATTGCGATTGCTTCCGCCCTTTTGTCCTGACTTTTCCTTAGGACTTTTGGAATTAGAGGAAGGAAAAACTTATAAGAGAGTGTTTGAATTTGAAGAGAGCCTTTCCTCATATGGAGCCTATTTTTTCTGTACCCACAAGAATCCTAAGTGAGCAGTCCAGCCGAGGTTTGAGGCATCTATGGTCAGGATTATTGGTTTCAAGGTCTTGAAGGAACGACCTTTCTGAAAATGATGGGGAGCCAGCCACCACTAAAGTTCCATTTTCTGAGGTACAGGCATCCAGTTGTTCATATGTGATGGAGATCCAGTCGTTGAGGACTGCTTGCAGTAGGACCCAGAATCTCCCCTTTGCCCTTCAGGGCGTAAATCATGTTCTCTATTCTTTTCTGAGAGAGAAATAACTTCACTTGGATGGTATCCACAATGTATCCTAGAAACTTTATTTTGGGAAAGGGAAGTAGGATACACTCACCGGCCACTTTATTAGTTACACCATGCTAGTAATGGGTTGGACCCCCCTTTGCCTTCAGAACTGCTTCAATTCTTCGTGGCATAGATTCAACAAGGTGCTGGAAGCATTCCCCAGAGATTTTGGTCCATATTGACATGATGGCATCACACAGTTGCCCAGATTTGTCGGCTGCACCTCCATGAAGCGAATCTCCCGTTCCACCACATCCAAAGATGCTCTATTGGATTGAGATCTGGTGACTGTGGAGGCCCTTTGAGTACAGTGAACTCATGTCATGTTCAAGAAAACAGTCTAGATGATTCCCAGCTTTTGACATGGCGCATTATCCTGCTGAAAGTAGCCATCAGATGTTGGTAACATTGTGGTCATACAGGGATGGACATGGTCAGCAACAATACTCAGGTAGGCTGTGGCGTGTTGCAACGATGCTCAATTGGTACCAAGGGGCCCAAAGAGTGCCAAGAAAATATTCCCCACACCTGACAACCACCACCACCACCGGAACCGTTGATCGAAAGGCCAGGATGGATCCATGCTTTCATGTTGTTGACGCCAAATTCTGACCTACCATCTGAATGTCGCAGCAGAAATCAAGACTCATCAGACCAGCTGTTTTTCCAATCTTCTACTGTCCAATTCGATGAGCTTGTGCAAATTGTAACCTCAGTTTTCCTGTTTCTTAGCTGAAAGGATGGCCCCCGGTGGTCTTGTGCTGCTGTAGCCCATCTGCCTCAAAGTTCGACGTACTGTGCGTTCAGAAGATGCTCTTCTGCCTACCTTGTTGTAACGGGTGGCGATTTGAGTCACTGTTGCCTTTCTATCAGCTCGAACCAGTCTGCCCATTCTCCTCTTGACCTCTGGCATCAACAAGGCATTTCCACCCACAGAACTGCCGCTCACTGGATGTTTTTTCTTTTCGGACCCATTCTCTGTAAACCCTAGAGATGGTTGTGGCGTGAAAATCCCGTAGATCAGCAGTTTCTGAAAATACTCAGACCAGCCCTTCGCACGACACCTGCCACGTTCAAAGGCACTCAATCACCTTTCCTTCCCATCACGGATGCTCGGTTTGAACTGCAGGAGATTGTCTTGGCCATGTTTACATGCCTAAGTTGCCGCCATGTGATTGGCTGATTACAAATTAAGTGTTAAAGAGCAGTTGGACAGGTGTACCTAATAAAGTGGTGAGTGTATATTTGTTCATATTCATGATAAACCCATCTTGGGATAGTATGTTTAGGGTAGCAGATACATGAGCTCTCAGGATTTCCTGGGACTTTGCCCGAATCAACCAGTCATCCAGATAAGGGACTACAAACACACTGGACTCTCTCAGAGTTGCCTTCAAGACCACTATAAGTTTGGTGAATACTTGGGGTGCTGAAATGATGGAAAAGGGTAGGCAAGTAATCTGTAGGTGTCTGGTTTCTTTCTGAAATATGTATGCTGGGTGTAGGTACTTCTTTTGATTTGGCAATATTGGCACATGTAGATATACATCTGTGAGGTCTATTTTGTCAAAGAAGTAATTTGGTTGTACCAGATTTATTACCAATCATATGGACTCCATTCGAAATTTTTCTTTACAAAGAATGTATTGAGGTAAGTGAAATGGATTACCAGCCTCCAATCTCCTCTATCTTTGAGAAGAGCAAACATAGGAGAGCAGACTCCCTTGAGGTGTTTTTTGGAAGCTCTTCCAATGCTCTTTTTAGAATAAATTCTTCCAACAACTGGCATACTACTGGGTTTACTTTCTTGTTTATGAAGTATTTTTCTTCTGGAAACACCTTGAATTTTAGACTAGAGAAATGGGAGAGGTTACCCATGCGACTTTGGAAGTATGGGTCCACTGAAGGGCAAACTTCTTGAGTCTTCTCCTATTGGAGAGGGATTCCTGTAGTCATTGGTCCTTCTGATCAGAGAACAGCTTTTTCTTAGGGAACAATTTGCTCTATTCTGTTTTATATTTGTGTTGTCTATAATTTTGGTGAAAGTTTCGCCATATCACGAGATTTCTAAATGGACGTCTTAGAAAGGTGCGCCTGGAGGGGGGGGGGGGAGAGAGAGTGAGGAACCTACTTTTCCTTAATCGCGGCAAGGAGGCCAGAGGTGTGGAGACTGTAGAGCCCATCTCCGTGAAAAATATATACTATGTTAGTTTACAGCATTGTAAAAACACCTACAGGGACTAAAAGCAGCAATAAATACCATGGGATGCAGAGGGGTCCGCCGCCTGGCAGAGCGCAGCTCCCCTAAGAGCCACATCACGTTAAATAAGGGTGCCAACTACCAGCTTCACCTCCGGAGGCGGAACCATCCCAACAAAATGCGTATCCTAGGGACAACAAAGAGGCGTGGAAAGGAAGTGCATCACACGCCACACTCAAGTACTTGCCCGGGCTCGCGCACATGAGCCGTCCAGATCTGTTTGGTGCATGCCCGGAAGTGTGGCTTCCACGCTAAGTGTAAGCAAATTACAGCGCTTGGTATCAAACAGGGACAGCAATCAATCCCAATATACCATATAGTTCCTGGGACAGTGTCATCCCAGAAACAGGGTAGAATATCAATCCCTGACTATAAAGCGAGAAACTCGATTCCTTGCTTCTATGACAGGAGAATTATCAATCCTCAATTCAAGGGCGAAATTCGAAACCTGGGAGATAACTCAATCCCTTATTCACAAAGTTAATATCTTCTTCGATCTTATAGAGACAAACAAAAATGAATCCTAACCTTCTCTCTCTCTTCTATATGCAGTGGTACCATGTAATTAGTTTAATTAAGTTCTTCTTTACTGCTAATTAACATGTCTCTTCTATCCGACAGTAGGAGGACACTAACCCTTATGTATATGCTGCCCTAGGACGAACAGGAAAGATAAATGATCCCCATTGAATTGACAATTGATTTAATTGTCCTCTAAAACACAAGGTTGTTTTTAAAATAAGAAATGAGGTCCTCTTTCATTCTATACATTTTAAAGAAAATTGAAAATCGCAGTTTCCAATAAAACAAAGTTATCATCATATATACCATATAAGTCTGGAGCGAGACGGAAAATACTCAGATTAATTTTTGTTGACTGAAAATAACCAGATTCTTATGAAATCTTAGTAGTGATGAATAGATTCTCCTCTCAGTCAATATTTCTTTTGCCTTGGCTACTAAGAGAATTAGAAACAGTGATGAAAAAGCCATAAATACCCAAACTTGCAAAGAGGTTTATATTAAAAATGTTAAAGATCTCAGAAGATGGTGAAACAAGTTGTATACTGTATGTGATCGTTTCTCATTACTTCTCTAACTTTTGGTTGTCTTTTTTCATAAATTGACATTTCTAGGTTCGCTTTGCCTTTATGAACACAGACTTCTTCAACATCAATGTCAAAATGAACAACTATATAAAAGGGAATGAACAGTGTAAACCAATTATCATTGATGCCCTACGAGCTATGTTTAACCTCAACACAAATGGCCACTCAAATACAGATTTAAGCCCCATGAGCCGACCCCGTCTTCCATGTGAAGTTTTGTTTGCAGTTGGTGGCTGGAGCGGCGGTAGCCCTACTAATGCTATTGAATGTTATGATTCCCGTGCTGACCAGTGGATCCAAATAACAAGTGAAGAAATGAGTCCAAGAGCTTATCATGGAACAGCATATTTGAAGGGGTATTTGTATATCATTGGTGGATTCGATAGTGTGGACTATTTCAACAATGTAAATCGTTTCGACCCAATTGAGAAATCCTGGCAGGAAGTAGCACCCATGCACTCAAAAAGGTGTTATGTCAGTGTTGCTATCCTGGATGAAAACATCTACGCAATGGGAGGCTTTAATGGCCATGTACGTCTGAACACTGCAGAGTGCTACGAGCCAAAAACCAATCAGTGGACCCAGATATCACCCATGAACGAGCAAAGGAGCGATGCCAGCGCCACTACCCTAAATAACAGGGTAAGGAGATAATGAACTTTATGCTCTGGTTCTCTCAATGAAATGTGTTGTTCCAAAAAATACAAACTTCCTTCCTAAGTTGGAAAAAAAAACATTTTTAATAAACAAGAAATTAATTTTTTAGTCCAACATCCAGAAGATTATTCCAGCATCGAATGCAAGTGTCTTGCACCCAAAGAATGTCTACTCTCCAGAATATGGTTTGGAATTTCTACAACCATAGCTTTAATTCTAAATCCACAGCAATGAAACCCACAATGAAAATCAGTTCCAGTGTTTTTTCCCCCGGAACATAAGTATAGGATTGGTATGAATCCCATACATATAGGATTATTGGCTAATAGCGCCACATCAATTAAGCTGCACCAATTATGGACTGTGTGTACATTGTAAGTAGAAAAGAAAAGTTGGTGCCATATTCTTAAAAACCATCTTTTCTTTATATCTTCATTAAAAATTGCAGTCAATACAGGGGAGAGGAAAAGCAGTAGGAGCATGTTCTAGGGACGACTCGTTTCACTCTAATCCTATCGCTTCATCTTGCCAAACTAGATGGAAATATGAAGCGCTAGGATTAGCGCAAAACAAGTTGTCAAAGAAAGTGCTCCTACTCCTTATCCTCTCCCCGGTATTTTTAATGAAGATATAAATAAAAAATTATTTTAAAGAAAATGGTTAGTGCCAACTTTTCTTTTTCACTTGCGATGTCTACATGAAAAAGTTTCTGGTATGGACTGTTGTATGAGTTAGAACACCACCAAAGAGACTACAAAAAGGGTCATATCTCCTTTATTTAAGGCGGAAGTACCTGGAGTAGCATATACTTCAGAGATAAGACAAACAATAGTGCCCCTTCAGATAACTCTCTACTACATAATGGGCCGTGTGTCCTTGACCAAATAAATCCCTATTATTAAGAGGTCTTACTTCTATGGGTATATATAAAATTGATGTCAATTTTTTTTTACAGATTTATATATGTGGAGGGTTCAATGGGAATGAGTGTTTGTTCACTGCTGAGATGTACAGCCCTGACACCAAGCAATGGAGCACAATTTCTCCAATGATGAACCGGAGAAGCGGAGTGGGAGCCATCGCCTATAGAGAAAAAGTATATGCGGTATGGAGGAGATATTTTGACATGAGACAAACCTTGAACATGAGTAAGCTTAGCAGTCACAGACCATAATAGATTATACAGTTCAACTTCATTGGAGATGACAAACCAGTCTAGTAATGGGCCACTTAGTCAGTTGGCTACCACTAGTCCTTTATTTTAAGGTCAATATCTTGTGATTAATCATCTGAAGAACCTTTGATGTGATCGTAGCTGAATGACCTTGAATTAATTGGACATGTGAAGCAGGGAGTGTTCAGCTTAATGATGCTACCAGTGTAGGAAGTTGTGAAGAACAAATCTGGCTGCTCATGGTGAACAGGTCAATAACAGTTTAGCCTTTGAGCTGTAAGCACTTTCAGTGCCTTGCGGATGTATTTGGCCCTTTTAAACTTTTCTACCTTTCGCCACATTTCATGCTTTAAACATAAAGATATAAAATTATAATTTTCTGGTGAAGAATCCACAACAAGTGGGACACAATTGTGAAGTGGAATGTATATTATGGGATATTTTAAGCTTTTGTAAAAAAAAAAAAAACCTAACAAGTGGGGCGTGCAATATTATTCGGCCCCTTTGTCAGGCTTCAGGGGTAGTGGACCCACTGGACCACTGCAGACGATGACACAAGCCGACATCTGGGTCCAGAGTCTAAGTGGCACCCGGTCACTTCACTAGAGCCTGCCGCAAAGTGGGATTAGATTTTCTGCGGTGTGGTATCGCCAGGTCGTCCCAGGTGTGACTTTTCCGCGGTGGCAGCCAAGGCGAGGTACAGAGTCGGAAGGCAAGTTCATGGTCAGGGACCAGTCGTGTCGGCAGCAAAGGTTCAGGCTCAGAGGCAGAGCAGAAGGTCAGGGCTGGCAGCGGAGGAGCGTAAATGGGAATAGGTCCGGGGTCACAATGGGGAATCCAATCACAGGCACAAGGCAAAGGAGTAAGCTTTCTCAAAGATCCGACAGGGAATGCTGGGGTGAGCCGGCTTTTAACCATTTCCTGAAAAGGAGCAGAACCAATAAGCGGATCGCTAGCCCTTTAAATTTTCTGAAGCTGGGGTGAGCGCCCTAGGAGACAGGGACGCGTGTGCACGGCTGCCGAGCAGGAGTCAGGAACGAGTATAGGTAAGAGGATGCCGAGGGGCACACGGTGGATCACGGGTGATCCCGCTACCCCAGACGTGGGTCGCGGGAGCAGTCAGGACAGTACCCCACCACATTCGGCCTCCCCCTCTTTGGAGACGGTGGCCCAGAATATTATCCTTGGGTTCCCAGGATCTCTCCTCTAGCTCGAACCCCTTCCAGTCAACCAAGAAGAACCACTTATCTCTCACCATCTTAATATCTAGGTCCTCCTTTACCTCAAAGATGTTGGTGGAGTCAGCCGAAGGAGCAGGAGGAGGTACTTGCCGGAAGAAGTGGTTCAGGATGGCAGGCTTGAGTAAGGAGACATGGAAGGAGTTTGGGATGCGCATGGTGGGAGGAAGGCACAGCTTGTAGGCCTCTGGATTGATGCGAGTGAGCACCTCGAAGGGACCCAGAAACAAGGACCAAGTTTATAGCCAGGGATCTTTAGCCAGACATACCTGGAGGACAAACTGACCTTGTCACCTGGAGAGAAGATAGGAGGAGACCTGCACTTCTCATCAGCCTGGAGCGTGGTTCGAGCAGAAGCCTGTAGCAAGGAAAGGCGAGTCTGCTCCCAAATGGACTTTAGATCTTGTACCAATTCTTCAACCGCAGGTAAGTTCGAGAACACAGGTAGAGGAAGAGGAGGGTGTGGATGCAGTCTATAGTTGATGAAGAAAGGTGCTGAGCCGGCAGAAGTGGAATCTAGGGAGTTATAGGAAAACTCCGCCCATGGCACCAGAGTGGACTAGTTGTCCTGACAGGCCATAATAAAATGGCGGAGATAGCAGCCCAGAGTATGGTTAATTCTTTCTACCTGACCATTAGACTGTAGGCGGAAAAAAATCCAACTTTACTTGTAGCAGGTTACACAGAGAACGCCAGAATTTGGAGACTAACTGAACCCCTCGATCAGAAACGATGTGCTAGGGAAGTCCATGGAGCTGGAAGATGTGATGGAAGTAGAGACTGGCAAGATGTGGAGCAGACGGCAGACCTGGAAGAGGGACAAAATGGGAAACTTTGGAAAAACAGTCAGTTACCACCCAGATGACAGTATTGCCTGAGGAAGGCGGTGTCAGGTTCGCTAGGGAGAATGCTGGGACTTCTGGTGGTGCCAGCAGCGTTCTCCGAACCCCGGCGCGTATCCGCGCAAACTCCACCTCTCGTCCTGGGCAGCGGCTGCTAAGATCTCGCGCTGTCTAGGAGTTGTGTTCGGAACTGCTGGGACTTGTGCTACCTCTGCTTGGTGCCTGGTTGTTCTGCACCATGAGGGGTTTATTCCCAGAAGCTGTCCAGCTCCCATCAGGTTCTGGAGGTGGAGTTCTGGCTGCATAAATTGCAGCTTCACTAGTCACCTGTGCCAGTGTTTGAAATCCCTTCTCCACTCGCTCAGCATTAGGTTTGACTTGCTCTGTATCTGTATCTGTATCGTTGTTGACCTCGGCTCGTTTTTGACATTGACTCTTTGCCTACTGATTTTGCTATTGACGTACCCTCTCGTTGTGAATCCGGCTAGTTTACTATTCTTTTGTGTTTTATGTTTGTCAGTCTGTTTGTGTTTCCCTTCCAC
Source organism: Engystomops pustulosus (assembly GCA_019512145.1). Lineage (NCBI taxonomy): Eukaryota > Metazoa > Chordata > Amphibia > Anura > Leptodactylidae > Engystomops > Engystomops pustulosus. The sequence continues at coordinate 189,978,333 of CM033645.1, forward strand.
ACTTATCAGTGTATTTCGAGTCTTCAAGTAGTCGCCCCACGGTTTAGCGTGGGGGGGCTATAGAAAGGGACAGAGGTTGGGGCTAGCTCAGGGCACACTATCCCCTGTCTTTTGTGTTACCCAATCTTAACAGGCGGAAGATCCGTGATGCAGTTTGTGAAACCACGGGCAGCTGGGTATTGGCAACGGCAGAAGGAGACCAGCAGTCTTGAGACGAGACGGCTTATTCCGGGCACAGGAAGTGCAGGAAGCCACAAAGTCCTGAACATCCTTGACCAGATCTGCCCACCAGTAGAATTGGGACATGAGGGCGACAGAGCCCAGGGTGCCCAGCCACACGTGAACAATGTCCCCAAGTCAGAATTATCTTCCGGTCTGACATAGGTCTTGCCAGGAGGTAGTTGTCGTAGGTCCACTGGAGTGGCCAGGACCAGTCGCTCAGGAGGGATGACATGCCGAGGAGCCGGTTCCTCCCCAATGACATCCGAGGCACGAGAGAGGGCATCTGCCTTGATGTTCTTCTCACCTGGACGAAAATAAAATGAGTGAATGAATCGAGTCACTGAGCAGTCTGGAGATTCTTGTGGTCAGTGTATATGCGGACCGGAAAACGAGCTCCCTCCAGGAGGTCACGCCACTCTTCTAAGGCAAGTTTAATTGCCAGCAGTTCTCAGTCCTCTATGGAGTAATTCCTCTTTGCTGAGGAGTCTTAGAGAAAAAGCCGCAGGTGAGGGGTCGGCCTTTGGGGCTCTTCTTCGTAAGCACCACTCCAGCCCCTACTGAGGAGGCATTGACTTCCAGACGGAAAGGCTTCTCTGTGTTGGGAAGTACAAGAACTGGGGCAGAAGCAAATGCAGACTTTAAGTTAGTTAGGGCCTCTTCAGCTGCCGAAGGCCAGAGTCAGCGGTTGGCAACCTTCTTGGTGAGCGCCACAATAGGAGACACCAGAGAGGAGAAGTGCGGAAGCCCAGAAACCGCTGTATAGTGCGTCATTGAAGAACATCAGATAGCTTGGCAGGATCCATCTGGAAGCCTCCGTCAGAGATAATATAGCCAAGGAAAGGAAGACTCCATTGGTGAAACTGGCACTTTTCAAGTTTGGCATACTTAGGTCCTTAGGCGACTGAGAACCTGTCGTACGTGGGACTGGTGGAACTCGAGATCCATAGAGAACACCAGAATGTTGTTAAGATAGACCACTACACAGGTATATAGTAGATCCCTGAAGATGCCGCTGACGAATTCCAGGAAGACGGCAGGTGCATTGCAAAGTCCGAATGACATCACCAAATACTCGAAGTGTTCATCAAGAGTGTTAAAGACCTTGCAACTGCAGATAAGGTAGGCCCCACAAAGGTCCAGTTTGGAGAAGACCTTGGCTCCACTAAGGTGGTCAAACAACTCTGTGATCAGAGGTAACAAATAGCGATTCTTAACGGTGACTTGTTATGATCGCGGTAGTAGGTTGTATGGACGGAGTGACCCATCCTTTTTGGTCACAAAGAAGAAGCCTGCACCAGCCGGGGAAGAGGATTTACGTGTCAACCCCCTCTGCAGGTTTTCTTTGATGTAGTCCGACATTGCAGCAGTTTCAGGTACAGAGAGTGGGTACACCTGACCCCGAGGAGGAGACGTACCCGGTAGGAGATCAATAGAGCAGTCATAGGGGTGGTGAGCCGGCAAAGTCTTGTCTCACTTCTTAGAAAAGACGTCAGCAAAGTCCTGATAGCAAGCTTGGGAACCACAGAAGAGGCCATGATGGGTACTGCATGAGGAATCACCATGCAGCGGGCCTGGCAATCTGGCCCCCAACAAAGAATCTCCCCCGTCTTCCAATTAAGCACAGGAGCTGCAACCATGGAAGACCCAGCAGGAGGGGCGAGGTGGCACGAGGCAGTAAATAAGGATAGTCTCTCTTTATGTAGGGCTCCAACTTGCAGGTACGAGGACTGTGTGTGGTACCAGACTGGATCAGAGAGAATCTGGCCACTGACCGAGGAGATGACTAGTGGCTTCTTGAGGCGGGCCACTGGGATGTGATGCTGAGAGACCAGAGCAGCATCCACAAAGTTTCCTGCAGACCTGGAGTCCAAGAAGGCACACACTTGAAACTGGCTACCTGTGCCAACGTTTCAAGTGTGGAGCGTTCCTGGGGAGAAAGTCGGGCTCTGTCCAATAGGATCCTCTGCAGAAGGCACAGCAGGAGTCTGAAGCGGCCTTTGGAAGGCACGGGCTTGCGGTTGCTCAAGACGTAGCTCTCTAGCGCGCTCCTTAAAACGAATATCAATCTGAGTGGCCAGAGTGATGAGACCACTCAGAGTAGATGGCAGGTCTTGTGCAGACAGTGCATCTTAAACTTGTCAAAGTCCTTTTTTAAAGGTCGCAGTCAGGGCTGCATCGTTCCAGGTGAGTTCAGAGGCCAGGGTACAGAACTGAACTGCATAGTCAACAACAAACAAGTCCCCTTGATGCAGCTTCAGCAGTGCAGTCTCGGCTGAAGATGCCCGTGGAGGTTCCTCAAAAACGGACTGGATTTCAGCGAGGAATGCTGTTAGAGTAGCCGCAACTGGATCTTCTCTGTTCCAGAGAGAAGTAGCCTAGGCCAGGGCCTTCCCGGAGAGGAGGCTGATGATGAATGCCACCTTAGACCCTTCTGTGACAAATTGAGATGGCATAAGTTCAAAGTGCAAGGAGCACTGGGTAATAAAGACCCTGAACAACATGGGGTCTCCATCATACGTTGAGGGCATGGAGAGTCTCAGTCTAGGTTCAGCGGCAGGCAGGCTAACCGGAATAGCAGGAGGGGCCACAGGAGCTTGACGTTGTTGCTGAGTAGCCATCAGTTGCTGCAACATGGCGGTGACTTGACCAAGCTGTTCTCCCTGTACGGCAATCTGCTGGGACCGCTGGGCCACAATGGTGGTAAGATCAGCCAGTTTAGGCAGCTGGACCTTGGAGGGGTCCATGGCCAGATCTTACTGTCAGGCTTCAGGAGTAAGGACCCACTGGACCACCGCAGATGATGACACATCTGGGACTGGAGTCTAAGTGGCACCAGTCTTCACCAGAGCCTGCCGTAAAGTGGGTTAGATTTGCTGTGATGTGGTTCCACCAGGTCGTTCCATAGGTGCGACCTTGTCCGCGGTGGCAGCCAAGGCGGGGTACAGAGTCGGAAGGCAAGTTCATGGTCGGGGACAGGCAGGAGGTCAAGACAGGCGACAGAGTTTCAGGGTCAGAGGAAAAACAGAAGGTTAGGGCTGGCAGCGGAGGAGTGTAAACGGGAACAGGTCTGGGGTCACAACGGGAAATCAAATCACAGGCACAAGGCAAAAGAGTAAGCTTTCTCTTAGGGATGTACCATGCAGATCTGGCAGGGAATGCTGGGTGAAACCGGCTTTTAACCATTTCCTGAAAAGGACCAGCACCAATCAGTAGAGTGCTGGGCCTTTAAATCTTCCAAAGCCGGCGTGTGCATGTCCTAGGGGATAGGGCTGCTAGCATGTCCGCCGGGCGGGAGCCAGAAGCGGGAACAGGTAAGAGGATGCGGGCCGCTAGCAGCACACGGAGGATCAAAGTTAATATTTTGTATTGCCACCTTTTGCTGTGATTACAGCTGCAAGTCACTTGGGGTATCAGGTCTCTATCAGTTTTGCACATCGACAGACTGAAATTCTTGCCCATCCTACCTTGGTAAACATCTGGAGCTCAGTGAGGTTGGATGAAGAGCATTTGTGAACAGCAGTTTTCAGCTCTTTCCACAAATTCTTCATTGGATTCAGGTCTGGACTGTGACTTGGCCATTCTAACACCTGGATACATTTATTTGGGAACCTTCCATTGTAGATTTTGCTTTATGTTTGGGACAATTTTCTTGGAAGATAAATCACCGTCCCAGTGTCAGGTCTTTTGCAGACTCCAACAGGTTTTCTTCCAGAATGGTCCTGTATTTGGCTCCATCCATCTTCCCGTTAGTTTTAACCATCTTCCCGTGCCCTGCTAAAGAAAAGCCCAAACCATGATGCTGCCCCAACAAGTGTAACAGTGGGGATGGTGCCACCACCATGTGTGACAGTGGGGATGGGGTGTTCAGGGGGATGAGCTGTGTTGCTTTTATGGCAAACATATTGTTTGGCATTGTGGCCAAAAAGATCGATTTTGGTTTCATCTGACCAGAGCACCTTCTTCCACGTTTGGTGGCTCCCAAGTGGCTTTTGGCAAACTTTAATTGAGACTTTTTATGGGAAACTTTGAGAAATTGTTTTCTTCTTGCCACTCTCCCATTAAGGGCAGATTTGTGCAGTGTATGACTGATTGTTGTCCTATGGACAACCTCTCCCACCTCAGCTGTAGATCTCTGCAGTTCATCCAGAGGGATCATGGGCCTCTTGGCTGCATCTCTTATCAGTATACTCCTTGTTTAAGATGAAAGTTTAGAGAGATGGCCGGGTCTTGATGGATTGCAGTGGTCTTATGCTCCTTCCATTTCAATATGAAGGCTTGCACACGGCTCCTCAGATTGTTTTCAGTTTGTGAACTCTTTTTGTTTCCAAATTCGGCTTTAAACTTCTCCACATCAATATCATGGACCTCCCTGGTGTGTTCCTTTGGTCTTCATGATGCAGGACCCTGAGACTATCACAGAGCAGGTGTATTTATACGGAAACTTGATTACACACAGATGGATTATATTTATCTTCATCAGTCATTTAGGACAACATTGGATTATTCAGAGATCAGAGACTGAACTCCTGGAGTGAGTTTGCTGCACTGAAAGTAAAGGGGCCAAATAATATTGCACGATCCACTTTTCAGTTTATTAGATGTTAAAAAAGTTTACAATATCCAATACATGTTGTTCCACTTCACAATTGTGTTCCACTTATTGTTGATTCTTTACCAAAAAATTGAAATTTTATATTGTTTTGTTTGAAGCCTGAAATGTGGCAAACGGTAGAAAAGTTCAAGGGGGCCGAATACTTTCACAGGGGACTGTAAACATAACACAGCTTTTCTTTGTTAGTGTGGTGGTGTATATCCTTTTTTCTCTGAAAAGAACTTATAAGTCCCACACAGTGTTATATTTTCGTTTTCAGGTTGGTGGTTTTGATGGACATAATCGTCTGAGAAGTTCCGAAGTTTACAGCCCTATCAGCAATACTTGGCATATGGTACCAGACATGTACACACCACGAAGCAACTTTGGAATTGAAGTAGTAGACGACCGTCTTTTTGTTGTAGGAGGCTTCAATGGATTTACCACAACATTTGATGTTGAATGCTACGATGAAACCACAAATGAGTGGTATGATGCCCACGATGTTAATGTCTACCGCAGTGCCCTAAGTTGTTGTGTGATATCTGGTCTCCCTAACATCAGAGACTATGCTGCCCCCCGAGATATCTTTTCCAGACATGAAGCTACATCTTCCTCCTCTGCAAGTTCACTACCAGTATCATATGACTTTTAAACACTAGTTTCAATAAAATAGCATTGTCCTCTGGATCTGAAGAGCAGTGCATGTATCAATTCCAGGGTGAAAGGTACAAGATTCTCCCAGACAAGGGGGTGGAAGTTTACAATATTTCACTGAAAACAATAGGATTAGCCCATTGGAACCCAACATATTCTGTCCATGGAGAGTTAGGAGGACACATTCACACAAAATGGGCATTCAATCTTATTTTGAAGGAAACATGCCACATGCAGAGGAATCTGCAGGAAACATGGAACAAAACAGAGAGATGTACATAAACCGATATGCTTTGATGGAAAAATCTTCAGTATACCATACATCTCCAGCTCTTCCTGCTCTATTACACTCTACCTGCTGATACAATACTATGTAAAATCTTCACAATTCCTCCTGCTCTAGAACATGCTTCCTGAAGATAGGACACTATGGGGCTCATTAACTAAGGGTCACGCTGCTCACTTTCGTCTGACTGTGCACCTTTTTCGGGGGTTCTTTTTCTCTACATCCAGCTGGCAAAAATATGGTAGGTCTGACCTGCCATCGTTTTTATTATGGTGACATGAATCATCTTAAATTTTAGGTACCTGAATAATTTAAGCCAGGTCGCCGAAAGGGGAATCTGGAGAGTCTAAACCTAAATGGTCTGAACGATGGGTTTACACTTACAGCTTTTCTTTGAAGGATATCGGATTTAAATTAGGTTCCGGTCGTTATCTACCTTCTAGCTTTATTCTCTCGGTACATGTCCACCAGGGTGATTTTTTCCACTGCATATATTTTATTAATTTTTCAAATTTTGTTAATTTTATATGGATTTAGTCTTCCTAGACAACTTCATAGTCAAGTTACCATATAATTTAATAGTAATATGAATATGGTAAAGATTATCTATATTTTTTTTAAGTTTCTGTCGTAGCTTTATCTTTTATGTAACATAGGATTGATGTTCAGTATGATCTATTCCCCCTGTAATTGAAGTATGGTCATTTCCAGATTAGGTCCCCCATTTTTGATATATAAATTTTGCTTATTGATTGGGGAGCCGCACAGGGCATTTTTTACTATATTAACAATTGGTAAGCTGAATGTATATTAGGGGTATATATTTATACTTGCAGTAGGTACAAAAAGTATTCAGACCCCGTTAAATTTTTTACTTTTTGTTTCATTGCAGCAAATTGGTAATATCAAAAAAGTTCTGTCTCATTAATGTGCACCGTGTCTTCATCTTGACAGAAAAAAACTGAAAAGTAGATATTTTTGCTAATTTATTAAACAAGAAAAACTGAAATATGACATGGCCATAAGTATTCAGACCCTTTGCTGTGATACTCATATGTAACTCACATGCGTCCATTTTCTTTTGATCCTCCTTAAGATGGTTCTACAAGGAAGAGGCAGAGGGTCCCCAAATCCAGGTGTGAATTTTTTTTTCCATCATTCCCAAAAAGACTCCTGGCTGTACTAGCTCCAAAGCTGCTTCTACTCAATACTGAGCAAAAGGGCTGAATACTTATGACCATGTGATATGTCAGTTTTTCTTGTTTAATAAATTAGCAAAAATATCGACATTTTTTTTGGAGGGGATGGGTTCTGTCAAGATGGGTGCAGAGTGCACATTAATGAGTAAAAAATTTTATTTTTGTTTATTTATTTTTTTGATCTTACCATTTGGCTAGAAACAAAGAGTGAAAAATTTAAAGGGGTCTGAATACTTTCCGTACCCACTGTATGTTTCAAATTACCTTAGTAATATGCACCAACCTCGACATACAGTGAACTGTTGGAGTCCTACACTCATGGCCAAAAGTTTTGAGAATGACACAAATATTATATTTTCACATGATCTGTTGCCCTCTGGTTTGTCAGATGTTTTTATCGCATACAGAAATACAAGTGCAATCATATTATGAGTAACAAAAGCTTTTATGGACACTTAGAATGAGTTAATGCAGCAAGTCAGTATTTGCAGTGTTGCCCCTTCTTCTTCAGGACCTCTGCAATTCTCCCTGGCAGCTCTCAATCAACTTCTGGACAAAATCCTGACTGATAGCCGTCCATTCTTGCACAATCAACGCTTGCATTTTGTCACAATTTGTTGGTTTTTGTTTGTCCACCCGTCTCTTGATGATTGACCACACGTTCTCAATGGGATTAAGATCTGGGGAGTTTCCATGCCATGGACCCAAAATCTCTATGTTTTGTTACCAGAGCCATTTAGTTATCACCTTTGCTTTATGGAAAGGTGCTCCATCGTGCTGGAAAAGGCATTGTTGATCACCAAACTGCTCTTGGAGGGTTGGGAGAAATTGCTCTTGGAGAAAATTCTTGTCCCATTCTTTATTCATGGATGTGTTTTTAGGCAAGACTGTGAGAGAGACGATTTCCTTGGCTGAGAAGCAACCACACACATGAATGGTTGCAGGAGGCTTTACAGTTGGCATGAGACAAGACTGGTGGTATCGCTCACCTCGTCTTCTCCGAACAAGCTGTTTTACAGATGTTCCAAACAATTGGAAAGGGGATTCATCAGAGAAAATGACTTTACCCCAGTCCTCAGCAGTCCACTCCCTGTATCTTTTGCAGAATATCAGTCTGTCCCTGATGTTTTTTTCTGGAGAGAAGTGGCTTCTTTGCAGCCCTCCTTGACACCAGGCATTGGTCCAAGTGTCTCCGCCTCACAGTGCGTGCAGATGCACTCACACCTGCCTGCTGCCATTCCTGAGCAAGCTCTGCACTGCTGGTAGCCCGATCCCAAAACACTTTTAAGAGACCATGGTTAACAGAAGAGAAACAATGATGCAAAGCACCAGCCTCCTTTTAAAGTGTCCAGTGGTATGATTCTTACTTAATCATGACAGATTGATCTCCAGTCCTGTCCTCATCAACACCCACACCTGTGTTACTGGACCAATCACTGAAACCATGTTAGCTGCTGCTTTTAAGGCAGGACTGCAATGAAGTTGAAATGTGTTTTGGGGGAAAAAGTTCATTTTCTAGGCAAATATTGACTTTATGTGTTTTGGGGGAAAAAGTTCATTTTCTAGGCAAATATTGACTTTGCAATTAATTGCTGTTAAGCTGATCACTCTTTATAACATTCTGGAATATATGCAAATTGCCATTATAAAACCTGATGCAGTAGACTTAATAAAAATTAACATTTGTTTAATTCTCAAAGCTTTTGGCCATGACTGTCGGAGATTAATAAAATGTGAATGTGAATCAACCCTATGCTTACGCATTACTTGTAGATTACTTGGACTAATTATGGCACGCATACATGGACCATTCTCGCATGTGCATTAGCAGAAATATACACATACTGGTTAGCAAGTGTTGATGCAGCTGCACATTCAGTTCGCTCTGAGATTGATCTAAAAGTTGAGCCACATGCGTGACTGACGTAATCAATGGGTAAGGGTTTAGGCTTTCAACTGAATACCACCTATGGATACTAGGTGACCCAGTATTGGTGACTTACTATCGGTCTCTATGATGTCACTATACATGACATCACAAACAGAGGCTTTATAGCCTGACCAGAGATGGAAACAGAGACAGTTAACTCCAAGGGAGGGCTGTATTGTTTATGTGTTTATGCATTTTATTTAGCAGCCTAGCGGATATAATGATTATAGTTACTACACAGTACAGTGACCTACAATTCCGTTGACCCAATTGTGATAGCCTATATATAAATAAATTGAGTTGTATGATCTGAGCTATCCTAGGAGCCACCAACTATTAGCTTATATTTGATCTACCAAGCAGATATCAGTGTAGCATAATATGTAGATGACAGTATGTCACACCAAGAATATAAGCTATTTTGATCACAAAATGTAATACAGGCAGTCCCCTAGTTACAGACGGACCTCTCTGCCCACTGTGACCTTGGGTGAAGCTGTCTGAATGCTTTACTATAGTCTCGGGCTTGATAATCCTTGGTCCCATTACAGCAAAATGTTTGAAGTCCAATTGTCACTGGAACGAAAAAAATTTCAACTTAGGAAAGAACCTAAAGAAACTATCTTGTATGTAACCCAGGGACTGCCTGTACAGGCAATTTGATGTAACAGATTTAATTCTATGTGGACATTCGCGTTTGTTTGTTATGTTACAATTTATCAAAATGACACAAATGTAAAACTCTTTCCTTAGTAGGAGAAATAGTGACTCCTAGTGTTGGAATGATATAACTATAGTTCTCACTAATCATCAACCTATACTTATAGCCAGTTTATGGGTCTTTAAAACAAATAGTGTTAAGTGTTTTACAAATACTTATTACTGAAGGCTAATCCCCTGTACATCTACAAGACATAACTAAATATCTTGATATATGCATTATACTTGTTCTTCGCAATTGCTGTATATTTTTATACTACCCTCAGGTAGTACAGGAGCACATGCCCCCAGTAGATATGTTGTCACAGCACCTGCCCCCAAATAGATAGCCACAGCACATGCCCCTACCAGATATATCGGTAGCCACAAGCACATTTTTTTGGGACCCCCAGTAGATATGTTGTTACAGCACCTGCCCCCAAATAGATAGCCACAGCACATGCCCCTACAATATATAGGTAGCCACAGCATATGCCCCCAGTAGATATTTAGTTACAGCACATGCTCCCCAGTACATAGGTAGCCACCAACAAGTAGCCACAGCAAAATAAAATAAAAAAAATTAATACTCACCTACCTGCACTCCCTGCAGCAGGATCCTCCTCACTCCAGTGCTCTTAATGCGGTTTTCCCACAAAGTAAAGTTAGGCCCTATCCACGGTAAGCGCAGGAACTCAAAATCTTGAACGTCCTTGACGCGATATGGTCACCAGTAGTAACGAAATATAAAAGTGATAAATCTCTGCACCCCAGGGTGCCCAGCCACAATGTCCCCAAGTTAGTATCCTCTTCTGAAGAGCTGGTTGGAAATGCCAGGAGGAAGCTGCCGTAGGTCCACAGAAGCAGCAAAAACCAGTCGTTCTAGAGTAACGATATGTTGAGGAGCCGGATTTTCCCCAACAACATGAGAGGCATGAGAGAGGGCAGCTTTGACATTCTTCTCGGCTGGAAGAAAGTGAATCAAGAAGTTGAACCGAGAAAAGAAGATGGACCAGCGGGCCTGTCGAGGTTTGAGATGCTGAGCAGTCTGGAGATACTGGAGAATCCTGTGGTCGGTGTAGATACAGACCTGGTGACGAGCTCCTTCCAGAAGTTAATGCCATTCTTCGAAGGCTAGCTTTATGACCAGAATCAACTATGGAATAATTCCTCTTTGCGGCTGAGAAGGTCTTAGAGAAGAAGCCGCAGGTGAAGGTTCGCCCTTCGAGTCCCTTCTGGGTGAGAATGTCTCCAGCACCAACGAATGAGGCGTCATCCTCTAGCAGGAACGGTTTCTCAGTATCAGGCCGGGTGAGAACGGAAGCAGAGGCAAAGGCAGACTTCAGCTTAGAGAAAACCTCTTCAGCCGCCGCAGGCCAGAATTTAGGATTGGCGTTCTTCTTCGTCAGCGCCACAATGGGAGATACGAGGGAAGAGAAATGTGGTATGAATTGCCGGTAATAATTAGCGAAGCTCAGGAACCTCTGAATAGACAGGAGCATGTGGTTTCCAGGGCTTTCCCAAAGAGAAGGCTGATCACGAAAGCCACTTTAGCACATTGGGGCAGATTTACTTACCCGGTCCGTTCGCGATTCCGTTGCGTGCATGCCGGTGCCGATGTGGCACAATACGATCGCGTGCGCCAAAATCCCGGGGCAATTCAGGTACAATCGGCGCAAATCGGAAATATTCGGGCAACACGTCGGGAAAACGCGAATCGGGCCCTTAGTAAATGACCCCCATTGTGTGACAAATTGTGTAAGCATTAGTTCAATATGCAAGGAGCACTAGGTGATAAAGCCTCTGCATAATTTGACCTCTCCGTCAAACCTGCTGGGCACGCAGGGTCGCAACCTGGGTTCAGCAGTAGACAGCGTAGCCATAGTAAAGGATGGTACCGCAGCTACTCGACGCTGGTGCTGGGTTGCCAACAGTTGCTGCAAGATAGTATTGAGTTGTCCAAGTTGATGGCCTTGTGCGGCAATCTGCTGGGTCACGATGGTGGAGAGATCAGCCAGTTCAGGTAGCAGAACCTTTGTCAGGATCCACGGATCTTACTGTCAGGATTCAGGGGTAGTGGACCCACTGAACCACGGCGGAGTCTAAGTGGTACCGGGTTTTCTCCAGAGTCCGCCGCAAAGCGGGTTGGACAAGCTGCAGTGTGGTACCACCAGGTCGCTCCACAGGCACAACTTTGTCTGTCGTGATGACCAAGGAGAGGTACAGAATCGCGAGGCAGAGACAGAGTCGTAGACAGGCAGCACGGGATTATAGTCGGGGATGTAACGCCAATTATCGGCGTGCTGGCCCTTTAAATCTTACAGAGCAGTTGCATGCACTAAGAGGCGGGTACAGGGACCGCCGCTGGATCCAGGGAAGGAAAGTAACGCTGCAGACACGATCCAGGGGCACAGGGAGGCACACGGGTGCCATTGCTGGGAACACCGTTAATGTGGAGGATTGATTCCTGTGGGAACACCCCTAATATGTGATTGCCCTAAATCCATATTTGCATATTTAATATAAGTTTTTGTATCAGTGATACCCTGATATTTTATTCCAGACACGCAAAGCACATACTAACCTGATTTGAGCCCCCCTTAATTGCATAATATTTCTCTTTTTGCTTCACCTACAAAGACATTTAGAGAAAGGGATGAAAAAGCCATAAATACTCAACTTGCAAAGTTAGTTCATATTAAAAATGTTAAAGATCTCAAAATATGGGGAAACAAAGTTATATACTGTTAGTTTCTCATTACTTCTCTAATTTTTGGTTGAACATTGTAAACTAATTATCATTGATGCCCTTTGAGCTGTTTTTGACCTCAACACAAATGGCTACTCAAATAAGTATTTCAAAAGCCTTTATGTGAAGCCTTGTTTGCAGTTGGTGGCTGGAGCAGAGGTAGCCCTACTAATGCTATTGAGCTTATCATGGAACAGCATATTTGAAGGGGTATTTGTATATCATTGGTAGATTCGATAGTGTGGATTATTTGAACACTGTAAAATGTTTTGACCCAATTGAGAAATCCAGGCAGGAAGTAGGTCCCATGCACTGATATCACCCATGAATGAGCAAAGGAGCGATGCCAGCGCCCTACACTAAATAACAAGGTAAGTAGATAATGACCTTTTTGCTCTGATTCTCTCAATGAAATGAGTTGTTCCAAAAGATCCAAACTTCCTTCCTATTTTGGCAAAACAAATTTAATAAACAAGAAATTCATTTATTAATCAAATATCTAGAAGATTATTCCAGAATTGAATCCAAGAAGTGCAGAAGCCTACAATATCAGCAATACCAGACATGTAAACAACATGAACCAACTTTGGAATCAAGTAGTAGACGACTGTCTTTTTGTTGTAGGAGGCTTCAATGGATTTACCACAACATTCGATGTTGAATGCTATGATGAGGCCACAAACGAGTGGTATGATGCCCACAACAAGAATATAGAAGGAGGTATGGGTACCGCACACTCAAAAGTAGGTGGTACACATGTAAGATTCTCAATCCAATTTAATAGGATATGGAGACACGGCACACATCAAATAGATTCAGTTTTCTTTTAATTCAGATATGATATTGTCAGGATCAGTGGATTCTCTGGACCACCGCGGGAGATGGAACTAGCCGAAACCTGGGACCGGAATCCAAGTGGCACCTGGTTTTCACCAGAGCCCGCCGCAAAGCGGGTTGGACTTGCTGCTGCAGGATACCACCAGGTCGTTCCCAGGCGCGACTAGCCCGCGGTGGCAGCCGAGGTTGAGGTACCTTAGCAGAAGACAGTCTCGTAGTCAGGTCCAGGCTCGGGGTCAGGGTCAGGGCAGGCGGCAGAGATGCGAGGTCAAGTCCAAATCCGGGGTCAGCAACGGGAGGTCCAGGCAGGTGGGAACGGGAACACAGGCACACGGAACACAGCAACACGGAGGAACTCGGGTAACACGGCTACACAGGACTCGGGAGCGGAGACACACAGGAACGCAGGAATACACAGGAACGCAGGAATAATCACCAGCAAGCTTTCTCTTAGGCTGTGAGGCACAAAGATCCGGCAGGGAACACAGGAAGAGGCAGGATTCTTAAAGGTGAGGTGTTCAGCCAGTGCACCAATTAGCGGTGCGCTGGTCCTTGCATCCATGCATGCTGCCCCTGCTGTTTCCTGTCCATTTCCGTGGTGTTTCCATCCTTTTCTGAGGTTCCCAGGTGTTTGGCCAAGCTTCCCTGTGCAGAGCCTTGGTCCCCTTGAAAAATGCTCGAGTCTCCCATTGACTTCAATGGGGCTCGTTATTCGAGACGAGCACTCGAGCATCGGGAAAAGTTCGTCTCGAATAACGAGTACCCGAGCATTTTAGTGCTCGCTCATCTCTAATTAGCACCCTTTTTCATAAGCGCCACTATCGGCGCCACCAGAGATGAGAAATGTGGGATAAATTGTCTATAATAATAAGCAAAGCCCAGAAATCTTTGTATAGCTCGCAGTCCCATTGGGCGTGGCCATTGAAGAACCGCAGATAACTTGGCAGGATCCATCTGCAAACCTTTATCAGAAATTATGTAGCCAAGGAATGGAAGGCTCTTCTGATGAAACTGGCACTTCTCCAGCTTGGCATAGAGGTGGTTCATCCTGAGGCGGCTGAGAACTTGCCGTACATGAGACTGGTGGGACTCTAGATCGGCAGAATACACAAGGATGTCATCCAGGTAAACCACAACACAACTGTACAATAAGTCCCAGAAAGTCCGAAGGGCATAACTAGATATTCAAAATGCCCATCACGGGTGTTAAAGGCGGTCTTCCACTCATCACCCTTCCTGATGCGGATGAGGTTGTAGGCCCCACGAAGATCCAATTTTGAAAAAATTCTTGCACCCCGCAGATGATCAAATAGCTCCGTGATAAGCGGCAGAGGATAGTGATTCTTAACGGTGACCTTGTTAAGACCACAATAGTCTATACAGTGGCGGAGAGAGCCATCCTTTTTAGTGACAAAAAAGAAACCAGCGCCAGCTGGTGAGGAGGATTTGCGGATGAAACCTCTTTGCAGATTTTCCTTAACATATTCCGACATAGCGGCAGTCTCAGAAACCGAGAGCGGATACACCCAACACCGTGGTGGAGAAGATCCAGGCAGCAGGTCAATGGGGCAATCATAGGGACGATGTGGCAGAAGGGTCTCGGCTTGTTTTTTAGAAAACACATCTGCAAAGTCCCGGTACGGAGCTGGAAGTCCCTCCTGAGGCTTGGGAGACAAGGTAGTAGTCCTGAGAGGGAGCGGATGTGGAACCGTCATGCAGCGTGAGGAACAATCCGGACCCCAATGGAGAATCTCCCCAGAAGACCAGTCCAGAACAGGGGCATGATGCTGCAACCAGGGGAGACCCAGCAGGAGAGTGGAAGTGCACTGTGGCAGCACAAAAAAGGAGAGTCTCTCTTTATGTAATGCACCAACTTGAAGGAGCAGGGGTTCAGTGCGAAACCAGATGGGCACGGAGAGAATATGGCCACTGACTGAGGCAATGGACAAGGGCTTCTCAAGACGAACCACTGGGAAGTGATGCAGGGCGACCAGTGCAGCATCTACAAAGTTCGCTGTGGAGCCCGAATCCAGGAAAGCGGAATCCTGGACCGGAGTACCGGTGCCAATGCTGAGGAGCACGGGGAGAATCAGGCGTGGAGAAGCTTTATTCACACCTAGGGACGCTTCTCCTGAGAAGCCTAGGTGCTGGCACAATTGTGCTGTGGGCTGGCACAATACATGCACAAGTTCTCATGACGTCGTCTGGAACGCTCTTGTAGAGTGAGCCGGGTTCGGTCAACTTGCATGGGTTCCTCAGCAGAAGATTCTGGTGGGGCTGGAACGGCCTTTGGAAGACTGGTGCCAGGCAAGGAATGCGTCTAACACGGCCTTGGGGATACTCGGAGCGTAGTTCCTCAGCGCGCTCCTTAAACCGAACGTCAATTTGAGTTGCCAAGGTGATGAGGCCACTCAGGGTAGATGGAAGGTCCTGAGCTGCTAGTGCGTCCTTGACCTGCGCAGAGAGCCCTTTCTTAAATGTAGCGATGAGGGCTGCATCGTTCCAAGCAAGTTCGGAAGCCAGGGTGCGGAATTGAACTGCGTACTCTCCCACAGATGAGTTGCCCTGACGAAGGTTCAACAATGCAGACTCTGCAGAGGAGGCTCATGCTGGTTCCTCGAAGACTGACATAACCGGGTCATCTCTGTCCCAAAGCGGAGTAGCCCAGGCCAGGGCTTTCCCGGAAAGAAGGCTGAGGACAAATTGCAACGGCATGAGTTCTATGTGCAAGGAGCACTGGGTTATGAAGCCCCTGCACATCTTGGGATCTCCATCATACTTGCCGGGCAAAGAGAGGCGTAGCCTGGGTTCAGCAGCAGGAAGATAAGCCGGGGTAGCAGGAGTCGCAGCGGCCACTTCAGGAGACTGTTGCTGATGTTGGGTAGCTAGTAGCTGTTGTAGCATGGCGGTGACTTGCTCTAGCTGATTCTGCTGTGCTGCAATCTGCCGGGACTTGTGGATCACGATGGTGGCTAGATCAGGCTGACTGGGAGGAGGAGCCTCGGCGGGATCCATGGCCGGATCTTACTGTCAGGATCAGTGGATCCTCTGGACCACTGCGGGAGATGGAACTAGTCGACACCTGGGACCGGAATCCAAGTGCCACCTGGTTTTCACCAGAGCCCGCCGAGCAAGTGGGTTGGACTTGCTGCGGCAGGATGCCACCAGGTCATTCCCAGGCGCGACCAGCCTGTGATGGCAGCCAAGGTCGAGGTACCTTAGCAGAAGACAGTCTCACAGTCAGGTCCAGGCTCGGGGTCAGTGCAGGCGGCAGAGATGCGAGGTCAAGTCCAAATCCGGGGTCAGCAACGGGAGGTCCAGGCAGGTGGGACGGGAACACAGGCACACGGAACACAGCAACGCGGAGGAACTCGGGTAACGCGGCTACACAGGACTCGGGAGTGGAGACACACAGGAACGCAGGAATACACAGGAACGCAGGAATAATCACCAGGAAGCTTTCTCTTAGGCTGTGAGGCACAAAGATCCGGCAGGGAACACAGGAAGAGGCAGGATTCTTAAAGGTGAGGTGTTCAGCCAGTGCACAGTGCAATTAGCGGTGCACTGGGCCTTTTAATTTTCGGCTGAGCCGAACGCTCGCCCTAGGAGGCGGGGACGCACGCGCACGGCAGTCCGGGGAAGAGCAGGAGCCGGGAGAGGTAAGTGAGACTAGGGAGCAGCGGGGGCACACGGAGGAGCACGGATGCGCCCACGCAATGAGACAGGGATCGCGGGAGCACCCGTGACAACTATCAGAAACAGCTTTTAGGAAAATTGTTAACCCATTGATATCTTCATAGTAATTAAATCAAAATGGTGAAATTTAAAATGGTACATTTTTTGTCAGTAATACATTCATTTAGCCCTAAAATTTACAAATTTCCAAAAAATAAAAAGAGAAAAACCATCTTAAAATATGTTACACAATTTCTCCTCAGTACAGAGACAGCCCACATGTGTAGAAAATAGTGGACCTTGGATAAAGAGTTTTTATAATTTGTTCAGGTAGTCCAGAAAGAAAGTTAGATGCCTACAGAATATCCTATTTAAAAAAAAACCTCTTTTTGTGGTATAAATGTTAGAAGTGCTATAAGTCATGCAATGGCTTTCCTTTAGGAAAGCACTAATGGTCTACAATATGGGACATAGAAAATAAAAGGTAATTTAAATTCAAATTAATTTAAATTAATACAATAATAAAAATGCAATGCTATACCTTAGGTAATAGGAACTGGTTTAATTTCATGGGAATATATTTGATTTCCAAAATGCTATATGTATAAATAACTCCAACACGAAGCCATACTAATGCTCATTCTACAGTTCTCCTGAAACATGCAATAAGACTTTTCTAACCATATTTTGAAGAAGAAATATTAGTGTGCAATGAGCTGATGATCAAAAGTCAATTACAATAAAACAAGGTATGTTGAGACCTGTGGTGAAATGTCACATATTTGTTACATTAATGAGAGTCACTAAATTTCAACATTCCAATTTAAAAATATGAAACCTGGAGTCCACAGGAGAACACTGTATTTTATGCGTGCAAGTACTTGTTCAGGACCTTGGAAGGTCCAAAGGACTTGAAACCACAGGTTGAAAGCAGGCAAAATGGACGCATCCTCCATTCCCTAAGAAGCTTGATTCTAGTACCATATGTAGGTGAATTCTAGGCTTGTAGGCACTATAATATTCATACAGCCCAGGGCCCATGACAGTCTTAATCCACACCTCCTTAGCCGTTCTCATGGTTTCCCATCAAAGTTAACTAAAATTGAACACACACTATAGGGAAGGGGGAAAAAATATTGATTACAAGTGCAGAATATCTGTAATAATGTAATTAGCCTTCCCTGTAATTATACTCATGGGGCTTGTTGGAAAACATGAATCAGAACCTATCTTTCAACCCCCAAACGGAGACGGGTGAAAAAACCAACATAAACAGCAGAACAACGTAATCAATAGTACAAAATGTAAATTTTATTGGGTCAAGGGGGCACACGGAGGAGCACGGATGCGCCCGCGATCCGAGACAGGGATCGCGGGAGCACCCGTGACACATACACCTTACAGTGCAGCCCTCAGAACATTGTGAGGACCGCACCCCATAACCTCCGTGGCTCCTGAGCTTATACACTCCTGAATACGGGCCACACGTACAGCGCACTTACATTTGTAGCACATGTCCAAACCTCTCACTACATGCAGTTCATCTCTTATCGTTCTTTGACACTTTCATATCCTAAGAGTCATTTCCACCCACAGTCCCAAAACCACGTGAAGTGAAGTGCATTTACATGTCAAAATTTATGTCCAATCAAAAAGTCCTTAAAGGACGCCTGTCATCAGGTCTGTGTCACTTGTCCTGTCACCTCTTCCTGTTGGAGCAGCTCACAAGGATCCATCCCAGCCTTTATCTAGTTATTTCATACATTATTCATTGTAAAATCATCTATTTTTTATCATGTAAATGAGGCTGGTCACATGGTCAGAGGCAGTGATGTCACCCCTGTTCCCCCTCCCCTCTCCTCCCCCTGCTCATGTCGGTGTGTAATGTATAGTAAAGCATTGCTGGTGTGTGTGCTGCATCTGCTGACATGCTGCATCCTCCTAATATACAAGGTGAGGAAGAGCAGCTTGACTCTCCCATACAGGCCACGCTAAGTTTCATTTGCTAGATTCCCTGTTTGCCTGCACATTAGAGGTGATAGGGGACGTATAGGGGCACGTTTACTAAGGGTCCGTGGACCGCATTTTCGTAGGGCTTCCATACTTTTTCCGTTTTGCGATGCATTTAACTGGGGTTTTTGCCGCATGGATCAGATTTTGGCACAATTGCGACGACTTTCATGCGACACAAATTGGGGGCGTGGCCATCGGACAACCAGACTAATTAGGACTAAGTGCAGGATTTAACATTCAATATTGTGTCGCAAGCCATGCACTTACATGCACCGGGAAGAAGAAGGTGAACTCCGGCAGACCTCAGCGGGGAAGTAACACATGCTGCACGATCTTAGTGAATCGTGGCAGCTCAGAATCCTCGTAGGACAATGCACTTCGGGGATCGAGTCGGGACGGGTAAGTAAATGTGCCTCATAGTGTTTGAAATATTTTATTTATTAATTGTGATATGTGGAGTTCTCCTGGATACATATAATGTGTAGGCCATGAATATATCGAAACCAGAGCCTATTGAGGTATTTTGTCTCCTTTCCAGTTATTCCCGCACGGTCCGTTTTTTATGTGATGTTTTTAAGTGTATATCTTTTAATGGAGTGTTTTTATTGAGATTTTGTGTGATGAATTCTATGTAATATGTTAGATTTTTCATATAATGGCTTGTAATTAATTATTGGATTTATATCTGGTTTGCTCTAATGGAGGTTTGAATAGGTATTATGCTCATATGATTTGGTTTCTCTGGATTTTGAGTTGTAAGATTTATCAATATACATTCCTGCCTGGAGCCACGGTACAAGCAAAATCTTTCCACTCTCATCCCTGGAGAGGAAAGGAGGCCCTGGTGCACAAGCTGAAACAGTATTTCCCTTCTGACAGCGCTAGCAGCGTCCAGCACTGGCAGGGGTACGCTTTACAAGGCCTTTGCCAGTTTTATGTCACCCCAGCAAGACACTGTCACCTGTCCCCAGTCTCGGCAGAGTAGGGCTGATCTTTACAGAAAGATGGTGAGGGAGTACGTAGCTGACCATACCATCGTCCTAAATGATCACACAGCTCCCTACAACTACTGGGTTTCAAAGCTGGACATGTGGCACGAACTGGCGCTGTACGCCTTGGAGGTTCTTGCCTGCCCTGCCGCTAGCGTGTTGTCCGAGCGGGTTTTCAGTGCTGCTGGTGGCATCATCACCGATAAGCGTACACGCCTGTCGACTGGCAGCGCTGACAGGCTGACGCTTATCAAGATGAATAAAGCCTGGATTTCTCAGGATTTCCATTCTCCACCAGGTGAAAGAAGCTCAACCTGAATAATGTATGCACTCCTCCTCCTCATTGTCCTCCTTCTCCTCCTCTTTGTACACTAAAGCAGAGGAAACTGGCTATTTTTTGCCAGGGCCAACTGGCTCTAGCTATAGTACTCTATGTATTTAATTTTTCTGGAGGGCCACCTACCCGGTCCTCTGGTTTGAAAACTTTTTTGGACTGCCACATACAGGCACTATCCAAATTAAATTGTCTCCATAGCAGCCTCTACACGTCGTCTTTTTAGCTGCCTCCACACGTTGTCTCCATTGCTACCTCCACACGTCATCGCCATAGCTGCCTCCAAAAGTCGTCCATATAGCTGCCTCCATACATGGTCCCCTTATCAAACGAGCTGTGTCAGGCAGAATTTTGGGTTGGGTTACCAATATTATTTCAGCGCTTCTTGTGCATCTGTTTACATTCCCCTCACCCGCCATATCCCAAACTTATAAGAACGCTACTACACTTGATCTTATACAAAAGGTTCTTAGAAGTGTTTGGGGAGTAGCCGAGAGACAGGGGCTTGGATTGGCGAAAGCTCGCCTGGCAGCGGAGCGCCAGCTCCATCCCAAGATCCAACTAACATAGTTTTAACTGCAGCACCTTTAATCTACTACTAGTTCACTGCCTCCATACATCGTCCCCTTATCAAACGAGCTGTGTCAGGCAGAATTTTCAGGTGTTTCACCAGATACATAGTGGAACTCGGCCCATCTGTCGCCGCCATGCTGGAGACCTGAAGTTGCAATCGTAGCAGCGCAATATGGATGCCCCATACTGTGGCTCTTAATCATGGAACCATTTCCGAAAAAACTATTAAAAATAGAACCACTATGGTATTCCATTATTCCTACGTGAAATACTCAAACAACCCGGCCTGCTTTGAAAATTATAATTTTTTCAAAGTAAACGCTTCTGGCCCCCAGGCCCATTTTGGGTGGGGAGGAGCCGAGAGACAGGGGCTTGGACAGGCGAAAGCTCGCCTGGCAGCGGACCGCCAGCTCCATCCCAAGATTAGGCAGCCTCAGAGGCATCCATGCATGCTGCCCCTGCTGTTTCCTGTCCATTTTGCCTCCACGATCCTCCACAGCGTCCACCAATGTATCCATGCGCAACTTTCAACTCTCTATACCCCAGACGCTGGAGCACGAGAGGATATGCAGCACATCATCCCCTTATCAAACGAGCTGTGTCAGGCAGAATTTTCAGGTATTTCACCAGATACATAGTGGAAGTCGGTCTATCTGTCGCCGCCATGCTGGAGACCTAAAGTTGCAATCATAGCAGCGCAATATGAATGCCCCATACTGTCACTCTTAATCATGGAAGTCGTCTCCATGGCTGCCTCCACATGTCGTCCCCTTATCAAAAGAGCTGTGTCAGGCTCATTTTTTGAGTGTTTCACCAGATACGTTATGGAACTTGGTCACTATGTCGCCACCATGCTGTGTTATCGACTAAATATACCGTCAACCTTTTGTTCACATAGGAAATCATTTCAGCGCTTCTTGCTCACCTCCTTTGGTTCCTCTCTGCCACCCATTGGTTTGAAGCCTGAGTCCATTTAGGGTATGTCGCCATGACACTCTCTAGCCTGCCACTGCTGCCGCTGCCTCTGCATGCCGTCCCCTATAGTGTCAGGGTCAATTATTGCATGTTTTAGATGCTATCTAGCCCCATTAGGTCACTCTGTCATGGCCATGCTGTTGCCCATAATTTTGGCATAATGGTGCGATTAAGCAGCCTCAGAGGCATCCATGCATGCTGCCCCTGCTGTTTCCTGTCCATTTCCGTGGTGTTTTCATCCTTTTCTGAGGTTCCCAGGTGTTTGGTCAAGCTTCCCTGTGCAGAGCCTTGGTCCCCTTGAAAAATGCTCGAGTCTCCCATTGACTTCAATGGGGCTCGTTATTCGAGACGAGCACTCGAGCATCGGGAAAAGTTCGTCTCGAATAACGAGTACCCGAGCATTTTAGTGCTCGCTCATCTCTACTCATCACCAAACTGCTCCTGGAGGGTTGGGAGAAGTTTCTCTTGGAGGACATTCTGGTCCCATTCTTTATTCATGGATGTGTTTTTAGGTAAGACTGTGAGAGAGCCGATTACCTTGGCTGAGAAGCCCCCCCCCCCCACACGCACACATGAATGGCTGCAGGAGGCTTTACAGGTAGCATGAGACAAGACTGGTGGTATCGCTCACCTTGTCTTCTCCCAACAATCGGAAAGGGGATTCATCAGAGACAATGACTTTCCCCCAGTCCTCAGCATCCACTCCCTGCACCTCCTGCAGAGTATCAGTCTGTCCCTGATGGTTTCTGGAGAGAAGCGGCTTCTATGCTGGCCCCCTGGACACCAGGCCTTGCTCCAGGAGTCTCCGGAGTGTCACAGTGCGTGCAGATGCCTCACACCTGCCTGCTGCCATTCCTGAGCTCTGCGATGCTGGGAGCCCCATCCCCAAGCTGAGACACTTGTAAGAGACGCTCCTGGCGCTTGCTGCTCCTTCTTGGGCCCTGGAGCCTTTTTGGCAACAATGGAGCCTCTCTCCTTGAATTCCTTGATGATGCGATAGATCGGTGACTGAGGTGCAATCTTTCTAGCTGTGATACTCTTCCCTGTTCGGCCAGTTTTGTGCAGGGCTGACTGCACGTGTTTCTTTAGAGATAACCATGGCTAACAGAAGAGAAACAATGATGCCAAGCACCAGCCTCCTTGTAAAGTGTCCAGTGGTGTGATTGTTACTTAATCCTGACAGATAGTCCCCAGCCCTGTCCCCATCAGCACCCGCCCCTGTGTTACTGGAGACATCACTGAAACCATGGCAGCTGCTCCGCCTAAGGCGCCTGCAATGAAGTTGAAACTTGTTTTGGGGGAAAAAGTTCATTTTCTAGGCAAATATTGACTTTACAATTAATTGCTGTTAAGCTGATCACTCTTTATAACATTCTGGAGTATATGCAAATTGCCATTATAAAACCTGATGCCGGAGACTTTGTAAAAATTAACATTTGCATCATTCTCAAAACTTTTGGCCATGACTGTATTTCTCCTTACCCGGACACCAGACTTATCAGCTATTCAGATCCTTGTCATTTAGCTGCAGTGTTATTGTCCTTCTCCTGGTGGTGAAACAATCTTTTTGCAGCCTGTTCTCCCACCCCTGGTGTATACAGTCCGGCTCCGTGTCTTGTTATTTGCTGTATATAGGAGATTCTTTCCTTGGAATCTCTGGAATGCAAAAAATCAAACCTTCCTTCCATGAATTTTGATCTTCTCATACATTAGATGTTGTTCTGTGTAGTAATAAAACTTGTAGCCTCCCCGTCGGGGAATCGAACCCCGGTCTCCCGCGTGACAGGCGGGGATACTCACCACTATACTAACGAGGAATTGCTATGGTAACCCATCACAGGATGGACTTCTTAAAGGGATACATCAGATTATGGGAAGTATGGAGTGATACTTGTGGTTTAGTTTAGTTTAGTTTGTTTCTAGTTCCCGGCCTCAGCTTTCTATCAGCGGTACCAGATCAGTCCCTCTTTTATCTCCATACATTCCCTCTACAATCACTGGGACCCGAAATCAACAAGTAAATATTATGAAAACTATGAAAGGCTCCGCCCCTTTCCCCTCCCCTGATGCCCGATTCAAATGTGAGATTACAGGACAATAGGACTTTCTCAGGACTGCGCTGCTGAGATTGTGTTATTGGCACAGAATCCTCTAGCAGGTCCCCCCTGTGTCCTAATCTACCTGTCCCCAACTTCATTCCCCGATTTCTCAGCACACTCAATTGCGGCCTACTAAAGCCTGAAGCCAGGGCCCAGATTTTACACTGGTGGTCCAACCGCATACATGGTCAATTCTGAAAATACAGAAAATCCATATTCTATTTGTAGCCGCGTGACATCAAAATTAATTATCCAAACATTTCAAAAATGATGAAAATGTAGAGTAGACGAATGGGAAATGTTATTCAGCAACTTATTTAGGTGGTAAATCGATCTGCCTGAAAATGTAATGATTTCGAAATTTTGTAAAAGGGAAATTTTTTTTTTTTTGTTAATAAATGCAAAACTTATCAGCCAAAATTTACCACTAAAATGAAGCACAACATGTGGGGAAAAAACATAACCATATAACCATATATATAGCGACGCAAGTCAAAATCCAAAAAATGGGGCTGAGCCTAAAGCTACAAAATGGCTGCGTCCTTAAGGGGTTAACAAGTAAACATTAGGAAACCTATTTATAGCTCATCCCCCTCCCCCGGTGTCATTGGAAAGCTAAACGACTATGCAAACAGAATAGTTTGGTGAGTTGGGGTGTGGTGAGTATATAGGAGACACTGAGGAGCCAATGGGTAGCAATGTTTAGAATTTTTGACTTCCAAAAAAAGTTGGGATGGGATAAAGATAGGAAAACATCAAAATTATGAGTAAAAGTCGGTCCCTTGGCCTTGAAAGTATTTTTCCCTAAAACCAGGCCATGATGTTTGGGCCATAAAATCAGGATCTAAAGGAGCCGGATCCTATTGTAAAACCTAATGGCCCGATGTGAGGCTTCTAGAAACTTCCATCACTGAGGTCAGTAAACGGTGATGTCCGGTGTAGTGGAGGTCACATCTAGAAACCCCATCTTACCGTATACATCAAAGAGATATGTGCCATAATATATAGATGTGGAAGCATAAGAGATGTCATACAGCCCGGGCTCATAAAAGCCTCCAGCGTACCCCGAGCCTTCGTCATGTCATCACTGGCCGGTGGGGCTACGGGGGATGTGGACTTCTACTTAGATGGAAGTCTCCATATACAAACTTTCATACTCTGGGGATCCCTAGTGGATAGATTGTGTATTTCTCCTTACCCGGACACCAGACTTATCAGCTATTCGTATCCTTGTGATTTAGCTGCAGTGTTACTGACCTTCTCCTGGTGGTGACACAACCTTTCTTCTTGTAGACTATAAGTTGCAGCGTGTTCTCCTATCCCTGGTGTATACAGTCCGGCTCCGTGTCTTGTTATGTGCTGTATATAGGAGATTCTTTCCTTGGAGTCACTGGAATGCAATAGCAAAAATTTTAAACTTCCTTCACTTCCATGAATCTTGATCTTCTCATACGTAAATGTAGTTCTGTGTGTGGCACTGGGCTGAATTTGTGCCAAAGTTTGTGAGTTTTGAAAAGTTGCACTTTATAAATCTGTACATAATGAATGTGGTGAAATTTGCATGAAGTGAAAAGTGGATTGTCAAAAAGTCTCGGAGGGGTAAATGTGCGATATTTTTAACACAGAAAAATCCTGTATCATATTTTTGCAATGGATTTTAATCTATGTAATTTTTTGACAAAGTAACAAAACTTTTTGCCTCCCCGTCGGGGAATCGAACCCCGGTCTCCCGCGTGACAGGCGGGGATACTCACCACTATACTAACGAGGAATTGCTATGGCAACAAATCACATGGTCGACTCCTTAAAGGGACACTGCAGACTATGGGAAGTATGGAGCGATACATGGGACTTTCTTTTAGGACCCTTTGCGGTTGTGTTACTTTCCCTTCATCAGCTTTTTAAGAGCGATACCGGATCAGTCCCTCTAGTAACTTTCTCTACATTTCTCTATGTTTTGTGTAATAACCTCTATAGGATCAGGTTTTTCTGGGCCATTAGATGTTATGATAGGATCCGGCTGCTTTGGATTTTGTTTTTGTGGCCCAAACATCATGGCCTAGATTTAACCCCTACGAGACTCCGCCTCTTTTGGCCTAAAGGACGCAGCCCCATTTTTCAAATCTGCCCTGTGTCACTATAAGTGGTTATAGATTTGGAACGCTATGAGATATCCAGGGGATTTTGAGATTGTTTTCTCGTGACACTTTGTGCTTCAAATTAGTTTAAAAATTTGGATGAAATCTTTTGCGTTTAGTTATGAAAAAAAACAAAATTTGGCAAAAATTGTGAAAAATTCTTTATTTTCAACGTTCTAAATTCTCTACTTTTGATGCAGATAGTCAAAGCACCCAAATAAATTCATAACTTACATTTCCCAAGTGTCTGCTTTATGTTGGCATGGTGTTTTAAGATTCCACATATTTTACTAGAATGTTATGAGGCTCAGAATTTGGGGCCATTTTTCACATTTTTTGTAAAATCGCCAAAACCCGTATTTAGATGAACCTGCTCAACTTCTAATTGACACTGAGAGGCCTAAATAATAGCGAGACTCATAAATTACCCCATTGTGGAAACTACACCCCTCAATGTATGAAAAACCACTTTTAAGAAGATTGTTAACCCTTTACGTGTTTTATAGGGGTTAAAACAAAATGGAGGTGCAAATTGTAATATTTTTTCACAATACACCCATTTTGGGTGGAAAATTAAACATTTACAATGGATTAAATGAAAAAAGGCTCCACAAAGTTTGTTACCCAATCTCTCCCGAGTACACGGATACTCTATATGTGGTGGTAACCTGCTGTATGGGCGCACGGCCGGGCATAGGAGGGAAGGAGGCGCCATCCACATCAGATTTGCTGTCACATTGTACAGGCTATAATTTTTTTCTTTTTTTTATTGAGGATCTATAGGGGCTTATTTCTTTTGCCACATGAGATGCTCTTTTCTAATACATAATTTTGGAGCCTCTATAGGCTAATTGGTGAGATTTTATTAACTCTTTGTTGGTGGAGGAAATGAAAATCATCAATTTTTAGGAAAATTTTTATGTGTTTTTTTTTTGGGCCGTTAACCATACCATAAAAATAGTATATTATTTTTATTCTATACGTCGCCACGATTACAAAAATACTTCATTTATATATATTTTTAATTTTTTCCCATTTTTACTGAATAAAAAGTAATTTGGCAAAATTGTTATTAATTTTAGCATCTTTCATATGCATAACTTTTTTTTTTTTCACCTCACAAATCTGTTTAAGGGCTTATTTTATGCGAGAATGATAGCTCTTTTTAGTGGTCTTATTTTAGATTGCGTAACTTTTTAAAATCACTTTTTAGAGCATTTTTAAAGGGCATTAATAAAAAATCCTCTTTTTTTCAGAAAGTTTTTTTAGGTTGTTTTTTACAGGGTTCACTTTGCAGATCTAATAACAATTCAGTTTTTTTATACAGATTGTTACGGACGCAGGGATACCAAATATGTGGGGTTTTGTGTATTTTATTCAATTGTACTGAATAAAAACTAATTTGGAGAAAATCTTATTCATTTTAGCATCACCATCTTTTCATATGCATAACTTTTTTATTTTTCGGCTGACAAATCTGGTTAGGGGCCTATTTTTTGCGAGAACAGTTGTTCTTTTTAGTGGGCTTATTTTAGAGTGCATAAAATTTTTTAAATCACTTTTTAGAGCATTTTTTTATAGGGTATTAATTAAAAATGATCTTTTTTTGGAAAGTTTTTTGCGTTTTTTTCCTCTGCCGTTTACCGTGCGGGTCCAGTAACAATTCTGTTTTATTATACAGATTGTTACGGACGCAGCAATACCAAATATGCGGGGTTTTTTGTGTTTTTATGTTTTTTATACTTTATTACGTTTTTTTATGGGAAAGTGACATTTTAGGGGCTTATATTTTTATGTATTTATTTTTTTTTTATTATAATGTGTAGTGTTATATGTGTATATTTTTACTTATACATACTTGAACTTAAACCAGTGATGCTCTGATCGCTGGTTTAAGTTCAATACACTGCTCTACAATACTATTTTATTGTAGAGCAAGCTTGCGCATGCTCAGACAGTTTACAGCCAGACCCGGAAGGGATCTGGCTGCCATGGAGACCGGGCAGCTCCGGGTCACATGCCAGTCCTCGGAGCTGCCCGGAAGAGGATCGGATCCCCCGGTAAGCGGCACGGGGGATCCGATCCACAGCAGGAACACCCTTACACGCCGCGGTCATGCTTGACTGCGGCGTGTAAGGGGTTAACACCCGCGATCGGAGTCGGCTCCGATCGCGGGTGTTACAGCGCGGTGTCAGCTGTGATAGACAGCTGACAACCGCTGCTTCTGGTACCGGCTCTGTTTGTGAGCCGGTCCCAGAAGCTGGACGTTATACTACGTCCCGGTGCGCTAAGCATCTAGCCCCGGGGACGTAGTATAACGTTGTGGTGCGCCTAGGGGTTAAGGACAAGTAATTTGGAGGGAGAAGCCCCTCCCTTTCCCATCCTTATAATTTGGATGTTCTTCTATCTTTATCATCACAATATATTGATTTGGATCCCATTTGGTATTGGGATAGTAATAATTGATGAGTATGTATGAGGCGCACGCGTTTCAAGAGAGAACCGCCATTAAAGTAAAATATATAAAGAAAAGGAAAGAGAAGATACATTGGCCGTTTTGCTGTAGCTGCGCGCACTCGTCTGCAAAGCCAAAAGCTGCTGTGCATGCGCAGAACATCGGCTTCATGGGATGAGTGCGCACAACTACAGCGAGCTGCACGCTGAAGAGAAGCTGTCGCAGGGTTTGAAGGAAGCTACTGGGACGTGGAGTAGCCGTGGCTCGGGCTCCATGCCCCAGAAGCCTCTAGAGGAAATTGGGGATCCCTAGTGGATAGATTAATAGTGTATTTATACTTACCTGGACACTATAGAACATATAGAAATGTATAGAGATAACAGAGGCACTGATCAGGTATCGCTGATAGAAAGCTGAGGCCGGGAACTAAACACAAACATGAAGGCTCCTAAACTAAGACCACAAGTATCGCTCCATGCTTCCCATAGTCTGCAGTGTCCCTTTAAGGAGTCGATCATGTGAGATGTTACCATAGCAATTCCTCGTTAGTATAGTGGTGAGTATCCCCGCCTGTCACGCGGGAGACCGGGGTTCGATTCCCCGACGGGGAGGCAAAAAGTTTTGTTACGACAAAGAACTAAATAAAGGCCTCGGCCTTCTTTTTTTTTTAACTGAAATTTTTTTTATTTATTTTCTTTTAGTGCATTATAAAATACATACAAACAGCTTTGCCATTTTGACAGTACAGGGTTTCAATATCATTTACTTTTATGTTAGGTCGTTTTTCTATTTCCTTAAATGACCCATCATCTGAACAATATATACTTGTAAGTCATAAGTAGTATTGGTACAATCAGTATGTTATTACCATGAAGACCTATTTAAAAACCACAGAAAAGAACAAAAAACATCAAACATTCCCTCCCCTCCCCACCCATGTGCCTGCGTGTTGATTCCAACCACCCCGCATCCCCACCTGCCCCACTAGATCTTAAATCCTCCCAATCTGCCTTTGAGATCCTCTTGACAATACCACTGGGTATACTGGAAGGGAGTCATGAATTCCACAATGTCCTGTCTAGTATAATGATTTAGTAAAAATATTTTCCACTTCCGGAAAAAGGCTTTCGCTCCCTTTTCCTTATGTCGCAAAGTATCTATCCTATCTATGTTAATCAAAAGTTTTAGTTGTTCTATCAATTCCAGGACTGTGGGCGATGAACTCTTTAACCAATGGGAGAGGACACAGCGTTTAGCTACTAACAACACTACGTGTGGAAATCGCAACTTATTTGGAACTCTTCCTTCTACTATTTTCCTTTCTCCCTCCCCTTCAACATCTCTCTCCTCATTTTGATCACCAATGTCATGAAATAGACATTCTCCTGGACTCCCCCTGATGTTTGTGTCCCAATTTCTATTTATATAATCAACAACTTGGGACCAGTATCTTTGAATATTGGCACATGTCCACATACCATGCCATAGGTCTGGCAAAATTGCTCCGCATTTCTGGCAATCTGTAATAAGATCAGGCCTGGAGGGTGAAGGGAGAATACTTAAGCCATATATCGCCCCATGCATCAATTTAAAATAAGTCTCCCTCCCTCTTTCATTAACTATAACATGTCTAACTATTGCCCATCCTTGCAAAATGAGCATCGTTGGATCTGGTACTTGCAATCTCTCCCCCCATTTTTTAAAAAGATCCGAGGTCGCCTTGCCCCAGAGTTGTTGCCGCATTACTGCATATAGGAAAGATATTGTGTAATGCCCAGGAGCAATGCTTAAAAGACCCTCAAAGACCTGATCCGAAAGTTCCTTCCTAATGTCTCTCACCCTTTCCCTACAGAATGACAATATCTGAAAAATTTCAAGTTGACGTTGGAATGACAAATTATATTTTACTATTATATCTGAGGCCTTGAACCAGCTGCGTGTTTCTTCGTTCATCAACGCCTTTGCTTTTGCTTCAATCCCCCCCCCCCCATTCCATTCGCTCCCCCCCTATGGCCTTGCCAAGGTGATTCTGGGTGTTTAATCAATGGCATATGTTTGGAGATCATAAACCCATAAAGGCCTCTCACTTTTTTCCACGTGATTATGGTATCTCTTAACAAAATGGTGGACTTCACCTCTTTAGGCATTTTTGACCATCTCGTATGCATTAATGCCATCAAAACCCAAGGTGCTGCTAGATCCTTTTCCAATTCCCAGTTTGAGTGGGAAGAGGCGCTGTGATGAGGCGCTGTGATCCGCAGGGCTATTCTCGCTCTACCCCCTCTCCATATAAATTGTGTGAATGCTTTATTAAGCCTATTGATGTCCTTGTGCTGTAACAATAATGGCAGGGTCTGCAGTTGGTATAATAGTTTAGAAAAGCTCATCATTTTGATCAAGTGGCATCTTCCTAGCAGCGATAGAGGTAAATTTTTCCATCTTTCCAGTTCCATTATTATTTTAGATATTAGAGGGGGATAATTTAGCTTATATAGAGATCCTGGATTTCTACCTATTTTAATTCCGAGATATTTGATCTCATGAGCAGATGGTTTTATTCCCAAGGAAAGCTCATGCCAATCCCTAACGTTAGCCTTTTGTTTCAGTTCTAAAACTTCACTTTTTTCCACGTTGACCCTGTAGCCAGAGAACTCCCCAAAGTCCTTTATTACTGAGAATACCCGTGGGAGGTGCCTCATGGGATCTGATAAGAATAAAATTACGGCATCTGCAAATAACGCAATCTTATATGCCCTCATATAAATTAGAATCTTCAAAATATCTAGCTAGTGGCTCTAGTGCAATATCGAAAAGGAGTGGTCAAAGGGGGCAGCCCTGGCGTGTTCCTTTTTGTAATTTAAAGGGAGCTGATATAAACCCTGGTGTACTAATTTGCGCTGTCGGATTATTATATATCCCTTTAAGGTAAGTGCGGAATTGTCCTGTAATTTTCATACGGTCCAGTACCATCCCTAGCCAATCCCATCTGACATTATCAAAAGCCTTTTCGTTATCTAGGGCTACTAATGTTGGTCTCTCTCTTGTCTGAGGATGGCACTGGACCCTATCTAACACCGCTAGAACCTTACGGATATTAGTCACGGCCGCTCGCCCCTTCACAAAACCCACTTGGGACTTCCCTATTACTCCCGGCAGCAATCCTGCTAATCGCTGGGCTAATATTTTCGAAAATAACTTCATATCAACATCGATTAACGATATTGGCCTGTAGGATCCCGGGCTTAACAGATCCTTACCCGGCTTTGGTAGCAATTTGATATATGCATTTTTTGAGTCCCTCCTAATTTCCCCTGTGTCTAGCACTGAATTGTAATAGTTACATAGTGGTGTAACCACTTGTTCACACATAGCCTTGTAGAACTCACCAGGATAGCCATCGGGACCTGGAGATTTCCCCCCTGCCAATGATGCTATCGCCCTCTGCACTTCCTCCTCAGTTATTGTTGCATTAAGTTCCATTCGCTGGTCCTCGCTTATGGAGGGTATCTTAACTTTGTCTAGGAACTCCTTCCCTTTTGTCATTTGACGGCTATCATCCCGATATAGGTGCTCATAATAATCCCTGAAAAGAGAATTAATCTCCTGAGGTTGCTTTTTAATCTGGCCTGATTGGTCTCGTAATGCTCCTATATGGGGGATTGTATATTTCCCTTTCGCTATTTTCGCCAAGAGTTTTCCCGCTTTATCCCCAAATTTATGAAGGTCTGTTTCCCATTCTGCACGATAAAAACCTTCTTTCCGTTCTACCCATGCCTCAAATTCGCCTTTCGCCTGCACCCATTTATCTTGTTGCGTCTCTGTGAAAATGGAGTACGCCTCACGGAGCCGCTGACTTGCTACGAGGAATTTTTTGTGAGCTTCTTTTTTCTTTGCTTTAACATATGCCATGATTCGCCCCCTGACCATCATTTTAGCTGATGCCCAGTAAAGACCCGGATCATCAATATGCTGCTCATGGGTGGAGCTAAATTCCAGCCACCATCCTTTCAGCAAGGCCTGGAATCCCTCCTCTTTGCATAGGAAACTTGGATATCTCCACGTCACATGCGAGCCCCTTGGATGCTTGTCCGCATATTGCACCTCTACCGGGGCATGATCAGAGATAACCAAGTCTCCTATGGATGCCTCTGTCACTCGCCTGGTTAGCAAGGAAGAGGACAGTATATAATCAATCCTCGACCATGTACCATGCGCATGAGAGAAATGGGTATATTCTCTACCTTCTGGATTTTGGAGTCTCCATGTATCCCCAAGGCTTGTCTTCTCTAAAAATGAGGTCAGTACACGGTCTTCCCCCCTCCCAAGGCCCTTTCGTGGATGGCTAGTTCGTTTGTCCTCTGCCACATTATGTACAACATTGAGATCCCCCCCCATAATTACATGTGTGGATTTGGACTTAAGGATGTCCACCTCCAATTTTATGAAAAAGGGGGCTGAGCTTCCATTAGGACCATAAACATTATACAGGTCATATGTTTCTCCTAAATATGATAAAGTCAGATATGATACCCTGCCCTCCTGGTCTGCAGTGTGTTTTAACACTTGGATAGGTAGATTCCTATTAATTAACGTCAGGACCCCTGCTTTCCTATTTCTGGCTGCCAATCCGAACACACTGCCCACCCACATCTTGTGCATTCTTTCAAAGTCAGGCTCCTCCAAATGAGTCTCTTGTAGCATAACTATGTCTGGGCGCATTCGTTTCAGGTGGCGCAATATCGCCATACGTTTATTTGGAGAGCGTAGCCCTTTCACATTCCAATTTATAATCTTAATTGTGCATATTTTTGGGGGTTACAATTGTAGGGCATAACATTTGTATCTGTATCTCCAAGATTCAAGGTAGATTTAAACAGGAAAGAGGCGATACGGGCGCCACATGTGTGAAAACGTTTTTTTTAAAAATACAACTAGGTGTTTTTAGAGTAATGCTCACCTTTCCGGGTTGTACGGACGGTACAACACGTTCGAGCGCAACGGTTGGTTGAGTTCTTTCGGCAGCCTCCTGGATTCCGAGGTGGAGGGTGATTCACCCCGTATTATCTTATCTTTTTGTATTGGTGTCTTCCAGGTTATCGGCGCCAATAACTCCGTTTAGTCATGGCTAATAAAACTTTCTTTTATTTTTTAAGCTGTGTAATACGCGTTTCGAGCCCGTGCTAGGCTCTTCCTCAGTTACATATAGCTTCACAGTTTTAGGACAAACACAAGGATTATAAAGTGTAATTTTTGGCGCGAAAGACTGATGTTCTGATGTCAGATTTGTAAACATAAATAATGTAGTAAAAGGTTCATTCATAAAAACTGTTAGTGTCGCTATGATTAAAATAGTTCAATACGATTATAAAACATGATATACAGCTTAAAAAATAAAAGAAAGTTTTATTAGCCATGACTAAACGGAGTTATTGGCGCCGATAACCTGGAAGACACCAATACAAAAAGACAAGATTCAAGGTAGCCAGGTATACGGATCGGCAGTCAGGCACAACACACAGGCACATCCCCTCCCCCCCCTCCCCAACAAATAAAGCAAACTCCCCAACATTAGAAACAATACCCCAATCCCACACCATACCAACAAAAATATTGGATCAGAACATTGCTGACCCCCTTGGTTGGTGTTCGCGACTTCACTTTTTTCTACCATGCGTATATTGCTCCCCCCTCCCCTCACTTCAATAGATCTTCTTTACCATAAAACGCTTCCCCCTTTTGGGGGTTCCATCCCCAACTTCGATATGTAAACACCCATTACCTTTTGTGCATCAACCTTAACAATGCTAATAATACTATTTGCTCCTTTGTGAGCATACAGTCATTGAATCGTACTCTTAACTGTTTTCAGTCTCCCCAAACATCTTGTGTTGGTTTTTTCTGACGCCGCTTGGAGTCTCTCTGGGCTTTTGGTGACTCCCCTTTCTTCGTACATTCGTCCGAGGATGTCGCCGTTTCACTTGATTTTCTCTTCTGGGCTCGGTGTTTTGGGCTCTCCGTCTGTGGCGAATTACAACTGAAGAGGGACGCCAGCTTGTCTTCTGCTTCTTCTGGATTGCGATACACCTGGGGTCGCGCTCCTTCAGGGAAAACCCTAAGAATTGCCGGGTAGGCTAGCTGAAATTTAATTTTGTGCTTATATAGCTTGGAGCAGATTTCACTGAAAGATCTGCGCTGCTGCGCCACCGCCGCTGAGTAATCTTCAAACATAAGTACCTGTTCGCCCTTATATGTCAGAGGGCGTTTGCGTTTTCTGTAAGCCCTTAAAAGTTCCATTTTGTCGTTATAATCCAGAAATCTCATGATAACTTGTCTGGGTTTCTTGGGGCGAGACTCTTGACTTGTCCCTTGGATGTCAGGATCGGGACCTATCCTATGAATTCTTTCAATGCGACACATGTGATCCAGTCCTAGCGCATAGGGCAGCTCTCTCTCGCATAACGCCCTTAAAGCAGTTTGTTTGACAGATTCTGTAAGTCCCACAATACGCAGGTTGTTCCGCCTCCCGCGGTTTTCTTGATCTTCTATACGGGCTAGCAGTACTTTATTATCTTCCTGTATCTTTTCCATCTCTGTCTGCATCGTTGCCCTGTCATCCTCTAGCATTGAAATCCTTGACTCCAATTCTTCAAAACGTGTATTATGCTGCTGTATCTCTTCCCCCAAACTATTAAAGGAGGCTTGTAATGTCAGCTCAAGTGTTTTCTGCACATCAGCAGCTAATAGCCTTGCCACTTCCACAGCCAACTGTCTGTAATTAACACCCGGAGCTTCTGATAATGTGGGAGATTCAGGTGATACAGTCATATTAGGGCTTAGCGTTATTTCTCCATTGCCCTCTCCTGTGCTGACCTCCACTCCGTCTGCGCCAGACTGTGCTGTCAGGGTTGTGGCTGCCGCTGCCGTCGCCGCCATCTTGGCCGCACGTGTCGGGCCCGTCTCCTTCTCTGCTGGTGCTGCTTCCCCCTTCTGTGTACTTCGGAGGAGATACCGCTCCACACACCCGGCGTGGTAAGGTAAGAGGAAGAGAAGCGCTGGGCGCTTTTATTATTAGTTTTGTGTGGCACTTAGCAGGTCTGCGTGAGGGGATGTCGGGAGCTCCTTTCCTCACCTCCTCACATGGCAGCGCCGGAACCGGAAGTCCCGGCCTCGGCCTTCTTAGCTGATGCATCGGTGGATGCTCTCCGGTTGTCAGCAAGGTCAGCTGCATTGTCAAATTCAGCTAGAAGGGCTTTATGGCTGAAGAATTGGTCTGGTGACTTGGCTACAAAAAGTATCCATTGTGAAGGGGAATTCCTTTTTGGGTCCGTTTTGGATAGGATCTTAGAGAAAGCAGCGGACAGAAAGAAAGGGTTCCGCAGTGCAAGACCACAGGAGAGAAGATTTTTTTGTTCCTTGAGGAGGTTTAGGTCACCACAGAGATCTGGAGATAAGAAAGAAGGATGGTGATCTCCTAAAAGAGCAAGCGCTCTGGTCAGCAATGACGCCAGGGGACCAGTGGAGGGAAGACTTTCCCTGTTCAAGGAGGAATGGATGAAGATCACAGGGAGTGGCTGGATTCTGGGAATTACCCAGGATGGTCTAAGGTTACCTTTTCTATCCCTTCCCCCCCCCACACTGCGCTTCAAGATGACATCAGTGTCTGGATGGGAGGCTCAACAGGCTCTAAAGGCAGAGGTGAGGTCCCTATTGGAAAAGAATGTTCTCAGCAGGGTTCCACTTCAGGAGCAGGGTACAGGATTCTACTCAACCCTGTTCTTCATAAAGAAACCAGACCGCTCCCTTCGTACCATTATAAACCTGAAGCCTTTGAATCGATAACTACAAATAGACAGGTTCAAGATGGAGTCCATAAGATCAACAGTAATGCTTTTTCAGGATTGTTACATGGCTTCTGTAGATCTGGCGGACGCATACTACCTGAGAGTGGCAGTAGTATTGGATGGCATGATCACACACCTCCAGTTCAGAGCCCTACCCTTTGGGGTAGCCATAGCTCCAAGGGTATTCATAAAATTGATATCCGAGGTGGCAGCCTATATATGAAAACATCAAGTGATCTTTGTGCCATATATTAACGTTTTTCTGCTTGTAGGAAGCTTGGTGGAAAAACAGGAGGTCCAGATGAAAGTGGTTCTGGAAATCTTACACCGTCTAGGATGGATGGTGAACCTAAAAAAGTCCTCCCTTGTTCCCTCCAAGTCAAAGATCTTTTTAGGCATCCAGTTGGATTTCAGTTGCCAAAGATCCTTCATTCCGCAAGAAAAGGTTCTGAAGATAAGAGTCTCAGTGGAGGGGTTGTACAGTGAATCGTCTCCTAAAAAAAGAGAAGTGATAAAGGTTTTAGGCGTCTTCATGGCAGCCATTACAGCGGTGCCTTGGGCAATGTCCCATGTGTTCCATGCAAGACCCTTACAACTGTACATGTTGAAAGCCTGGGACGGAGACCAGGCCAGCCTAGATTGGAAGTTCCCGCTTCCTCAGGGGATACTAGAATCTCTAGGTTGGTGCTTAAAGGAGGAAAACCTTCAGGTAGGCAGACCATGAAGAGAGGAAAATCCTCTATATATGTTTACAGACGCAAGTGCCTGGGGTTGGGGAGCCCATGTGAAGGATCTCCTATTCCAGGGGCATGGAGCAAGGAGTCGGATAGGATGTCCTCAAATTAAAGGGAGCTGAGAGCCTTCCAGGAAGTGATCAAACAATCTTTGCCAGTAATTCAGGGGACAGAGCTGAAGATTGTTTCAGACAACGTGACGGCAGTGGCCTTTTTGAATCGCCAAGGAGGTACCAGTAGCGAGCCTCTAATGAAGTTGTCGAATCAGATCTTCAGGTTGGCAGAGACCAACCTGAGATCAGTTTCTGCGGTCCACATAAGAGGCAAGGACAATCTGAGAGCGGACTTCCTAAGTCGTCACTTACTGCGGCAGGTAGAATGATCCCTGAACAAGGATGTTTTTTACAAGATAACGAAGCTCTGGGGGTGGCCAGAGATAGACCTGTATGTCACAAAGAAGAACAGACAGGTCCGGCTCTTCTGCTTCCTAGACCCAAATGATCAGAAGTCGGAATGCCTTCTCAATAAAATGGGACTTCAGCCTCTTGGAGCCCACTCCGACCGCGGGTGTTAGCCGGGGATGTCAGCGGTAGATTACCGCTGAAATCCCGCGGCTAACGATGCCGGTTCGGCTGCTATACAGCGCTGAATCGGCATAGTCTCTGCGCCGTAGCTGTACTGCGCTGAGCGCTAATCGCGGGACTCAGCGCAGTACAGCTATGGCGCAGAGCGCTATGGTGTTAATTGAGTGTTTTTATTGAGATTTTGTGCAATGAATTCTATGTAATATGTTAATAAAGATGATATTTTTTTTCATATAATGGCTTGTAATTAATTATTGGATTTATATCTGGTTTGCTCTAATGGAGGTTTGAATAGGTATTATGCTCATATGATTTGGTTTCTCTGGATTTTGAGTTGTAAGATTTATCAATATACATTCCTGCTGTTGTTTGGTTATTCTGGTACTTGTAACCTGAGGCAAGCTATTGGTCGCAGGAAGCCTGTCACTTCCTATCCAACACACACAGAATGGAGACCCTGCTACTGGAATAAGAGAATTAATTAAATACAACTTTTGAATGCACATGTCCAACTGTTCAATGTTTCATTTAGTTTTGATATTTTTGATATCAGATCTGATATTAAAAATGAAAGGAAAGATCTGCCAGTGGCTGCACATTTCTCCAGAGAGGACCACACTATGGAAGATTTGCAGATTACTATTTTAATGGGACGTTATAAGACACATAGGGAAAGGAAAGAATGGGAGTTTAAATTAATGAGGAGATTCAACACCTTACAAAGTGGTCTTAACATTCATGCCAGCTTCATGACCTCCTACCTCTGACCTGGAGGCCACAAGCAGATAAGAGCCAGGGCTCATGTGTCTCGCCTCATAGGTTTTTGATGTTTTTATTGCCATCCTGTTGTAAATAAGATGTCCCTGTATTTATCAATCTGTTGTTTTAGAGGTTTTTAAAATATCCTTTGATGATCACTGCCTAGTGTTTATAAAATGCTGTGAAATTTCTGTTTCATGCATAACATCATGTCTGGTCCGTGAAAACATGCTGACTGTCAAACGTGCTTTCCCCAAGCAGACTGAAGCCACTAACCTCCAAAGCCACTTGATGGCTAGAACTCCCTGTCATCCAATGAATAATTTCTCTCCCGGAGAGAGTTTTTGGAAAAAAGAACCACCAAAGTGTTTTGTAACCCCCTGGACCCTTCTGCAGTACAGGCGACTGCCCCAGCCCACGGAAGTACACCGCGTGGCGGAGATAGCAACCTAAAGTCTGATTCACCCTCTCCACTTGGCGTTCACCTGCAACTGGTGAAGTCCAAGTTCACCTGCAACTGGTTGCACAGAGATCTCCAGAATTTGGACACAAACTGAACTCCTCGATCCGAGACGATGTGCAGAAGGAGACCATGAAGCCTGAAAATATGCTGGAAAAAGAGACTGGCGAGACGTGGAGCAGAAGGCAAACCTGGTAGAGGGACAAAGTGAGCCATCTTCGAAAAGCGATCATTCACCACCCAGTTAACGGTGTTGCCAGAAGATGGCGGCAGATCCGTAACAAAGTCCATAGCCACATGAGACCATGGGCTGGTAGGCACGGGTAACGGCAACAGAAGACCAGCAGGTTTTAATCGTGAGGGCTTGTTGCAGGCACAAGAGGCACAGGAACCCACAAAATGCCGAACGTCCTTGACCAAATCAGGCCACCAGTAGAATCGGGAAATTAAGGCCACAGAGCGCTGCACCCCAAGAAGAAGTCCACCGGCGCGGCAAGCACAAGTCTCTCTGGGGGAACAATATGCCTTGGAGCAGAGTCCTCCCCCATAACATCAGAAGCACGGGACAAGGCGTCAGCCTTGATGTTTTTCTCTGCAGGACGAAAATGGATTCGGAAATCAAAGCGAGAAAAGAAGAGGGACCACCGGGCTTGACGTGGATTCAAATGCTGAGCCGTCTGCAGATACTGAAGGTTTTTGTGGTCTGTGAAAATGCTGACTGGAAATCGGGCTCCCTCCAGCAGATGACGCCACTCCTCCAAAGCCAGCTTGATGGCTAGAAGCTCCCGATCTCCAATGGAATAATTTCTCTCCGCGGAGGAGAAGGTTTTGGAGAAGAAACCACAAGTGAGTGTTCGTCCCCTGGGACCCTTCTGGGTAAGGACTGCCGCAGCGCCCACGGAGGAGGCATCAACCTCCACCTGGAACGGCTTTTCAGTATCCGGTCGGGTAAGGGCTGCAGCGGAGGAAAAGGCAGTTTTAAATTTCGTGAAGGCTTCTTCTGCCGCTGGTGGCCAGACACGGAGATTAGCACCCTTTTTCGTAAGCGCCACCATCGGCGCTACCAGAGATGAGAAATGTGGGATAAATTGTCTATAATAATTAGCAAAGCCCAGAAATCTTTGTATAGCTCGCAGTCCCACTGGGCGTGGCCACTGAAGAACCGCAGATAAAGGTTTGCAGAAGGATCCTGCCAAGTTATCAGAAATTATGTAACCGAGGAACGGAAGGCTCTTCTGATGAAACTGGCACTTCTCCAGCTTGGCATAGAGGTGGTTCTTCCTGAGGCGGCTGAGAACTTGCCGTACATGAGACTGGTGGGACTCCAAATCGGCAGAATACACAAGGATGTCATCCAGATAAACCACAACACAACTGTGCAATAAGTCCCGGAAAATATAATTCACAAAGTCCTGGAAAACGGCTGGCGCATTACAAAGTCTGAAGGGCATAACTAGATTCCACTCGTCACCCTTCCTGATGCGGATGAGGTTGTAGGCCCCACAAAGTTAGACACATTTTAGTGCTTGCTCATCTCTATTATGCACCTCCTCTCCCCCCTTTTCTGAATCCTGAAAAACTGGCGACAGAATGACAGGATTCAGAGCTGTGCACCTTTTTAGTGTGACATTGTGGGGCATCAGGAGTGCACACTGGAGTCTGAGCTGTCTGGCCATTGCTCAGATGCTTGGGCTGTACTTGGGTGAGGATACTGTGCAAGTCATGTGGGGTTTATACAGTAACTGGGTGATAAAAATTACCAAAAAAGGAATATGACAGATTAGCGTGGGCCAGTTCGCCATCCGTCAAGTACATCCGTCTGTTTCTGCTGGCCTTATACTTGGATCTCTAGCATCGCCCTCCACTTTTTATTACGAGTGTTCACCTTGCACTGGGAGCGCACTTTTTTGTTTTTTCACTTTCACCTTTTTATTCAATATATTATATCAATAATCATAACCATATATTCATGTATTACTGTGTTTTTAAATAAGATGTCACAACATGTACAATTTATGATTCATTGTACTTGTATACCCACACTTTTACCTTCATCTAATGTTGACAAATTATAACACTATTTGTACATACTGGGGCAGATTTACTTACCCGGCCCATTTGCGATCCAGCAGCGCGTTCTCTGCACAGGATTGGGGTCCGGACGGGATTTATGAAGGTAGTTCCTCCGCCGTCCACCAGGTGGCTGCTGCGCTGAAAATCATCTGAACGCGCCGGAATACACCGAGCTGGACCAGGTGAAGGTAAGCGCTTCCCAAGCGACACATTTTCGGTTTTTAAATGCGGCGGTTTTTCCGAATACGTTGGGTTTTCGTTCGGCCAGGCCCCCCCCCCTGATTTCCGCCGCGCGCATGCTGGCGCCGATGCGCCACAATCCGATCGCGTGCGCCAAAATCCCGGGGCAATTCAGGTACAATCGGCGCAAATCGGAAATATTCAGATAACACGTCGGGAAAACACGAATCTGGCCCTTAGTAAATGACCCCCACTGTATTTGTGTCCCAGGACATATTAGATTTTATGTGTGATTTATTATGTATTTTATTGGCTGTTTGCACTTTACTCTTATACAGTCACCTTACTCTATTATGGGTCCGATGTTATATGTCCGCAGCTGGTTTCCTCCCTGGGTTCATGTCATACATAGCGCATGCGCCTATTCTCCTTTTTTGATATCTGCCCACATACGAGGCTGCGCCACTTCCCACGCATGCGCGAACACTCACTCTGATTTTGAGCAGCGATCTTACGATGCGACTCAAATCTCACTGTCAGGATCAGTGGATCCTCTGGACCACCGCGGGAGATGGAACTAGCCGAAACCTGGGACCGGAATCCAAGTGGCACCTGGTTTTCACCAGAGCCCGCCCGGCAGGGAACACAGGAAGAGGCAGTTCAGCCAGTGAACCAATTAGCGGTGCGCTGGCCCTTTAAATTTTCAGAAGGAGCCGCATGCGCGCCCTAGGAGGCGGGGAACGCACGCGCACGGCAGTCCGGGCAAGAGCAGGAGCCGGGAGAGGTGAGTGAGACCGGGCAGCAGCGGGGGCACACGGAGGAGCACGGATGCGCCCGCGATCCGAGACAGGGATCGCGGGAGCACCCGTGACAATTATAAAATAAATTTGTTTTTCTAAATTGTAATTCTACATATGTAGTATTCCATTATCTGTAACATGTGTTCTTTACAATATATAGGCAGCACGAAACAGGCGCTAAAACAGAGAATAGCAGAATATATAGCAGGAGCACGTTATGATCCATCCACCATATGCACAGGAATTAGCACACGTAATATCTCAGCAGTCTCCAGACATTGTAAAGATTTACACAATGGAGACACCTCACATTTATCGGTAGTGCCTATAAAACGGGTTTACCGCCCTAAAAGAGACGGGGATTGGATCAAGGCTCTCCGTAACAGGGAAGCCTACTGGATACTGCCAAAAAGAAAAACCAGAACACCATTAGGCTTGAACTCCAGAAATGATGTAATGTATATTTATTAATTTGTTACAAGTCATGTTTTGCTCTGGATATTCTTTTTCTGTGCCTTTTGTTGCCAAACGGCTGCATGTAATCTGTGACGTATCTGCTGGCTTGCTTGCCGCCCACTTCCGTCCTTTTTCTAATATAACTTTTAGCATAGTATGGTGATGTGTTGACTATGATTAAGAACAGCATTTAGTTCGAAACGTGTCAGTTTTCTTCACTACTATGGTACCTTTTTAACCTATTTACTAGAGATGAGCGAACATGCTCGTCCGAGCTTGATGCTCGGTCGAGCATTAGGGTACTCGAAACTGCTCGTTACTCGGACGAATACTTCGCCCGCTCGAGAAAATGGCAGCTCCCGTATGTGTTTTGGGGGAAAAAGTTCATTTTCTAGGCAAATATTGACTTTTACTTTATATATGCAAATTGCCATTATAAAACCTAATGCAGGAGACTTTGTAAAAATTTACATTTGTATCATTCTCAAAATTTTTGGCCTGACTGTACATCTGGAGGCGGAACTGGCATAGTTTTTACTTTTTGCTCTTCCTTGGCTCTCTCCCACTGACTGTAAGACCTCTGATCTGCTATTTGTCATTTCTCAGATGATATCCACTCTTCGACCTGTGACTGGACACCTCTCCTTATTTCTGATGGCCCCCTCGTCCCAATACAGACTTTATCTCTGGACTGGTAGCTAGTAGCTTCCTGCCACCGACATTCCCCATTGTGATACGATACTAGCGAACTGCGAGAGGTCTCGTAGAGATCCGTGGGATTATCAACATCTGCTGCTCACCCCCTCCTTCCCTTTGAGAGCTATGCATTTCCTCAGACTAACCAAAAGGTGTCTGTCGTTTATGATATAGCTCTAGACTCCTGCTCTTCTCTGCTTCTTTTAGTCCAGGGTTAAGAGCATGAATTGCCGAATGGCTGCCAAACAACATTCTTTTGAATAATGTCAAGGATTCTCATTGGTCTGCAATTACAAAATCCTCTCCCGGTGGTACAGGGTTACCTCTAAGCTGCATCACATCTATGTGTCAGTGTGAGACACTGGCAATGCTCCCGGGGCGGAAGCTATATGAGGGCGGTTCAATAAGTACCCGTGTTAGAAATGAAGACACCATTTTTTCATAATTTTTTTTTTTATCTTTCAACATAGTCCCCTTTTAGAAAGATACACTTCTCCCAACGTTCCTGCCATTTTTTCAAGCCCTCCAAAATATAGGATTTGTCGAACTCTCCAAAATACACCTGTCTTGCCTATGACTTCCTTGTTTGAGCTAAATTTTTTTTCCGCAAGCCATTTCTTCATGTTAGGGATCAACAGGTGGATGAGTCCCCGATCAGGGTTTTTTTTGTTGGGGATTAACTTTGACAATGGTCCTCCAGTAAATATTACTGTCACTACTTCCATACCCTGTCTGTAAACCTTCTTGGTCATTACTTAGCCAATTTTTGGTTGCAACTAGAACCGTTATCCACAGGATATGGAAAACCACCATAGGACATAAGCAATCTTATCAAACCAAAGAATAGAGGATGCGACAGCTGGTCTTCATAACACTGTTTGCCACTACCTTTAGAGTTGGTCCTTTTCTAAAAGATCCCAGAATACAAATCATTTACTTGATTTATCTGCGTGATAGCCAAGTGGTAACCCTCCCTATCCTCCTCCCTTCTCTTCTTTATTCCTACCCGTTTCTGCCTGTGTGTCTACATTTTGCAGCTTTTGTTTTTCCACCTTCTCCTCAATACTCTTACGGCTCCACTTTGACTGTAATCTAATGTCTTATCATTCTACGTTTCTCACAATGGTTTTGGCCATACA
This sequence comes from Engystomops pustulosus, assembly GCA_019512145.1. NCBI lineage: Eukaryota > Metazoa > Chordata > Amphibia > Anura > Leptodactylidae > Engystomops > Engystomops pustulosus. Next base: position 190,022,476 of record CM033645.1, read on the forward strand.
TTTAGCCCTACTTATGCATTGTACCACACGGTCTGTTACTTGTCACTGTAGCGTAAGTTTTGCATACCTCAAAAGAAAATAGGATGCTTTATGTCCTTTGTAATTTGTCATTTCTTGTTTATTTCAATAATGTAAAAAAAAACATCTTAGTTATCGTCACATCCTAAAAGTCTCGATGTAGCAAAATATAAAATGTTGTCACTCCCGGCGTTTAAACCAGTGACGGAAAATAGTGCCAAATTGTCTGAAATGCCACTTTTTGCAACACACAAAAACATTAATAGAAAGTGATCAAAAGATCATACAGTCCTCAATTGTAGCAATGATAACGTCAGTTAAAATTACACTTAACACAGCTCCGTACACTGAAGCATGAAACACTTATTAGCGTCAAGAGGATGGTGAAAATTATTACGTTTTTTTACATACAGAAGGATTTCATGTTTTAAAATGTATTAAAACCTATACAAATGTGTGTCGCCGTGATCGTACCGACCAATAACAAAAACGCAGTATACAAGAAAAAGCCGTATAAGTGTTTTTTCCCCAATGTCAGTGCATTTGGTGTTTTTTACCCTCCTTCCCAGAGCACGATCTGAGCTAATAAATACCGTTACATATAATTTTTTCACAGAAAACAAGCCCTCACACTGTTCTGTACAATTAAAAAACTAAAAAGTGTTAGATTTTTGAAGAAAAAAATGGAAAAAACCCAAAAAGGCCCAAACTTACTGTATTTTATCTATGGTAAATTGTACTATCGCCCTTTAGAGACAAAAAATGAGTGATTTTTGAAGTTTAAAAAAAAAATGTAACTATTAATAATGTGTAATGCGGAGAGCAGGTCCTGAGTTCTACACAGTAATGGTAGTTAGCTTGGCAGAGCTGCTCTCCATTGCGGCTCAGGTAGGAGAGTCCTGATGGGATGACCCCTCACATTATCGCCATTTGCCTTACACAGGACTCTCACACATATGACGTAGCACCAACAGTATAAACTATAAACCGGGTCACCATCACTGTAAATATATTCCCTCAGGCACAACAGCACAAGGCGCGGGAATTAGAGACCGGAAGTGACGTGCGCGCGAGAGAACCCGGAAGTGACGTTCTGCCAAAGCTCGCGTTAGTAACGCTCACATCCGGCGCTCGGCAGCTTACTGCGTCTGAGGCAGCAGACACTAGGGGGGAGCCGCGACTGAGGTACTATTAGCTACGGGCAGAGGTAGGTATAATATGAATGGAGGGTGCCCGCTACGGTATGACAGAGAGGTCATAGCAGGGGACGGGAGGAGAAGGGCGAGGGGGATGCACGGAGCCGCAGCGCCCGCGGCTGTCTGCACAATGTAATCCCTATCATGGCGGCTGCATCTGGTGATAGGGCGCAGTACTACAAAGCCCTGCATGTCCTCATTGTGTCAGCTGACCTCTTCCCTGACACTGGCTGTGCATAAACCATCCCTCTGTGTTGGGGATATTTCTATTGTCCTGTGTGCTCCATGTCATGTGACATCTGTGGCCAATCATTGGCCCTACGGTAATGTCTCGTCCGTAGCAACTGTGTGTGGTAACCGGCTGTAGCACCAGGCGACACTTGCTAAATAATGGAAAATTTGTACTGTACATATACACTTACATATTTATTGCGATTTCTCCTGTTGTGCATGGATGATGGTTGTGTTCTGCTCTCACCCTGAACCCCTTTGCTTCGCAGATCTATTCGTTTACTAACTTTTCACTCTCCACCTTCAAAAATCTATAACTTTAGATTTTTTTTTTTCTCGTGTACAGAGCTGTGCGAGGGCTTGTTTTCTGCGTAACAAGTTTTACTTCTCATTGACATTATTTATTGTAACATTCAGTGTACTGGGGAGCTGGAAAAAAAGAAAAGTCAAAATGTGACAAAATTGCAAAAAAAAAAAATAATAATTCCAGCACTTTCTTGTGGGCTCATTTTTTACTGCTTTCCCTGTGTACTCCAAATGTCTACTTTCTTTGGGTCGGTATGATTGTGGGGATTTTACATTTTATGTAGGTTTTATTCTGTTTGCATTTTTTAAAATGTTTTAAGACAATGTGTGCAAAAAAAAATTGCTGTAGTTAGTTGAGAGCCTGGTTCACTGCCTAGCATATGGTGAAGGCAATTGCTCGGTATGCATGTGTATTGGGGTACTCCGATGAGATAGTTTTCCTGCTTTGTTGAATAATGTGGCATCCTTGTTGTATGTGTTGTGTAGTTTGAAGAAGGTTATTGTTTATGGGTGAGACCTGTGTATACAAACAGCTCTGCATACCATATTTATAAGGCTATGTTCACACTGATGCAAGTTGTCTATATCTAGAATATTGCAAAGTTCTGAAAGAAATTTGCTGCAATTAAAGCCAAATTCTCAAAATATTACACGTGACACCTGCTACCAGGTTGTAGGACTGTAAACCAAGTACACTGGTGTGTGTGCTGCTTCTTGCAGGATCTGCTCTTTTAACTTCATATGCCCTTGTTTTTAAGAAAAAAAGGCTTTTAAATAATGCAAATTAACCTATGTCGCCTGGAGTCCCTAAAGCTCATTTGCATATTTTCTTAAAGCCTTTTTTCCTGTAATAAACAGGGAATAAGAAGCCAAAAGGAGAGCGGATCCTGCTAGAGGGGGCACACACCTGTATGTCAGTGTGCTTGGTTTACAATCCTTCATCCTGGTGGTAGATGTCCTTTAACCCCTTAAGGACGCAGCCATTTTACAGCTTAAGGCTCACTCCCATTTTTTAGATTCTGACTTGCGTCTCTTCCTGTGGTAATAACTTTTGAACACTGTTACTTATCAAAGCGATTCTGAGATTGTTTTTTCCCCACATGTTGTACTTCATTTTAGTGGTAAATTTAGCTGATAAGTTTTGCGTTTATTTACAAAAAAAGATGAATTTTTAGAAAAATTTGCCATTTTCGAAATTCAAAATCACCGCGTTTTCAGGCAGATAAATTTACCACCTAAATAACTTGCAGAATAACATTTCCCATTTGTCTACTTTACATTTTCATAATTTTTGAAATGTCTGGATAATTTATTTTGACGTCACGCGGCCTACAAATCGTATAGCGATTTTCCGTATTTTCAGAATTGACTATTTTGGGGATAAATACTGTTTGAAATCAAATTTTACATATTTAGCAACAAAAACCCCCTTTATAACAAACCCATTTTCAAATCTGCACCCCACAAACTATCAGAAACAGCATTTACAAAGATTGTTAACCCCTTGAGATCTTCATAGTTTTTGAATCAAAATGGCGGTGAAATTTAGAATGGTCAAATTTTGTCGGTTATACGTTCATTTAGCCCTAAAATTTACACATTTCCAAAAGATAAAGAGAAAACCCACCATAAAATTTGTTCTACAATTTCTCCTGAGTGCAGCGACCCCCCCCACATGTGGACATTACTTGTTTTATGGGCGCACAGCGAGGTGCAGAAGGGAAGGAGCACCCTGCAGCTGCCAGGATTTGTTTTCTCGTTGCCCCCTTTTGAAGGCTATAAAATTTTCGCTTTTCCGTTATTTGGGCCATGTGACGGCATTTTTTTTGCGGGACTTATCATGTAAATGAGGCTGGTCACATGGTCAGAGGCAGTGATGTCATCCCTGTTACCCCTCCCCTCTCCTCCCCCTGCTCATGTCTGTGTGTAATGTATAGTAAAGCATGGCTAGTGTGTGTGCTGCATCTGCTGACATGCTGCATCCTCCTAATATACAGGTGAGAGGCACAGACATCAGCTACACATGAATCTGACATGTTCTGCTATAACATGGCTGCCTGGAGCTGCTGTATCTCTCCTAAACACATACACATGCACACACAGGCTGCAGGGGGCGTGGCCACCAGCACCAGGAAGCACATCATTATACAGCCTCACATCATTATACAGGCTGTCAGTCAAGCACTGGGGGTGTGGCTGTGCCTCCCACTCATGAATAGAGTGGACAGCTTGAATATGCTAATGCTTCATTGGACATTTCACAGGTCATTTGCATACAGCTTTAGGACCTCATTGCTTAGGTTTACAGGCATGTAGAGGGACAATGAAGGGATAGAGGCAATGCTCTCTAATGGCAGTTTATGAAAATATATTTAGTTTAGGGGGTTATTTTGCATGACGGGTTCTCTTTAAGGAAATGAGCAAGAGGTAATGGCCTCTATCTCTAAGGTTACAGCTAGAAAGAACCCTCTTGCTATTCACATAAAAGGAATATGAGGCATAATATTTAAGCCACATACCTCTCTATAACAATTCCATTCACCTCTCTGCTCTCTTCATGGTAACAGAGAGCAATTAAATAACTCCCAAAATATTAATACGTTTATCCTCATGATTAGCATGTATGTGTGCAGGACATCATGAGGGAAAAGATGGAAGACCAAGTCTGTAGGATGCCCACATAGAAAATATCTGCATATAAAGATTCTGAGGCATACAAGAGGTCATAAACGCAGAGTAATTAATATAGCAATTAACATATCCCATGCCACCTTTGTGTCACCACAGGCAGGGGACTTTATTACCGAGTCTTTATTTACAAACAATTTTCAGTATCTGTGTGACAATACTTCTTAGATTCGAACAAGATTTAACCTCCTGGAAAAAGAAAGAATTCTCCTGGTTTGGTCGGCTCAACATCCTTAAAATGACCCTACTTCCCCGCCTGCTCTACCTCGTACAAACCATACCAATATTCATACCCCTTACCTTCTGGAAGAAAGTTCGAAAAGGTTTTGGATCCTTCCTCTGGTCCAATAGCCGCCCGAGACTTCGGAGGGACATACTGACTTGCCCTAAAGACATGGGAGGCATTGGGCTACCCGATTTCCGCCTTTATTACCTTGCAGCAACACTCTCCCGGGTTTTAGACTTTTTTCACGCCAAATCCTCTAAATCTTGGGTAGGCATAGCCCAAGGAATATCCCCCAGGGACCTCACAACTCTCCCCTGGACCTCCAATTCAGCGAACCGAGCCTCCACCTCCCTTTCTTTCACTACAGCCCACACAATCCGAACCCTACACAGAGTAGGAAAGAGCCTTTCCCTGATAGACCTAAAAGGCCCCCTGCTCCCAATTACAGACAACCCCGCATTTCCACCGGGGCAATCCAGAGCCCCCTTTCTTGGCCATCCTCATAACAAACCGTTTAGGTTCCCACATGTGTTAGCAGGTTCTACACTACAGCCCCTACAATTCCTACTACCCCACGAGACGCCCACTCCCACACATCACCTCCAATACAACCAGCTCAAACACTTTTACGACTCCATTAAGAATTATAACAACCTGTCACGCCCCCTCTCAGATTTCGAACAAGCATGTTTGAACGCTAACCCCACACCTCACGCCATTTCATTTATTTACAAACTATTAATAACCAAACGCTCCTCATCCCTCCTCCCCTTCTGCGCTGCTTGGGAGACCGAGCTGGGAAAACATTTCTCGCAACCACAATGGTCAAAATGTTTCTGCCTCTCTCAGAGGTCTGCGGTTGCCACCAGACATCAGGAGACCAGTTACAAAATTTTATCAAGGTGGTACAGGGTACCCGCACAGTTGCACCTATGGTACCCAGAAGTCCCTGATGTCTACTGGCGCTGCGGAGCCAATGGAGGCACCATGACTCACATCTGGTGGTCCTGCCCCAAGCTCACTCACTTCTGGAACACAATACTCTCCTGTATCGAAAACATTACTGGAACCACTATCCCAAGCTCTCCTGAAGCGACCCTCTTGTTCATGTTTGATATGCCACCGCACAAGTACAAGAAGTCCCTCACTCGCCATCTACTCCAAGCAGCCAAAACTGTCATCCCAAGAAAATGGCGTTCAGAGCACCCACCCACCAAATCTGACTGGTTGGCGGAAGTTTCTTCAACGCACAGAATGGAGGAACTCATAGCCCAATCCCCAGCAGATCGCACCAGTTTTTCCAACACTTGGTTGCACTGGCAAAGATTCTTGTCCTCTCCAAAATACAGAGCACTTCAAGACTGAACCTGATGCATGGTACTTACCCGTACCCTACTCTCCGGCTGCCTCCGGTCCCCCTGTAGAACCCCCGCCACCATACCCTTAACCTCGCATACCGCTCAACCCTCTCGCACCCTTCCTCTCTTTCCCTTCTTCTTTCCCCAAAAAACACTGAGTTCTGTATATGACTTTACGACTTAATGTTACGTTCTCCTTTGTTTCTGTTATATGATTCCTTCCAAAGGATTGTTTGGCTTTTACTCCATAAAGCCTCATAAGGCGCTGTATTGTAACCACTTACTTGTCATGCCAACATGTATGTACCTAAAACTCAATTAAGTTTTTTTCTTGAATGGAAAAAAAAAAAAAATGGACAACCCCTTTAAATGGGAGCCTCTGCTTTTGCAGTTTAGTCACTCTTTGCTGGCATCTTTCTGGCCGGGAGAGGAAGTCAGGTCTTAGTCCATACTTACTGACAGTCCTAGTTTTACTGGGATCAAGGCATGAACCAGAGCACAAAAGGGGGAACCATTAGCATTGTAGGGGGTCCCCGGATAGAGGTTTGTGTATGGTGAGGTGGAGTCCAGGGATTTCCTTTAATAACACTGATTGGAGACTGAAATAGTGGAAGCTGGTGATCTGCTGTAGAAATGCATTAGATATAATTCCCAAGATTATCCATAAACGAATTATCCTAATCGCAGCAGGAAGGAGGCGTCATAATCAATGGCTGCTATAAACATCAGACTCACAGGCTAAGAGCTGCCAACACGAACATGGGATCCCTACACACAGGAGTGTAGACTTTTACTGCCCCTAAAATAAATATAAAATAAACTTTTTTTTTTTAGACAGCTCCAACACATTCAGGGATCACAAGATTCTTTGCCTACCAGCAGCATATAGGTGACTGAAGGTGTAACATATCACGGCAGGATCAGACTACATCTAGCATGAATTTGTAGTCTGTAACCATGGAGACACATGTATTGCATTGCATTAGAAGTGTCAGCCTATGCAGATGCTGCTGGACCGAGCAGGCATGTGCCAAAGGCAGACCCAGGGACCTTCATTAGGTCCCCGGCTACGCCGCACTGAAGACGGCACCCTGTGATCGTAGCCCCCTCCCTTTGAAGGTACATTGATCCCGCGGACACAGCAATGACTGGGGGATCAAAGGGGTTAACAGCCACATCGGAATGGAGCCAGGGCACTACTCTTCCCTAGATTAGGGAAGCCTTAGGCCCCTAAGTGACAGAGAAATCTGTATTGGGGGGGCGGGGGTGTCACTAAGGGGTTAATTATGGATATTCTATACAAAGCTTCTATGTTACTTCCAGTGGACAGAAATGTATCTCTGGTCATCTGTGGTCACACAGGTGCACGGCTCGTTATATATCACGAGAGTGAGGGTGATGGCACATGTGGCGTTTTGAACCCGTTTTTAGTCATGTGTTTTTGTCCGTTTTTAATTAACCCCTACGGGACGCAGCCTCTTTTGGCCTAAAGGACGCGGCCCCATTTTTCAAATCTGGCCTGTGTCACTATAAGTGGTTATAGCGTGGGAACGCTATGAGATATCCAGGGGATTTTGAGATTGTTTTCTCGTGACACTTTGTACTTCAAATTAGTTTAAAAATTTGGATGAAATCTTTTGCGTTTAGTTATGAAAAAAAACAAAATTTGGCAAAAATTTGGAAAAATTCTTTATTTTCAACGTTCTAAATTCTCTACTTTTGATGCAGATAGTCAAAGCACCCAAATAAATTCATAACTTACATTTCCCAAATGTCTGCTTTATGTTGGCATGGTTTTTGAAGATTCCACATATTTTACTAGAATGTTATGAGGCTCAGAATTTAGGTGCCATTTTTCACATTTTTTGTAAAATCACCAAAACCTGTATTTAGATGGACCTGCTCAACTTTTAATTGACACTGAGAGGCCTATATAATAGCTAGACTCATAAATTATCCCATTGTGGAAACTACACCCCTCAACGTATGAAAAACCACTTTTAAGAAGTTTGTTAACCCTTTACGTGTTTTATAGGGGTTAAAACAAAATGGAGGTGCAGTCTGCAAATTGCAATATTTTTTCACAATACACTCATTTTGGGTGGAAAATTAAACATTTACAATGGATTAAATGAAAAAAGGCTCCACAAAGTTTGTTACCCAATCTCTCCCGAGTACACGGATACCCCATATGTGGTGGTAACCTGCTGTATGGGCGCACGGCCGGGCATAGAAGGGAAGGAGGCGCCATCCAGATCAGATTTGCTATGTCACATTGTACATGCTATAATTTTTTTCTTTTTTTTATTGTGGACCTATAGGGGCTTATTTCTTTTGCCACATGAGATGCACTTTTCTGGTACGTAATTTTGGGGCATCTATAGCTAATTGGTGAGATTTAATTAACTCTTTGTTGGTGGAGGAAATGAAAATCATCAATTTTTAGGAAAATTTTTATGTGTTTTTTTTTTTGGCCGTTAACCATACCATAAAAACAGTTTTCTATTTTTATTCTATGGGTCGCCACGATTACGAAAATACTTCATTTATATATATTTTTTATTTTTTCCCATTTGTACTGAATAAAAAGTAATTTGGCGAAATTGTTGTTAATTTTAGCATCACCGACTTTCATATGCATAACTTTTTTATTTTTCACCTCACAAATTGGTTTAAGGGCTTATTTTTTGCGAGAAGGATGGTTCTTTTTAGTGGTCTTATTTTAGATTGCGTAACTTTTTAAAATCACTTTTTAGAGCATTTTTAAAGGGCATTAATAAAAAATCATCTTTTTTCAGAGAGAGTTTTTTGAGGTTGTTTTTTACGGGGTTCACTTTGCGGATCTAATAACGATTCTGTTTTATTATGCAGATTGTTACGGACGCAGGGATACCAAATATGTGGGGGTTTTGTGTATTTTATTCAATTGTACTGAATAAAAACTAATGTGGAGAAAATCTTATTCATTTTAGCATCACCATCTTTTCATATGCATAACTTTTTTATTTTTTGGCTGACAAATCTGGTTAGGGGCTTATTTTTTGCGAGAACAGTTGTTCTTTTTAGTGGGCTTATTTTAGGGTGCATAAAACTTTTTAAATCACTTTTTAGAGCATTTTTTATAGGGTATTAATTAAAAATTATCTTTTTTCGGACCGTTTTTTGCGGTTATTTCCTCCGGCGTTTACCGTACGGGTCCAGTTTTGATTCTGTTTTATTATGCAGATTGTTACGGACGCGGCAATATCAAATATGCGGGGGTTTTTTGTGTTTTTATGGTTTTTATACTTTATTAAGTGTTTTTATGGGAAAGTGACATTTTAGGGGCTTATATTTTTATGTATTTATTTTTTATTTATTATAATGTGTAGTGTTAAGTGTTTTTGCATATTTTTACTTATACATACTTGAACTTAAACCAGTGATGCTCTGATCACTGGTTTAAGTCCAATACACTGCTCTACAATACTATTTTATTGTAGAGCAGTGTAAACTGTCTGAGCAAGCTTGCGCATGCTCAGACAGTTTGCAGTCAGACCCGGAAGGGGTCTGGCTGCCATGGCAACCGGGCAGCTCCGGGGCACAAGCCAGTCCTCGGAGCTGCCCAGAAGTGGATCGGATCCCCCGGTAAGCGGCACGGGGGATCCGATCCATAGGGGGAAGACCCTTACACGCCGCGGTCATGCTTGACCGCGGCGTGTAAGGGGTTAACACCCGCGATCGGAGTCGGCTCCGATCGCGGGTGTTAGCTGACAGCCGCTGCTTCTGGTACCGGCTCCGTTCGTGAGCCGGTGCCAGAAGCAGGACGTTATACTACGTCCCGGTGCGCTAAGCATGTAGCACCGAGGACGTAGTATAACGTCGTGGTGCGCCTAGGGGTTAAGATAACTGTGAAAACCAGACAAAAACACACGTTTTTTAACCGACTGAAAACGCATGACTAAAAACGGACTAAAAGCAGGTCCAAAATGCCACGTGTGCCACCAACCTCACTCTCGAGCCGTGCACTTGTTGGACATCAGATGACCAGAGATCATTTTCTGTCCACTGGTAGTAACATAGAAGCTTTCTATAGAAGGACAGCAAGCAGAGATCTAGAAAACCATGATGAATACAGAAACTATATTCGAAAATTGGTAACTTTTCATTGTGTAAACCATAACATATAACATTGCTTAGTGCTGTAGATCTGCAGCATCTGAAAAGACATAGGCCCGGGCCTAGAAATATCTATTTGGTTCATCATATTCAAGATTTGCCACATGATAAGAGCTTAAAAGGTATATACAGAGACAACAGTCTACAGGCAGTCCCCGGGTTACATACAAGATAGGGTCCATAGGTTTGTTCTTAAGTGCAATTTGTATGTAAGTCAAAACTGTATATTTTATCATTGTAGACAAAATTTCTTTTTGCCCCAGTGACAATTGGAGTTTCAATTTTTTTTGCTGTAATTGTAGCAAGTATTATCACTAAAGCTTCATTACAGACACCTTACAGCTGATCATTACAGTCTGGGACTATAGTAACATCCAAAAAGGTCACCAGAGGTCACAGGGGGCAGAGGGGTCCGTCTGTAACTAGGGGTCGTCTGTAAGTTGAGTGTCCGCCTGTATTATATTCACCATTGGTAGGATAGACCAAATTTGTAGGGGACCACAGTATGGTAGATTTCGCCTACACCTGTCATCCTGAAATTCGAGCCCGGGATGTTAATCGTGTGTCATTATTGCAATTGCAAACAGAAACAAGAACATAAAAAGGACAAATCTAAAAATAAGAGCACAAAGCCGACTCTGGAGAACATCCCCCGTCTATATAAAAATAGATGGTAGAGCTCAGCGTGAATGAGAATTTCAAGAGCACAATAATCCCCTATGCTAAGCGCTTAGGAAATATACAGATTTCATTTGCAATCTTACTTGTAGCCAATGCTGTATTACTGTAATGTGGCTGCAGACAGGACACCTGCTACAGGACTGCAAAATACAATTATTAGTAGGATTAGGTCTACTATTTGAAAGGAAACCTGTCAGCAGCTTTGACCTTAAAGACAGCAGGCAGTGTTTTTTTGGAGAGATATACCTTGAGTATACCTTTGTGTATGTTGTTAGTAACAGCAGGACTGTGATTTATGGATTCATATCCAGGATTGTAGCTTCTCCAAGTACCCTGGAGGCGTGTCCTCACACTGCTGTGCTCTCTACATTGAGATTCCTCACCCCTACTTTGAGTATCTGTTGTAGTACTGAATCAGTAGAGGGGCGGGGCTGTGGAGCAGCTCAATGCAGAGGACTAAGAGCACAGAAGTGTGAGGACACAACCCCAGGGCACTAGGAGAAAACATAATTTATCAGGCGGGGGGGGGGGGGGGGGGATCTTGAATTTGGTGGACCCAGCCCATAAACTCTGTGCTATAGGATGATTTTTGGATTAATAAATTAAAATGTTTCCATCGGTGCATTTAAAACTTCCAAAAAAAAACGTATCAAGATTTTAGTATCACAAACAACAGTCACCCCCATTTTGGAACAATGCAAGAGGATGACATGAGCAGCTATAGAAGAAGTCAACTGGTGATCCAAACCTGGTAATTACATTCCACCTTATGTTGATTTTTCTATGAATTCCTATCCTCTGACTGATAGCTCACGAATAGTTAATCGTGGGGGTTGTAAAACTTAATACAAAATTAACTGATTTAAGACGTTTGCAACAGTTTTAACTATTGATATGCAATGCTGGCAGGATTGACTTGTCATGTCTGTTCTGAACACACAGACTAGATCAATCTACAGTGGTAGTTGTCATGTACAGAACAGACATATCCAGCTGATATTTTGCTTTTCATCGACGCTATTATCAATCAATCTTAAAGCATTAAAGGAAATCTACCAAAATCAAGCGTGATAAACCAGAGACAGTGTAACTGCCTGTGAAGCTAGAACTGAGAAGGGCTCTGGTGACACATCCAAAGCCCATCTGGCTTATTAGCATAATTTTAAAAGGTGATTTTAAAAATACCACAATCTCAGTGCCTGGATCTATGAGTAAGTGTCCCCGAGTTATCATGCTGGATTTTGATGGTAAGGACTCCTTTAAAATAGACAACAGCTAAACTCTGCCATGGTCCTCAGAGATGCATCAAACATTTATACATTTCAGAAAATTGAAGTACAATGGTTATTGAGTTCAATCTCTGTCATAAGTAATTCCCCCCCCCCGCCCATTACTTACTCGGCTGTACATGTGTGTTACTTGATGCACAGCGACATAAACAAAGGAATGTTTAGTTACAATTTATAGCTGACAACATGCTAGCACTAATATTAATATTCTAACCCCTTAGATGCGGTGGTCAATAGTGATCAGGGCATTTAACAGTTACAATGTCACAAAGGGGAGATCATTTGTTTCACTTGAGTGGATGACAATGATGAGTATGAATTTAAAAGGGTTTTCCCACCAAACAAGTTAGGGGCTCCGTTTTTTTGATCCGTGGAGGTCTCATCACTAAGACCCCCCACCGACCGACAAGGTAGGGTCTAACTTACTGATCTGTGGAGGTCTTCAGTGATGAGACCCCCACCAATCAGCAAGAATAGGATCACAATAGGATAGGGCCTAACTTGCTTATCGATGGAGGTCTCAGATATAAGACCCCCAGAGATCACAAGAACTGGGGGGGTCTGTTTTTGTGATCTGTGGGGGTCTCATCACTAAGACCCCCCACCGATCGACAAGATAGGCCTCATCCTGCGGATAGGGCTCAATTTGTTTGGTGGGAAAACCTCTTTAATGGCCTATTAGGCTCGGACAGAAGTACCGCAGTGTAAGGCCCATCCCCTCTCTAATAGCAGCCATTCAAAACCATTACAATTTACACTTTATGGACCAAAATAGATGTGTCCTAAAGGGTTAAACCATAAATGTGCCACTGTAACTAGTATCTAAATGGTATAACACTCGTCCAGCAAATGTCCATCCATTACACTTCTAGAATGTGTCACTTTCCATATGAGGAATGAATCAAAGGCTGGTAGCCATAAGCACAGGATCCTGCTGCTCCCCTCCACATATCACAAGGCCGTGTCTGAATTACACAGAGCCGACTAATCCCATTAAAAAATAGATAAAAAAAACCTTGACAGGAGAGCAGGAATTATTGGCTTAAGACTTCAGCACCAAGGCCAGCAGCCGCCTGCACCGAGCGCAGCCCCCGGACCCGCAGCCTTTGTTGCTGAGGACGTTGCTGCACAAAATACTGAATATAAATTATGGATGGCGGATAATAATTCCAGTGTGGGTGGGTGATCCTGCAGCGTTATTCACTGCAACCGTCACCTGATGTTACTGCTCCTCCATATGGAAGCATGGAAATATTATAGAGAGAAGAGAAATAGACAAGGAGATACATGAGAACTAGATAGATACAAGATACAAAAAAAAAGGATACAAAAAAGAAAAGGAGGTAAAATATACATAGAAACAAGAGAGGGATTTGAAATAAAAGATAGATACATAGTATGTGGGGTATAGATATCAATATAATGGAAAGAAGGGAAAAGAGGAGACAGATGTGAGACACAGACAGATATTGTGGATATATATATGTAGATGGATATGGAAAGAAAAATTAATAGATATGGGATAGATATACATAGTATAAGAAGATAACCTAATACATAGATAGCACATATATAAGAAAGATATAAAAACCCTACATTTCACATTTATTCTATATGTTCTTTTGTCTGATCTAAAGTATCAATAATGTATCAATCAATTCACTTAATGCATCCTATGGTAAATCCGTGGATTTACACACACACTGATACATGTATACATAGTTTCAACCTCATCATCTGCTTATAGAAACCAATATGCAGAGTATATCACACCAATATGCAGTATATAACGCACACACACATATGCAGTATACAGAACACATCTATATGAAGTATACAGCGCACCCACCTATATACAACAACATGTATAACTCACATCCGCAGCCATAGACCCAGGAACGCCTCATACGCAGTAAGAGATCCAATCACTTTATGTAATTTTTTTTTTTTTTTTTACAATATAAAACAATACGCTTTTTTTGTACATTTGAACACCGTTGGCACATTAAACAGCTTCAATGTCAGACATATTGCGGCATTTTTTTGTGTGTTCCGGTATTTGTTACATTCATACATACTATGAGGTGCTTGATAATCTGAAATATGCTATGTCCAGCTTTTGGGGGTTCAGACCCTGCTCTTTAGCCTCAGTAAACCTGCCATAGGTGATTTTTTTATACCTGTCGGGGGAGGGGCATCATCATGTTCTAGAAAACAAATCTCCATCCCCCATGATGGGAATATAGTGATCAGTAACAGGAATACACCCCAATATAAAGAATCCTGCAGTGCTCCCCTAGTCATCGCTACAAGGTGTGATGTATGGACCCCCCCATTCTTATAATGGGGGAGGGGCACTGGAAACAATATAAAATATAATATCTTTGGAAATCAGATGCTTTTCTTTCCAATCTGACCTGGAGGAGAAACGGATCATAACCATCACCTGGTGCAAAGTGAGAAAAACCAGCAAATACATAGAACCAGTAGGGTCTGAAGGATCTAGAGGACGACCTTCAAGCCATCGATTCGTAATAGCAATAACTAAAATAAATATAAAAATAAATTAAAAATGTGTCGTGCCTGCAACCAGCAACAAAAAAGGAATGGGTTGCCTTTAACCCTTCTGCTACCAGAGAGTAGCCCACAATACACTGCAAGCCTATCTCCAGCAAGTGAATGAGGTAACGTCCCTCAATGACCCCCCCCCCATGTCGATTTTAGTCCAATATCCGCCAAGTGAACTGGACTCACGCCCCAGTCTTCAAGTTGATCATGGACACTTTGTTGGTTATACCTAGATTTGTCCTCACCCAGCCCTACCCGTAGCCCCTACCTCCACCCTAACGGTCCAAATTTATAGTCCAGTGGCCATTGGGTTCTCTGGTCTCGCCTTCGTTCTTCAGATCCTGGAAGACCTGTGTGAAAAAGTGGGGGTCAGAGTTGATCTGCAGCATTTTGGCACTCATACGGTCAATGATGCTCAGGCAGCGTTGCCAGAAGACCTCCTTGTCAGTCTCCACCAGGAAGGGCTTGAGCGGGTAGGAAATTTCATTCCCCATGTAGGAATAAGCCAAGTAGAGACAGGTGAGGAAGGAGGCTTGTAGCTCGTACTCGCTGGACAGTTCATCGCCAATGGCTTCTCGACAGAGAAGGTAGACGAACACCAGGTTGGCGGGCGTGATGAAGCCTTGGTCTTGCCAGCCTTGGAGGAGCAAGGAGCGGTCAACGTTGCGGAACCACATGGTGGGTTCTCCGGGGCTCAGCTCCTTCAGTTTATAGCACCGACGACAAACAAATTCTCCCAGACATCTGAGGAGTTCCCCTGTGGAGGCCTGGACGATGACCCTACGTGGCGAGCAGAGGGACCGCCCGCTCGCCTGCTTCTGAACGGCCACCAGCTGGTGTTGCTGGATCTTCTGGCCTTCAAGGGCACTGACCGGTACTGTAGGGACCGGTACGGGTTTGGGCTCCCTCCGTCCAGGACTGACCTGAGATTTACGCAGGTTCTCGTGATTGAGTTGCTCCACCAGGTTGTTATTGGGCATCAGCGGGCCATTGATCGGTCCGGGGTTGGGGTTAATTTTCTTGGCGCTCTTCTTCTTGGCCGATGCCGCCACCAGTCTCTTCCAGGTGAGCGCAGAGATGAGGACTGAATGTCTCTTTAGGCTTTTCTCCGGTTTGCTACCTCCATTCTTGCTGTTGGGTATAGCAAGATACCCGCCACCTACACCCGGGGGCTCCGGCTTCTTATCATCCAGGGGTCCAGCTTTACCCGGAGCCGGGGACAGGGATAGGACCGTGCCCATGGTCAGGAATGGTGCAGAAGATGCAAGGAGGGCCTAGAGGTGACAGATCCGAACACAATGATGGAGGGACCTGCTGCAGAATCAATGGAGTGCACACAGGGCGGCTCTAGGGATGGATGCAGTGCACACAGGGCGGCTCCGGGGATGGATGCAGTGATACAGATTGTTACGGACGCGGCAATACCAAATATGCGGGGTTTTTTTTGTGTTTTTTATACTTTATTAAGTGTTTTTATAGGAAAGTGACCGGCGTGTAAGGGGTTAACACCCGCGATCTGAGCCGGCTCCGATCGCGGGTGTTAGCGCAGGCTGTCAGCTGTACTAGACAGCTGACAGCCGCTGCTTCTGGTACCGGCTCCGTTCGTGAGCCGGTGCCAGAAGCAGGACGTTATAGAACGTCCCCGTGCACTAAGCATCTAGCCCCGGGGACGTACTATAACGTCCTGGTGCGCCTAGGGGTTAATGTATGTGTTAACAAAGCAATAACAAACGCATGCGTTTTGTAAATGCAATGTTGATAACAATGTAATTAGGCAAATCTCCTCTTCAGCTGTTTAAAAACTCACGCGTTAACTGCCAACAAAACGCAACGTGTGACCACATCCTGAGCCAGCCACAGGAGCCTCATTGTCATAATTTTATAATAGTTTTTCAGCAAATCCACTCGGTTCAGGGATTAAGGGCGTGTTCACATGTTGCGTTTTCTTGGGTTTTGAAACGCATTACAACAGCTGAAGAGAGGTGATTTGCCTAATTACATTACTTTTTACATTTGGTAACGTGATGTTCACACACGCTTTAACAAAACACATGCATAAACATCACATTTACTATGTGTTTTCTAATCGCAAATGTTAACAGTAATGTAATTGGGCAAATCACCTATCCTCCGCCATTGTCATGCGTTTCAAAACTGAATGCAAACGCAACGTGTGTATGCGCCCTAAACAAGATGTGTTTCTGCATCAGTGTAGCTACAGAATTCTCATGGTATTTTTGGTTCATAATGCATAAAAACAAATGGTAGATTTCCTTTAGGACATACTAATATTGCCTTGATTCCTATCATTGCATTAACCCCTTAATGACAAAGCGTTTTTTCATTCATTTTTTGCTCATCACCTTCAAAAATGAATTATTTAAAAAAAATTTCTGTGTACAGAGCTGCAGGTTTATATTCTCTGTAACAAATCTTACTTCTTAGTGTCATTATTTACTATTCCTTGCTGTGTACTGAGAAGCGGGCAAAAAAGTTGAAATGTGGTGAAATTGTCGAAAAACACATTTGTGTCACTTCCCTGTGTTTTTACGACTTTCAATGTGCATTCCAAATGATATGTCTGCTTTATTCTTTGGTTTGGTGTTTTAACACATTTTAAAAATTATGGAGCACATTTTCAGTTATGGAGCTATGTAAGACATAATTTTTTGTGAGATGAACTGAAGTTTTTATTGCTACCATTTGAGGACTACCAAAGAAATAAACACATAAATATATGTATACACACACACACAGTGAAACCTCTCCAGAAGTTCTTAGCTGCGGTAGCTTGGTTGTGTGACAGCCGGGCTCCTGCACTAACAGCTGAGATCGAAGTACTTGTGATCCTGGCTGTTTAACCCCATAGGGCTTGTTTTCTGCGTAACAAGTTTTACTTCTCATTGACATTTAATATAACATTCAGTGTACTGGGGAGCTGGAAATAAAGAAAAGTTGCAAAAAAAAAAAAAAATTTCCAGCACTTTCTTGTGGGCTCAGTTTTTACTGCTTTCCCTGTGTACTCCAAATGTCCACTTTCTTTGGGTCGGTATGATTGTGGGGATTCTACATTTTAGGTTTTATTCTGTTTGCATTTTTTTTTTAAATGTTTTAAGACGATGTGTGCAAAAAAAAATTGGTGTAGTTAGTTGAGAGCCTGGTTCACTGCCTAGCATATGGTGAAGGCAATTTCTGGGTATGCATGTGTATTGGGGTACTTCGATGAGATAGTGGCATCCTTGTTGTATGTGTTGTGTAGATTGAAGGAGGTCATTGTTTATGGGTGAGACCTGTGTATACAAACAGCTCTGCATACCATATTTATAAGGCTCTGTTCACACTGATGTAAGTTGTCTATATCTAGAATATTGCAAAGTTCTGAAAGAAATTTGCTGCAATTACAGCCAAATTATCAAAATATTACATGTGACACCTGCTACCAGGTTGTAGGATTGTAAACCAAGTACACTGGTGTTTGTGCAGCTTCTTGCAGTATCTGCTCTTTTAACTTCATATTCCCCTGTTTTTAAGAAAATAAGGCTTTTAAATAATGCAAATGTCGCCTGGGGTCCCTAAAGCTCATTTGCATATTTTTTTTAAAAGCCTTTTTCCTCTAATAAACAGGGAATAAGAAGCTAAAAGGAGAGCGAACCTGTTTGTCGGTGTGTTTGATTTACAATCCTTCATCCTGGTGGTAGATGTCCTTTAAAGAAAATCTACCATTTTGATTTCATGCATTATGAGCTAAACATAATCCATTGTGCTGAGTGGTTTTTGTGAAAAAACAATCATAAAATTCAGGACCTTGGGCAAGCTGGATCCACATTTCACATGGGCTTTTTGAACCAAGACAGGACTATTCAACATGAGCTGGATTACAATACACAGCAGGTGGGGGGATGGTGCAGCAATTGATTATTCTGCCTGGCAGGGAGAACAGTGATTAAATCATCCTCTAGTGCAGAGCATAACTAATGTGAGAGGAAAAGCCCTGAGTCCAGGCAAAGAAGTGACAGAGCTTCATTATCATAATTTCATAATTGTTTTTTTCAGCAAAACCACTCAGCTCAGGGATTAAACAAGATATGATCCTGCATCAGTGTAGCTACAGCATTCTCAAGGTATGTTTGGTTCATAATGCATCAAATCAATTGGTAGTTTTCCTTTAAGCATGTTATTCACACATTTCTGAGCAGGTGGTGTAAAATGTGGCTTTTAGGGGTTTTATCAATCTTGGTGTATTTAGAAGGTGTCCTTTGGTGGAGAACATATAATGGTTTGCTGGTATTCCTCTTCCTTTATGCTCTCCTTGTTTTGGCATGTGAAGACCTGAATGTGCATCTGTACCTTAAATCATAAAAATTAAAGGGGTATTCTCGTCTGGGCATTCACATTCTGTTCATTAATCTGCCATGTATAAACACTTCTTCAATTAGATGTTATTTAAAAAAAATGTTCCTGAGTGAAGATAATATCTCATAAATGTAGTCTTATGGTCCCATAGAAACAAGACTAACTCCTTGGATACGACCACCTTTGCTGGAGGGATTGCACAAAGCAAAAAAAAGGTTTTTGTATATGAAATGATCGGGAGTTACTACATGTCCTACAAGCGTCCTGTGGTAATGATTGCAGAATCCAGGAGGTCAGGCAGGACTCAATAGCGCATGTCTGGCCACGGCTACCAAAATGTTAGGTGGTTGTATCTGAGGAAGCTCTCTAGTTTCTAAGGGACAACATGACTACATGTATGAGAAATTATCTTAACACAGAAACATTTCTTTTAATAACATCCAATTGACGAAATGTTTACATATGGCAAATAAATGAAATTAAATGTAATTGCCCAGATGGGAATACCCCTTTAAGTCCATGTGAGTAAAAATGTTTGTAGAATATGTTCACAACATAGTCCATGGGTATATTGTTTAAGAGTTTAATTCAGTACTCAAATCGTGACATAAGAGAATCAATATTGAAGTCTTCCTCAATATTCATAAATTTTATTGAATAAAATAAAAGGCTTTTTTTTTTTTTTTAATAGCGACATAATCCGAGACAATATCTATTTATTTAAGAAAACATACTCTCATGGAGTTAAATTATACACAAGCACAATTCTATGTTTTCCTTGACATTTTCATACATTCTATACCAGTGATGGCGAACCTTTTATAGACCGTTATAGCTTCTCTCCAGGGTTTCTCTGTTTAGGAAGAATGGTGGGTCCAGAAGGATGACCTCCAAAGATAATGCACTTCTTTCAACACCTTCTCAATTTTCAAGCAGTTTCAAACAGCCAATTAAGTGTTGCTGTAAAATAGTGCTGAGCGCAGCATATCATAAATTGCCTAGGACTGCAGGAACATTTCATGGATTTGTTCCTGTTTGGTGAACTCAGTCCTGGGCTGGTGGCCTGAGTGCCCACATAAAGGGCTCTGAGTGCCACCTCTGGCACTAGTGCCATAGATTCGCCATCACTGTACTATACTGTCAAGGTTTATTTTTAATTCTTTATGTAAACTTTCTGGGTTATGGAGGGTGTAAATATTCTATGGTTGTATATATCCTATGGAACAAGGGCCAGAGATGGCACTCAAAGCCCTCTCTGTGGGTACCTAGGCTTTTGTCCCAGGGCAATGATTCTACTGGTTTTGTAGTTTCCCTCCAGGGTGCCCTAATTTCACCCCTTCTTTCTAAAGTATAGGCAGTCCTTGGGCTACATACAGAATAGGTTCTGTAGGTTTGTTCTTAAGTTGAATTTGTATGTAAGTCGGACCTGTTTATTTTTGTAATTCTAGCCAACTTTTTTTTGTCTGTGACGTTTGGCTTTTGGATGTTGGATTGTCACAATACCTAAGAATAACAATAAAGCTTAATTGCAGAAACCTTTAGCCTTAGACTACAATAAACAGCTGTAACAGTTACTAAAGTACAGTAAATTACTAGGGGTCATCTGTAAGTAGGGTGTTCTTAAGTAGGGGACCGCCTGTATCAGTGTCCTCAGGAATGGCAGAATAGAGATCTCTATAGGTTAGCAATAAGTTGCTGATTAAAGGAAATCTAAAAGGGAAGTAGCCTTTCAGAGTCATGGCATAATTCACTAATACATCACATGGGCTGAGGGTGTATGGCAGAGGTGGCACTCAGAGCCGTCTCTGTGGGCACCCAGGCCACATTGCTCCAACCAGTTCACCAGACACGACTCAAAGAATTTAGATGGTGCTCTCAGAATTATTTTGAGACAACACATCCTTGGCTTCTTCGGACTGTAGAAAGAGTGAGAAGGTATGGACAGGAGCGGTTTATCGATGGAGGTCCTTCTGTTGAATTTGTGGCAGAACAGAGACTAATAAGTTACTGCTTAAATTGTTGCGTTGGCACTTTGCAATAAATAAATGGGTTTTAGTTGTTATTTAGGCACTTGGTCTCAAAGGCTTGCCATCACTGGTGTATGGAAAGAGTTGCAGCAAACACATGTGATCGGTGCTAGCTTATGGGTGCTGACATCATCGCCCCCTGTGACAACATCTTTATAAGCCCCTACAGATCTGTTACGTGCCAAATTAAAGCTAAAAATGTATTTAAAAAAAAGTGAAAAATCATAAATGTTTTGTATTCCCACACCCAAAATGTCCAAACATATAAAACATTTAATAAATAGGGATCAAAAGGTCGTATAATACCTCTAGTAACTGAAATGACCTGGAAGAGTTGCCATAGAAAGGTGTAAGGAAGCATGCATAGCGAGTACATGTCATTGGGACTTTGCCCCAGAAATTGCCTAATTCCCCTGTGGGCTGACTAGAAGGCATTTATTTAAATGCCAACCACTCGTACTTATGCCTTCAAACACCACTGAATGTTGAATGGTTGCTGCATCAGTTGGTGATGAATTTCCCTTCACACTTGTATGACAATAACCTCAGCATTGAGTTATCTGCTGAGTTTCTAGTAATTATTTGGGGACGGTCTTGCTATGTGATTACGTGTGGCCAGTGATCATCGTTCCTTGTGCCTTTTGGCTCCTAGGCCGCTGTATGTTGTTTGTGGGTAACATGACAGGATCTGTTATTTCCTTGCTCTGGTGGGGGTGGGAGGGTGCAGTCAGCTGTTTCCAAGCATACTCTGCATACAAGTTGGCACAGGGCGTAGTAGGGGGACAAGCAGATGGCTCTTGTTGTAATCACTGGTAAGAAGGGGGTTGTGGCTTGTTACCACGTAATCTTGCATTGCTATTGTAGTGATCAGTGCCACTTTACGGTCCAGTGAAAATGTGCACTGCATGCCAGCTGCCAAGTTTTCACTCCCTGCCCTCTGGTTATTGTATCGTTTTTGAGCCGCTGTATCCTGGGCACACGTGAAGTTATTTTTTCGGCTTTACTTTATGTATATCATTGCTGACATGCTTCACATAGCAATAGTGATACCGATCTGTCTTCTCAAAGGGACGAGTTCTTACAACTATCTTTTAGGAAGTCTGAGTTGAGATTGTTGACAATGCCGATGACTTAGCCTGGCGTATTAGAGTAACGTCTGGCAAACGTGCTGATTCCACAGGATTATCCAACCATCTTATGCTGAAGATAAGGATCAGGATGCTGGATTTTAGGTGTCTTGACTGCAGCTTAATCCTCTGTAGAACGTAGGCACGCTTGGCTAAGCTCAGTGTACATGTGTATTGCTCAGGCTGCCTGTCTGTGTATATGGCCAGCCCAGCAGGAGAAGTAGCCATGGCCACTGATCATCTACGGTAATAGTAAATGATAGTCCAATAGGTAAGATTATATTCAAAGCAGAAAAAGTATTTGACAGTGGCACTTATCAACTTTTATCGATCAGTCCCGCGTGCTACCACATAATCTTCTACACCAAAGAAGAAAAAGTTTGTAAACAAGAATTTTTATATATACTGGATGTGGGCACTAAGTGCGAACAGTCTCAGACTTTGTTGCAATTTAAACGATAAAATTTTATTATTAAAACATTCAAAAAATAAAAATCATTATATGACATACAATAAATATTATGCACTTATATCCAGTTGTACAATACTATTCTAGATGGTTTCTGATGCTATACTATTTAACTTCAAACTAAGAAGAAACACTATTGGACATTTTCTCAGAAACCATCTAGAATAATATTGTACAATTGGATATAAGTGCATAATATTTATTGCATGTCATCTGATGATTTTTTTAAATTTATTGAATGTTTTAATATTAAAATTTTATCGTTTAAATTGCAACAAAGTCTGAGACAGTTAGTGCCCACATCCAGTATAGGTAAAATTATATGTAGCCTCACGTTGTAAAGACCACTGGTGTTTCCAGTGTGAACTGCAAGGGTAACATTAAGATCCCATTATTCCCCCCCCCCCCCCCCCTAAGGTAAAGCCTTTATCCAAAAATGCTTAGTTATGCGACTTCTGTATCCAGATAAAGGCTATCCACTTGCAGTCTAACTGGTTCTGTCTCCTACCTGGGGCCACAGTAGTTTGATAGTTTCTTTGACATCCCTTAAATATCTCTTTCCCTACTTTGGAAATGATGGACATGTGAAAGGGAAATTCTGTGTAAATGGCAGGGAACGGTACAACTACTTGTATTTTAGAATGAAAGTTGTTTTATACAATAAACCCCTAGGTAACAAGTGTCTGAGTCTGTTCCTTCTGGAATAGATATACTGGTTTGGCTTAATCCCACACCATATCCTTAGACTTCTTGCCTGCCATACTTGGTGTTAAGGGGGCTTCCTTTCTATGTAGCGAAAGGAGGTATTGTTTTGCGCAAAGTTGCGCAGGCGCGAGTGTGCCATAGAGCTTGGTGACGTCACCGGCCCTCCAGCACTTCCTATTCAGGTGCATGGTCGCGCGCATGGTGCGCCGAGAACGTATGATGGTGCACCAAAGGGGGGTACAATCTAATGAATAAACAAGTTTTTCAAGCAATACAGCAGTTTCTGAAAATTATGAAGGTCTGCTCCGGCGCCAGCTCACCCTGAGCTGGTGCAAGGTATTTCAGGGTTATAACCACCATTTTTAAAGTGGTAGATTTCCTTTGAGATGGCCTTAATTGGCAATCACTACATAAGGAGAACACCTACTGTCTGATCTTATGGCATCTGAGTACTGCCATCCCACAGCTTTCAATGGAGCTGCAGTGTCTGTTCTCAACCACTGCTACATTAAAAAGATGCAAGGGGTGACAGGAACTTTACATTAGTGAGGTTTACCTATTCTGGATAGGTTGTTGCATGCTGCCTTTTTATGTGTGGATTATTTTGCCTGTTATCTTTTCATTGATGGATCGGAGCTCATGTTAAAGGGGTTATCCGGGTTTTAAAAATTTCTTATGGCCGGGCTGGGGTGGGCTATTTAAACATAATAAACATGTACTTACCTCCTCCGGCGCTGCCAATGTCCCGTGCCGCGGTCCCTTCGATCCGCGCCCCTGTTTGTTTACAGGGGCACGGAAGCCGCGCGCAAGGAGCTTCCGGTCCGCGATGTGGTCGGCTCCTCCCATCCGTCCCTGTCGGATGGGAGCTTTGTAATGAAACCGGCGCACAGAGAAGACCGGCCGCGGCGCCGGACGAGGTAAGTACATGTTTATTATTTTTAAATAGCCCTCCCCAATCAGGGTCTCAGTTATTTTTAAAACCCGGATAACCCCTTTAATCTTTATTCCAATACATAGAAATTTGATGTAGGTGAAAGACTGAAGTGCGATGTCTTGCATATCACATAATGTGTAGATGTCTTTTTAGGACATGTTTTGTTTTTTGTGAACGTTATTTTACTTGTTTCCCTGTTTGTTTTGGTACAGTTGAAACTTCTATTGGCAATATTCACTTTGCTTTAGGTGCTTCCCTAAGTTATGTGTCTGCTCCTTAGGAACCAACACCATTCCTGGCTGGTGAAACATTTTGATTATTTTCAAGGGCTTAATTTTGGGTGAGATTTTACTGCTTTGCAAAGCATCTCTGTTCAGGCTGAGATGAGTGCGCCTTCCCTATTGTAAAAGTGACAGATTTGGATTTTGCTGGGGAAAGTCTCGAGTTACTAAAGTTTCCTGGAAACCCATACTGTTGCACACTGTTCTAGATCACGGAGTACTACGGATTAATCTGTTTGTAAACCATCCATCTTTTTGTCACATGGGGGGAAAAAGTTGTATTTCAAGATTTGTGACCATCTGAGATGATATTGTTTCCATCAGGGTTAAAGTTGCTTGTTATCAATATCGCCCAGCCCCCAGGAGGGTTCAGAGAGCAGTGTTTCTCTTTACTCCTGTTATCCTCTCTATAAGGAGTTAACCCCTCTAGTCTTAACCAGTATTTATTTGTCCTGTGAGTTTATGATATTGGATAGCCAGTCCATACACCATATAAAGGGGTCGGCTTAACAAGCCTCCCATCACCCACCCATAGTCTCCTGCTTGGCCCGAGCATGTATAAGTTCTGTAGTCCAGAGGGAAGAAAGCTGCTGCTAGACTCCTGGTGGCTTCTTTCTTTGGGAAGTATAGAAAATGCCAAACCTTACCATAGTAAATGACTTGTAAATGTTCTTGTAACAATCTGCAGACCGCTTCTAGAGCCTGAGATTTGTAAACCCATATTTAGGCATAGTGGTTATCTGATAAGAAGTTAAAGCATCTAATAAAGTTTACTGTAACTTGTTCTGCACATGGATTTGCTTTATATGTGAATTGGAGACTTGTAGTTGGTTCTTTTGGTGCTCAAATTACTAATCTTCGAACGGTTCCCATTATAGGGTGTCTGGATCAAACAGGAGGGCCTGCACTGATGATATGTATATTGTGGCCGCCTCTTTCACTTGACCACAGTGCTCTATATAATGGGTTTGTTCCTGTCAATAGACTCTTATGGTATATCTACAATGTGCTAGGATCTCACAGGTCCTGTTAAATATCATTAAGGCTCCTAAAATTTTGGACTTGCTGCACTCTGTGCTGTTAGTATAAATTCCGAATATCTGTGTACAGGGTAATGCCAGCCATCCAGAATGAATACCTACGAATGTAAACGGCCATTCACATACACACACCAACACCAAAGATAGTGAACAGAAAAATGTTCAGACGAATGCCTTATCCATCACCGGATTCAATCCCCGTGACAGTCTGGCTGTTACTACCCTGTCTCCCTAAAAATAAGACCCACTGCAATTTTTTTTTTTTGGCTTAGAAATATAAGGCCTCACCTGAAAATACAGATCCCTCCTTGCTGTACATTATTTTTAGTAGATAATTTAAAGGGGTATTCTCATCTGGGCATTCACATTTAATTAAATTAATTTGCCTTATGTAAACATTTCTTCAATTGGATGTTATTAAAAAAAATGTTCCTGTGTGAAGATAATTTCTCATAAATGTAGTCATGTTGTCCCTTAGAAACGAGATGGCTTCCTCGGATACGACCACGTCACACTCTGGCAGCGGTGGCCAGACATGCATTATTGAGTCCTGCCTGACCACCTGGATTCCGCAATCATTATCACAGGACGGCTGTGGGACCTGCAATAACTCCCAGACATTTAATATTCAGAAACTTTTTGTTTCTTTGTGCAATCTCTCCAGCAGAGGTGGCCGTATCCAGGGAGACAGTCTTGTTTCTAAGGGACCAAATCACTACATTTATGAGAAATTATCTTCACACAGGAACATTTTTTTAATAACATCTAATTGAAGAAATGTTTATATATGGCAGATTAATGAAACAGAATGTGAATGCCCAGACGAGAATACCCCTTTAAATACTGCAAGAGGTTGTGACAGAGTTAATAGGGTAATATTCACTGACTGTTGTGTTGAAAATGCGCTACCAGGACAAGAAGTGCTCATTGAAGGAAAGTGTTGCTAAACATGAGAGAGTGGGACCTATGATTCTAATAGAAATAGTTGCATGAAATTTAGCACTGGGAGAGTCAGAAGGATGTTGGAGAAGTTGGTGACATAATAGACAACTCCTCTTGGACCGCCTGCTAATAGATGCCCCAGTTACAGTGGAAAACTTTTAAAAGAAAAATAAGTGAATCTGTACATCCGGGAACTTTTATGACCTCATATTACATATAAAGTTAAAAAAGCATGCAAAATATGAATATTCATAAAAGTACATTAAAATTTTCCCATATAATAAAAAAAATCCCCTGCTACATTACAAAAAAATTCGTAGTTGCTACTTTTGCCCGAGACCATACATATTATATATCAAAACGACCGAAACAAAATAGGGAATTCATTAATAATGTTCATTTGGAGTTAATTTGAAAACTCAACAAAATATGCACTATAAATGGCAAAAAAAAAATTTCCACTTTTAACCCCAAATTAAACTAAAAATGAAAAACATTTAAACTTTTATGTTTTTACTCGGTCTATGTGCCCCGAAAAAACGCAGCAAAAAAGGTTCTCAACCTTTCTAATACTGTGACCCCGCAATACTGTTCCCCATGTTGCAGTGACCCCAAACCATGTACAAGAATGTTGTATTTGCACCCAAAACGCGATAAAATCGAGGCTCCGATGGCTTTAGGTGACCCCTGTATTTTGGTCGTTCGACCCCTGCCGGGGTCGCGACCCACAGGTTGAGAACCCCTGCCCTAATGTATGGTAGTATAGCCCCTTTTAGGGCTAATTCATTTGAGGGCTGGAACTTTTATAAATTTTAATTCCCCCAATGTGCAAATTTCCTAAATAGGCTATTGGACTGTGGAGTAGCCGGAGGGTACTCCAAGACCCAGTAGCTTCTTGCGTTCCACCTACAAATGCATTTTAAGCACACGGCTATGAGGAGCTCCGCACTCTCGTCAAAGCTGGGTTCTGTGCGCTGAAGATGCATTGGTAGGTGGAATGCAAGAGGCTACTGGGGCGTGGAGCCTCAGCTCCGACTACTCCACACTCCAGTAGCCTCTTAAGGAAATTTGCATGTCGGGGAATTTAAAGTTTATAAAAGTTGTGGGCCACAAAAGAATTAGCCCTAAAAAAGGCTATACTTGTATACATTAGAGGAACCTGCCACCGGATCTACCTTGAAGGGAACCTGTCACCAGGACACCCATTTTTAGCACTCCCCCAGTCCCCACAGAGCATAGTACATACACTGCCAAAGAGTTTTTGTATACAAAATAGGTTTAACAGAAAAGATATGTTACATTGTACCTTTCATTAGCATCTGCTTTGTGACTAGGCAGTTGCCTAATGGGAGGGGGGAACTGCTCCTTTCCAGCTCCTCCCATTTGGTAACTGCCTAGTCACACAGCAGATGCTCATGAAAGGTACAATATAACATATCTTTTTTTCTGTAAAACCAATTTTTAATACAAAACCACTTTGGCAGTGTATGTACTATGCTCTGTGGGGACAGGGGGAGTGCTAAAAATGGGTGTCCTGGTGACAGGTTCCCTTTAATAGGTAGAGCCGTGGTGGTAGGTTTCCTTTAAATGTACCATTGTTTTACATGAAAAGTCACCAGACTTTTTTGATGGGATTCATACGGTTATATTATTGAATTTTTGTTCAACAATAAATGTAAATTTTTGTTCATGGAAAAAAATAAAACATCCTCTGAAAATAATAATAAAAAAGTGCAGAAATTAATATTAGAGGCTGTCTTACTTTTGGGGAAACATGGTATTTGTAGTGTGTGTGATTTTACCAAACAAAAACTATTTTGTGTGTGAATTCTGATGGAAGCTTCCAGTGGACAAGTAAACAAAGCTCCAGTCCTGCAGGAATGAATGGAGAGCTGCACAGGCTCCTCTCTGATAGGTGTGAATGTGCCTTAAATGCCTCAGGAAATATCCCTTCAATTCTCTTGAATGTATAGCCGGATCAGTATTACAAATTGTCGATCATTATTGCATCAGACCCGTTCAATGCTGTAAGCCCTTAACCACTAAAAGCTGTTTGTGTTCCTTATGAAGATGACATGACTGTATCTTGAAGCATCTGAAGATTTGTATCTCATTCTCTACAATGCCTAGAGGATAAGGTGACTTTTTTTTTTACCCTGAATCTTAAAGTCCCTGGTGTCGTCTTTGAGGAACAGCAGACATCTTTTGTAAGTGGAAACCTGAAATCACGCCACACCTAGAATAGTAAAAACCATTACATTGCCGACGCTGAGAAGACTTAAAGGCTTACTGCTTCATTGTCTTGGTAAATGACCTCATCATGACAAAAGTGTCGCTTTTAAACCAGTTACACAACTTGGGATATATTTAATGTTTCTACCTCTGTAAACTTGCAGTGTCCTTACAAATATTTCAACCGGATATGGAGTCACTGAACGATTAGGGAGACTCCAACCTTGCACGCAGTCTTGTCTGAATTTCCATTACATTACCTTTACATGGCCGGTTATTTTATGATATTATTGTATGCTCGGAGGCATAGATAAAGCTCTGTGCACATCAGACCTTGTAGGCAGCTCCCCTGTTGCTTCCTGGTCTCTGGGGAGGGGGCTGTATGCCATGACTTTATAGCTACTGTAATAATATCACACAGGAGTGGGAATTGAATGAATGTATTTTTTTTTTTTTTTTTAATTACAGCTTTGTTGCAGGTCTGCTGCTTTATAGCCTATACAGAAAATACATAAAGATCTGTGTCTTTAGTATGGCCCCCAGTATGTATAAACGGAAAATATAAGGTCAGAACACAAATTATGTGTTACTGCAGGCTTGAAGGGTTTACTCGGGGTGTGTGTTATATGCACGCGCCCAGGGACAGAAGTGTCTGATCAGAGAGGATCCGAGTGCTTGGGACCTCCATTTATCACTGTGGTGCCACTAACCTCTTTGTCTTTAGGCGTGTGTAAGAGAAGAGATGTCGCAGCAGTAAATGCCTGTGATTGTTACCTCATTCATTGTGAGCAGCTCGGGCTTTTGTGTGAAATCTCACCTGTTTACCTATAGAACATCTCCCCCAAAGTCAAGACTCTTCTCAGACCGTTTTCCACGTGAGATGGGTGAAGTTTAGTGGTTGCAGGGGCAGTGTCTTTTCAGAAGCCCCTATGTTTTGTTTTATAGCGCCTACATATTGGCTGCTGGTGTTTATATTAAATATAGGAATCTTTTTCTTTCAGATCACATTAGGCTTTTTATGGCTTTGGAACGGAACCAGAGTTACAGGCAGCTAAAGATATAGTTGGGAATGCAGACTGTAGATAAAGATCCAGTTCCCGCCTATTTTTTAGCTGCCTGTTTGTCCAGTTCTGTAGCTCATAGAACCACAAGCCTGATATAATCTGACAAATGAGATCCAGAATGTTTCTAGGTGTATAATAGATGGAGTTACACTCCCCCTGCAACCACTAAGCTTGACTTCTCTAATGTGCAAATATGGGGAGTAGAGTCGTATTTGCCTAACATTAAGGGGATTTTTTTTTTAAAGGTAAATGTGGGAGCTTTGACATTAATAAGGGAAATCCTGCCTTGCCTGAAGGGGCTGGTAGTGAAGGGAAAACCAGGTGACGGCTTCTTACAGGAATTCTGCATTGTTACAGAGAACCAGTTGCTTGAGGCAAGGGGTTGTTGTCTGTGTTAATGATAAACCTATAACCGGCATCTCCTGTCAGTGCTGTGCCCCTGCTTGTTTAGAGGTCGGGGCTGCTGACCCCACTACTGACTGCTGGCTACAGCATTGAATCTAATGCAGAGTCCGGCATGGTAGTGGTTGGGTCGCCATGCCTGGCCTCTGTATACAAACGGAGGCGCTGACTGGAGACGGGGCATAACAGACGGCAAAGGTTAGCATAAGCTTACACATGCACAACAAACGCAGACATCGACTTATGCCATGGTATATGTTTAACATAAAAAATGTTCTCCATAGGAAAGTGTATTGGGTTACAAGATGCTTAGTGATTGGGTATTTATAGGTCTTCTAGATGTTGTCACTGGTCTCTTCTATAGTGGTGTACTTGGTCTTGCAGGGACTGTTAAGGTTGGAAGCGCTCTGTCTTGATATGGCAGCTTTATATTCTTTTAGTTTCAAGGACTAGACTGCAAGGACCTCCACAGGTGTCCTACACGCAGGCCGAGGGGCTGATATGAGCACTTTATAGGTGCTGGCCTGAGGGCAGGGGTGCCAATGGCTTGACCACACAATTCCCTCAACTTCTTATCCTGGTAAATCCCTACAGCAGTGATTGCAAACCTTTTAGACACCGAGTGCCCAAACTACAACCAAAACCCGCATATTTTTCACAATGTGCCAATGCGACAATTTAAGCAGTAACTTATTACTCCCTAAACTTCCAGAGGTTTAAATTGTATAGGCACCTGAGGACACCAATACAGTAGAAAGAAGGAGAAGAAG
Organism: Engystomops pustulosus; assembly: GCA_019512145.1. Taxonomy (NCBI): domain Eukaryota; kingdom Metazoa; phylum Chordata; class Amphibia; order Anura; family Leptodactylidae; genus Engystomops; species Engystomops pustulosus. The sequence continues at coordinate 190,053,541 of CM033645.1, forward strand.
TTTTGATTATCATTGTAGTTTCCTTCTAGGGTCCTGGGCTGCCTGGGACTGCAAGAGGCCTTGAGTCCTGTCTGGCGAACCCTGCCCTGGGGTGATGGCAGGGGTGCCCATATAGAGGGCTCTGAGTGCCACAGCTGTCACCCGTGCCATAGGTTCGCCACCACTGCCCTACAGGATTCTTTAAGGAACATTTCAGTTTCCTGTGGGTGCAAGATGTTCCTATGTTTAAACGTGAACATTTCTCTCCCTAAGTAGAAATTGTTATTGAATCGTCCTGTGATGTGAGAGGAAATCTCTTCATAAACAGGCGCTGCTTTTTGCTATCACTTCTCTGAAGAGCCGAGGTCTATATAAATAGCAAGTGTGGGGGTGCTGGAAGAGCTGGAATTCTCATAACATGACCTTCAACTTTCCATACACATCCCTGGTGAAGTGCGGCGAGTGCACTGCAAGGATTTGGGCAGTTGTCGTTTTGCCTTTTGTAGATTTTGATCACATCATGTTTATTTCACAATAAGGATAGGTTTTTATTAGAGCACGGCTTCCCAGCAGGCTCAGACAGCATGTGTTGTGTAATACTTACCTTAGTCAGCAGCTGAGGCCCGGTGGGTATCCCCTCCAGAGGTGCGAGGGTGGCTGGCACATCTTCCCCGTCTCATCTGTATGAGGCTGGTATGACACAGTTCTGTCACTTGTAGACACATGTTTTAACTGGCATTTTTTTTTTTTTAAAGGCCTTTTATAACATTTCAGTTCCAACTTTGTTCTCTGGAGGGTTTTCAGTGCGTTGCGTTATAAAAATTTTTTAGGAATTTGCATAATTTTCTATTGATGCCCAATGAATATTTGGTCCTAGTCCGAAGTGAGTTGGGAGGGAAGGGCATTTGTGTACTGATGCCCGATACTGCTGCTTGTATCTTCTTTTTTGTTTTACCAATATGAGCGGAAGAGAAAGCACTTTTTTTTATTACATGCAACAATTGCATTTACATTTACAACAATCTGTAGCACAAGGTAGTTGCTCTTTAAAATGAAAACACAAACTTTAGTTCTCTTATAAACTTTGTACCTATCCCCTAAAATTTAGATTGCCATAATTTTCTGACTATAGGACGCTCCTTGCCATAAGCCGCACCCCAGTTTTGGTCTTACAAAAATATATATATTTTACACCAATTAAAATATCCCTGTTGGTCATCCCTTCATTTACACACACCACACAGCTATATCCATCCAGTCAGTCATTCCAGGTCCTGTTATTCTGGACACGGCTAGGAGAGGGACAGAGCAGTGAAGAAGCTCTGCTCTTAGAGATTGTGTGAAGTGCTATGCCGGTGCCTCACCCGATCTCCATTACAGCGGTATGGAGGGTCTGGCAGTGCTGCATCCTCCTGGCGATAAGATTTTTTTTTTTTTTTTTGCTTAAAGTGCGTTTTATAGTCCGACTATAATGATGGCCTACTACAGGGATGGAATTATGAGTAGGTGTCAAACTACATTCCATAGCTATACTAAATGACAATTTTTGGTAAAAATATGATTAAAGAGCTGGGTATTATTTGATGTACAGGTAGTCATCCTCCTCTCGTTGGACATTTTTTTGCCTTTGCGTTGTTTGACAAGTGGATGGGGCCCAAGAGTAGGTATGCAACCAAAATTTGCCAAGTCTGTGTGCAGCAGGTGTCTGGTGTTAAAAGGGGTAGTTCCAAGTTTCATTGTTGTTTCCTATCCATGGGGTAGGGGAGAACAATCTGGTGGGGTACTGAATGCTGTGACCTCCCCCACAGTTCATAAGTATAAGGGTCCTGTTCTCGCTAATTAATGGAGTGGCCGGATGAGCATGCGCTCAGCCGCTTCTTTTAGGGTCTATACATGTGCCGGGAGTTGCCCCTTAATCTTTTGTTTAGTTGGTTCCTTTTGGTGGATAATTGTACTTGTGTTTGTACCTGTGTGTGTTGCCTGATGGATTGGCTCACATCACATGCAGCCGGTCACAGGGTGACTTCATGAACCCTGCAGCGCTGCTGTGAGCGAGGGTTTCTAAATATACCGTTCCTAGTGTCTGGCAAGTAGGAATCAGCTGACGGGGTTTGTTGTTCCCCTGTGCACCTCCCATCGCTTTCCATTTGTGTTTCTGCATACTGTTTTACATTTTGGATGATCAGCCAAATCCTGAATATGATATTCATGCATTCTGATATTTGCATTGTGATTTTTCTTCCTGGTCCATAGTTCTAGTTTTGTGTTAACTTTTGTGTGTTTTTTTTTTTTTTTTTTTTTGTTTTTTTTTTTTTTTTTTTACAGTTGTCTGTGTAAATCATGGTTGATTATTACCAAGTGCTGGGAGTGCAGAGGAATTCCACTCCAGAGGATATTAAGAAAGCGTAAGTAGGGCTTTATTTCGTTCAAATGGGACATCTGGGCTAAAATATTGGATACAACACCTAGTGCCCCACAGATCAGCTGTTCTCAGCATCCACAGAGAATGCAGCAGGAAGCAGACTGCTCTGAGAACTCCACTGTCTGCTTCCTGTTCAATTCCCTGTTATCAGCTGCGCAGAACAGCTGATCTGTGGGGGCACTGGGCGTTTTGGACCCCCCCACCACTGAGCTAAAAATAACTTCTGCATAGGTCATCCCTTATTTTTAGCCAGGAAAACCTCTTTACTCTATTCCACATTTAAATTGACTTGTCGTTTTTTTGTATAATGTGGACCATTTGGATCAATTTTGCTAATCTTTATCCCTAAACTTTCTCACTAAATTACACCCTCTTTTGGAGGAAATAGGTAGGATCACCCCAAACCCTAACACCCCCCCCCCCCCCCAAAACCACCCACACCCCCCCCCCCCCCCCCCCCCCCCCCCCCCCCCCCCCACTGTATTGTTGGTGCAAACCGAATCCAAGCTGGACGCGTCTCTACCATGATCTGGAGCAGTCTCTACCATGTCTAGTGTGAGATTTATGGCTGGCTGTAGATATGGAAATTGCCACGTAAGACCTTGTGAATGTAATGAATTTTTACAAGTTTTTTCCTTGTTCCTTGTAGGTACCGGAGATTAGCTCTTAAGTGGCATCCTGATAAAAATCCTGATAATAAAGATGAAGCCGAAAGGAAGTTTAAAGAAGTTGCAGAAGCTTATGAGGTCTTATCAGATGGTAAGTATTTTATTTTTTATTTTTTTTTAAGGTCTGCAAACATTTGGGTCTAACTGCATTCTTTATAAATGATATAATCTGCCAATGGGAGGATAATCTGCCATCAGTAACTGAAGGGGCAGAGTCAGAACTGCTCTACCACATAGTCCAGCCTCTTCTGCTACCATCTGTACATAGTCCTTTACCTTCTAGAGAGTTAATATTGTCCTTTTTGTTTCTTTTTTTAAGCCAAGAAAAGGGATATCTATGACAAATTTGGCAAAGAAGGCTTAGCAGGTGGTGGAGGTGGTGGTAAGTGCTGTGTCCATCTTTACTATGTTTTTAATGACCTGTATGAAGAAACTTGTTGGCAAGGGCTTTTTTTCTACTTCAATTTACAATGTAAATTTTCCCTTTAGGTGGAAGTCACTATGACCATCCATTTGAGTTTGGCTTCACATTCAGGAGCCCAGATGATGTCTTCAGGGAATTCTTTGGAGGAAGAGATCCATTTTCATTTGACTTTTTTGGTAAAGTATACATTTGGCATTCTTTTGTGATGGTAAATGTACAGAACTTGTGGTTTTAGAAAGACCAGCAGAGGGCTGAATTTTATGCTTCAATCATTATATTTTTTCATAATATTTCCATTACAAGCTTCCATGTCTTGGTGGCATATCACATCCTGTATTAACAAATATGTCTGCATGTGGCCTTAAACAGTTTTGTGGACCAAAAATGTTGATGTCCTTTGCATAGCATTTGTTCTTAAAGGGGTATTCCCATGAAGGCAAATGTCTTAAATGTAATAACAAAATAACTAATTCTCTAATTTAATATTAATTAACAAAAATACAGCATTTCACAGCTATAAGTCCTACCTGCCTCAATCAGTTCCGGTGTACACAATTTCAGTTGCCCCTAGACGACCCTGTAACATCTGACTTTGGGGTCGGCAGCCATCTTGCCTGAGACTTCACGGAGCTTCTCTTTCTGCTTCCTGCGCTCTAGCCCCACCCTCCTACAGTGCAGGGCGGAGCTCACAGACGCATAGATTGACATCCTGTCTGCAGCAGCATGAAAAGTACTACAAGCTACAGACAAGTTATTTATCTGCGAGGCACGGCAGACCTAGCGTGTTGTGGAATAGCAGAGATGTACGAGAGCTGATCGTGTCATTATGTGCAATAGGCATCTAATAGATCTCATAATCTCTACTCTGATCTGTCTCGACCCTTTCTATGTTTCAGATACTAGTAAAATGCTCAGAAGGCAGATGAAAGTGTATATAAACCTGTACCCTAATAATTTGACCACATTGTCAGCTCACAGCACTATTGGAATCATGAAGTGTCTGCTTAGAGTCCCCGCCCACACCATGGAATTTTACGCTGACTAGCCTAGGGTGTGATCGGAGCTAAAACAGCAATAAAGCTGAGTAAAATTGTGAAGTAAAGGGTTAAACGGATCTTTATTATGTTAACATTACTAGGTGATTGAAATTTTTGCGAATTTTCTTTCTTGGGAAAACAACTTTAATATCTCCTTGGTGGGAGTTGAAAAGCTTGCACCCCTATATCTCCGGTTGGACATACCAGGTTACTGCAGAATTTGGTCTCTTTATTTGGTTTGACCACTACACATTGAGAACAGCAGATCTGTGTTGTAATATGGACATATCTTAATGTAGAGGCTCAATCACTGATTCCGGGCTAATTTTTTTTTTTTTTTTTTTTATAGCCCTCACGGTTGCTGAGATATCAGACCCAGTATCTGACCATTGTAATCCTATTCATTATCAGAGAGAAGCAGCTGGAGCAATAGAGAAGAGGGCATGCCTTATGATCTTCTCTGACACTGAAGATTATCATAACACATACGCCACTGCTCCTCTTCTGACAGTAGACAGGATTATAATGGTCAGATACTGGGACTGATATCTCAGCAATCGTGGGGGTTAGATAAAAAAAGTGCAAAGTGCCCCATAATCTGTGTAGGAGCCTTTACATTATGGTGCATCAACATATGTGTGAGGCATGGGAAAGGTCATCTTTAAGGCTCTGTACTTAAGACATAGTTATCAAGCATCCTATCTATCTATGTATATCTTCTGTTTGTGTGCTTTTTGTGTTTTATAGAGACTGTATATGGTTTAATTTGGTTATTATAAACACAGGTTAGGAAATGTACGTCCAGGCTGTTCATACTGAGTGTACAATATTTTTTACTAACTACTTATTAATTTTACTTTTATCTCCCTTGTAGAGGACCCGTTTGATGACTTCTTTGGTAATAGAAGAGGCCATAGACCAAATCGTAGGCCTCAAGGCTCTTTCTTCTCAGCTTTTGGAGGTTTTCCTAGTTTTGGTCCGAGCTTTTCTTCTTTCGATCCAGGTATTTTTTTTATTTTCTTGCCCTTTTGCATGATGCATACAGTGGCTTTCTCCCTCCTTCTCCCCCCTTCTCCCTTCATTTTGTATGTTTACAGGCCTGCAATTGTATTTTGGCTGTCACTTGTCCCTAGTAACACCCTTTTCCCTATGCACCTTAGTATTTTATAGTGGCTCTCCAGGCATTCAGAGTTGCAATGTTTTTTTGATTAGCAGAACTGGGGATATCCCATGTTTCATTTCGGTGGTTGTAGGGGCGTGCTTACAGTAATTGCTGCACGCCTCTGCCGTCCACTGGAAGTCAGCAGGACATAACATTAAGGGTGTATTCACATGATTGTATGAGCTACATATATACGTACCCCATAGGGGGCTTTGGTGTCCCGGCTTGGTACAGTGAGCACAACGAGTGCGCACCATACCGTGGCTGAAAACAAAGGAACAGCAGGCTCTATCTTTGGCCATAAGAACAGCCAAGCGGCATTATTCTCTATGGAGAGGGGAGGGGTGAGCAGCATACCTGTTGTATGCCCGTCCAGATTAGGCATTCGTCCATGTAAATGCAACCTAAATTCTGAGTCTTGCATCTGGAGGTCATGTTACCTGCTGAACCTGTATACTACACTAAAGGTATTAAATAGATACTACACTAAAGGTATTAAATAGATGGGGGTTTTATACTTACTCTGGTAACGTTTTGTATTGGTGGCCAACCCATTTAAAGTATTTAAAAGAAATTAAACAAAATGGAGAAAATGCTGCAGTTATTAAAAGTTTGTTAAACATATAACATCTTTATTCTTCCACAGGTTTTACTTCATCTTTTGGTTCCCTTGGACATGGTGGTTTCACTTCGTTCTCCTCTTCATCATTTGGTGGTTCTGGAATGGGCAACTTCAAATCTGTATCAACTTCGACCAAAATGATCAATGGCAGGAAAGTTACAACTAAGAGGTACGCTTGTGCTCTGTCGCTTATACGTTACTGATAGTTTGTGCCTTTGCATCCGACATGTCTGTGGTATAACTCCTTATACCAGGGGTTTTCCCCCCTGGCATTATTATATTACTACGTATATAACTACACGTCTGAGATTTGCCTATGAATGTCTATAGATCTGTTTGGTGTTTTGTACAAAACACAGAAAAATTGTCTTAGATCAAAACGCCTTCATCATTGAGAGAGGTTTTTTTGGCCGTTCCATTGACTTCTATGGAGGTCCATGATTTGCATGTGAGACAAGAAAATAGTGCACGCCGTAATTTTTGTACTCTGTCTGCATATCTGTAAAGAAAAAAAAAGTGTGAACAGACCCATAGAAATCAACGGGTCAGTATGCCATCCGCAAAAAACGGATAGCATATGAGCTTCAAAAACGCCTGTTTCAACGAGTCCTCATAGATCCTATACAACTCATAGATGGAATTGAGGAAGAAGCAGCAGCATCAGAAATACATGCAACCTTTTGCCGCTGCCTTTGTCGAGCAATGCTTGACAAAGGTCGAGTGTGGAAACGTTGTCCGAACAAAGAATGCTTCATTTACTGGATTACAACAGAGTGCTGGTGCTTCTTCCTTAATTGCATCTTCTTGGACCCATGCAACTGGGATCTTTCAGTTGCGGGCATCCACCACAATGTAAGCATGCCCTGATTTAGACAATTTGGATGCGGACTCAAACGTTGTTTTTCTGGACAATATAACTGAGATGGAACATTCTCTTTAACATGACCCTGTTCAGTCCCAGACTCTGAGATGGAGCTGTTTGCTCAATGAATGTTCAGCCCTAGACTTCACTAGGCTGGAGGGCTGGTCCTATGGGAGATTTGTCTAGGTGTGCACTGTGACATCATCTATTGTCCAGTTTTAGTGAGTTGTTGTAATGTGGGTCAGTGTTATCTAATTTTTCTTTGCAAGGTCATTGTACAGGGAGGTGGATATAAGCTGTGACATCATCTATTGTCAGTTAGTGTTAATGATGGGTCAGTGTTATCTCTATAAGAGGTCATTGTACGGGAGGGGAGAGATGAGCTGTGACATCATCTATTGTCAGTAGTGATGTAATGATGGGTCGGTGTTGTCTATATAGATGATATTGTACAGGGAGGGGGAGGAGATAAGCTGTGACATCATCTATTGTCAGTAGTGATGTAATGATGGGTCAGTGTTATCTATATAGAGGTCATTGTACAGGGAGGTTAAGTTAAGCTGTTGACGGTGGTGAGGGAAGTGTTGTTTGTTTGTTTTTCTCCAATCTTCTTCTATTGTAAGTAAGATCTTTGCCCTTTTTTTTTTTTTTTGTCTCCTGCTGACTCATTCCCTGTAAGTTGATCTATGGCCGGGCCACAGTTGAGCTGGCTTTAAAGAGGACCTGTCACCCATTAAAAAAAGCTCCTAGCGCTACCCCATGTTTAACGCTGATAAACTGCTAGCTTTATTGGAACCCTCTGATATGGCTAGCAGACACTGCCGCGCAGTACTATAGGAACGCCAGACCGTACTCAAAGGTAAGGCCTGGGCATCATGTGGCAGTCACTGCCTCCTGGTCCCGCCCCCATCCCGCCTGCTCATGAGTACGCCGGACCGCATTGAGCGCGGCAGTGTCTGCTAGCTTTATCGGAACTGCTAGGAGCTGGTTACTTTAAGAAGCAGGTCCTAGTGCCTTTTAATGGGTGACAAGTCCTCTTTAAAGTTTGCTCTGATGAGTGGAGATAAGGACTGGAGCAGGAGCCTTCTGGCAGTCTGTTGGTTTGACTAACAACCACCTATAGATTGTATGTGCACACACTATTCTACAAACAAAAGCAAGCGTTTTTAATCAAACCGACTTACAAAATATATTTTGTCATTTTTATTTCAACACCACAACTAAACAATACGTTTTCCAAGGTGGAAAATGGAAAACGATGCCTCCTTTTGCTACCTTGAGAGGCAGCCCCCTTAACACCAAGCATGACTTACAGGACGTCTAATAGCATGATGTGAGATTAAGCCAAACCAATTCATCTATTCCAGAAGAAACATTCCCAACTGTAGATAGCGCTGTTTCGCGTAGATGACTGGTTTGTCTGAGAGTCTTTTGACTAGGGTTAGGAAGTTAGACCTCTCCTTATGGAAAGTTTGCCAGTTAAGACTGCCTTATAGGCATGTGGCGACTTAAAGCATAACTGTAAAGCTGTAGTGATTTTACCAAATTACTATATGTGATTCCCCCTTTGAAAACAGAACGTGGCCTACTTTGTGCTGCTCACCCTTTTTCCCTTTTTTTTTTTTTTTCTCCCAAAGTTCTGGCATTTTCTGTTCTGATAGTGTTTGCCAATAATATTCCTCACCAGAGGGGGAAGTAGGTGGAGACTAATGTCTGTCAGTCTTTGCCCTCAGGCTGAGGCCAGTTAGCTTGCCCACAGATCCCATGATGCCTTGTGTAATTTCGCATTAAATCCATATAGTTTCCCACAAGTAAATCCACTGCGCAGTGCACATACAGGTTGTATATGGTGACAGCCTGGCAGCTCCCATCACATGGAGGAGCAGTTACATGCAGTCTATAGCCTGTGATGTGAGCACTGAGGATTAGTAGCTTATCTGGAAAGAGCTAATAGTGCCGAGGACAAGGTGGGGGAAAGTGAGCAGAGACAGAGAAACTTCTGAAGAATTGGACTGGGATGGAGTGATTGATGGGGGAACAGGGAGATCTTTTACCTCACTATTCTGTGCAGGAGACATCTCAATTTATTGCTTTACACATTTCCAGCTCTGCTGCATTCACTGAAAAATGACCTCTTCCCCTGTGAGCAGGGAGCAGCAGCTCCTCCCCTCCCAGGAAACCGACAGAAACAAAGTGTAAACAACATAGGGATTCATAAGGCTTATCAGCACATGGAGAGGAGGCAGCCATTGCAGCAATAAGGTACCCTGAGGGGGATAGCAAAGAAGCTACGAAATATAGGTAAATAATGATAATAGGCAAATTTGTTTTAGATCCCAAAAACTATTGATTTGTGAAAAATAAATAAATACTTTACAGTTACTCTTTAAAGCTAAACATATATGTCCTTAAATGGTTTGTTACAAAGTTTGATCATCAACCTCTGTTCAAAGGTTAGGGGATAATCTCATCTGATGAAGCGCTGTGCTCTGCAGTTTCTGGCACTCCAAGCCCACTTGCCCATGAGTGAATGCAGCCAGGGCAAATCGCTTTGTAAAACATCTGATATAGCTGATACACACCCTTGAAACATGTGCTTTTATCAGTCTTGGTGTACTATGCAATCTAACCTAAACAACTGACCTAGGTTGTTACGAGGTGTAGGTTTTCTATTGCAGCCCTGGGCAGAAGCGATATAGACCTGTGTGGAACACTGAACCCCCCAGTCAAGAAGTACCTATGGGTGCATTTGTGTCACAAATCTCAATTGACAATGTTCCCTTTTAAAGAGAATCTGTCAGCATATAAAGCCATAGTAATCCAGCTCTTTTGCTGTGGGCGGGTCTTCCAGCCTGAAGAGTTTTCTGCTCTCTGCTGCTCCACAGCCCCTCCCCTCTGCTACATGTAGGAGCCTATCAGGATTTTGGTTGGAGATTTACAGCCGCCTCTGAGGAGAAGGGAGGGGCTATGGAGCAGTTGAGTAGAGAGAAGCAAGCTCTTCAGGCTGACACACATGCTTAGAGCAATTTGGAGGAGCTGAAAACCTAAATTAAAAGGGCTTTTCCACCAAACAAGTTAGGCCCTATCCACAGCCGCGCATTTCTGTTCTGCTCCAGGGACATCTCCTTTATAAGTACACATTTCAAAGTCCTACTACTTAATACACACACACATATGGTGGTTACACAGGTCTCCTGGGTCCATACCTGGAATCTTCTGCAAATCTACATAATTAAACACTTATGGACAGAACGCCTCTAAAGCAAACCTCCAGTCTTTACTGTTGCAAAAGTTCAGCAATGGTCGTATTCAGCTATTCTCCTGTTACCGGAGGTCTACGATCTGATCTAATCATTTTTGATTTTGCACAGATGGCATATATGGCAACAAATCTATGGAAGCAAAACTGCAGGCGTGGTCAAAAGAAACTTCACAAACTAATGACGAGACCCAATAATAATAAAATCTTTCCATAGGGCAATCATATTCTGCATTTTTTTTTTTACTTCTGACAGGACAATCCCTTTAACAATGTGAAAAAATAAATCCTCAGTTTGTGATTTCAGGCTCCGTATGTTTGAGTATTACACACGGAGATCCTTGTTGAATGTTTTCTAGATCTGTAAGAATCTTGTATATGTGTCTGTGTTAGGTGTTTTGTTTTTCCCTCACCATGGAAACCCCCTGTTGAGGCTTTTTCCTGGAAACCTTTATCCTTGGTGAGGACATGGGAAATCTACCATCAAAATACAGTATCCCACTGTGTGAGATTGCATAAGGCAGAGGGATGGTCCAAATTGAAGTAGATCACAATATTTTTAAGTCTTCATTACTGTAGGTCTCAATACAGTCTTAGATTCTCCATTCAGAATTTGATTTGGCTGCCCCCCTCCCCCCTTCTTGTGATTGATTGAGGGTTGTACTACTGGGAACCCAACTAAATACCTTGTGGATAAGAGAATTTTTAAAACTTGGGACAAGCCCTTTAAGAGCAGTGCAGGAATCTGGGACGAGGGTCTTGGAATACAAAATCAAAGCTTAGTATGAAGCGCTGGTTGCTATTTTACTAAAGTTTATAAGTTGTGTGACTGCATCAGGTTTTGTGCAGATTTTCCATATGATGATCTGAGTACACTGCATCTATTTTTCACTTGAATACACAGATCAAAGTTAATGTTGCGCTCGCTTGGTCTACTAGAGACCAGACTTATATTTGCTACATTCCCTCTGCATTTGAATGGCCATATGTGTAAGGCTACATGTACACGGCCACCATTGAGGTCTATTGGGCATGCAGCGTGAGGTAAGGAGCAGGAATAGGACCTGCTCTAAATTTTGTGATGTGGCTCCTTTCCTCTAGATATGGGAGTGGTGAGTGCGTCACATGACCACAGTGGGCTGCAATCTTTCATCCTTTTTGTTCTATGCACATGGCCCAAAACTAGCTGTTGGCCTGGTTATGAATGCTAGAGGATCTTAGAAGCTGCTCAGAACATAACACACGCTAAACTCTAGAGCTGTGATGGCTAACCTATGGCACTGGTGCCAGAGGTGGCACTCAGAGCCCTTTCTGTGGGCACTCAGGCCATCACCAGAGATGACTCCAGGTATCTTCCTGCAGTCCCAGACAGCCCAGGACTTGCTGTGCACAGAGGTATTTTAAATTGACAGCTCTACTTGGGACTATTTTCTGCTTTATTGGTGTCCTCTGGGCGCTGGTATCAATGAAAACTTTGACAGAGAAGGGAGTGTAAATCACAAATTAAATTTCTGTGTTGGCACTTTGCGATAAATAAGTGGGTCTTTGTTGTAGTTTGGGCACTCGGTCTCTAAAAGGTTTGCCATCACTGCTCTAGAGTAATAGCATAGCATGTACCTTATATACTCGAGTATAAGCCTAGTTTTTCAGCACAAAATTTGTGCTCAAAAACCCTAACTCGGCTTATACTCGAGTCAACTAAAAAAAATAGACAAAACTCACCTTTCTGACGTGACCCGTAGGTCCTCTTCTGTCTGAGACTCGAGTCAATAGGTTTTCCCAGTTTTTTGTGTTGAAATTAGGGGTCTCGGCTTATACTCGGATCGGCTTATACTCGAGTATATACGGTATTTTTACTATTGCTATTCAACATCCGTCTAGTAAAACTTGCCCTTGACATCAGAAAAATGTGATATTTTGGTGCATATATACCAATCTCCCGGCTTCTGTCTTGCAGGATTGTTGAGAATGGCCAGGAACGCGTTGAAGTCGAAGAAGACGGTCAGTTAAAGTCCCTAACAATAAATGGTAAGGAGCAGCTGCTACGCTTGGATAACAAGTAAATTCAACGCGCTCATGTGTCAGAAATATTAACCTAAACAAGCACCATTTGTGGATGATCAGGAGCATTTTTTTGAAGAAATCTAAAGAACTTGTCTGTACGTATTCTAAGGCATAACTAAAAGAAGCTCGTGGAGAGTTTCTGGTGTTTGTCATAGACTCTCAGTTCAAATTTGGGACCACGCTCATAGGACCATACAGTTATTTTGTTTTTTAAATATTGTTTCTGTTCTTTGTCTTAATATCGTACGTTTCTGTCTGTATGCACTTTCAAGCGTTTACCTTTAAATTGCCGGTAAGGGGGGTGGGTGGGGGGGTCACGTTAGCATACCGCTTTATAGACCTCTCTGGAAGCAGAAGGGTTAAATGAGAAGTGAGCCGTGATATTTCATTAGTGGTTGAACGCAACGTTCACTAACCGCATGATTCGTTTTACTCATTTTGTTAAAAAAAAAAAAATGTGAACCAATTGTTAGCTGTCTCCGAAACCTGCAATTAATCCAACTTCCCCCAGCAAAAGTTTTCTGTACGGACTTTTTCATCTCCTTACACTAGAGAATGGTAAATGACGATGGATATCCAGTTTGTGTATTTCCAGGTTTGTTTTCTATCTCTGCATGAGTGCCAGCAGCCTGGTACTGTCCTGTAACTGCGCCAGGCAACAGACAACACCTTTTTTTTTATTTTGTCATTTGCTAAAAGTTGGATTTGAATAAATGCTAATGTTTGTAGTGCATTCTTTTATTCCTGGTGCTTGTAGCCTTCTTGTGTCTGTGGGTAATTTCCGTCACGCTCACTACAGATTCTGCTTTTCGCACAGCGAGGCAGCCACATCTACCTCCCTCACTTCAGCATTGTGAATGATACAAGGGAATTTCTTCCAAAAAAAGGAATTCCTGGCTGCACTCTTTACCACTTGCTTTTGCTTCTCTTCTGTAAATTTCTAAATGACAAACTACTCCGGACCACAAAATGGAGAAATCTTGTTTGCAATACAATAAGGATAGATAAGTGCCTAAAACACGGGGAACTCGCATATCATGAGAGCAGACGTCCAGATTACTCTGTGAATGGAGCATGATTCATGTGTGCACGAACTCTCTGCTGTCCCTCCGGAAATGGCTCAACTCTAAATGTAGAAAGTCAAAACGGGGAGAGGGGGCCCTGAACAATGGTTATGTATATAAATAAACAATGCTACGCATTTGGCTCAACTCTAATGATGGGATATACTATATAGTCTTCAAGGGTGGTGGTGTTATACAGGGACCCCTTAGGCCTATGTTGCCACATTGCTCAGTGGTAGTGAGACATGGAATAGAAATCCGGCACACACCAAATATACCGGAACTTGAGGAACCAAGGATTCTTTATTTTCGCAATACATTTCGGTGTCCTTTCCCCAGGCGCCCCCCACCCCCACCCCCCCCAAGTGGAGATGACTCGGATATTTCCATTTGGTGGTTCCTTACACTTAACTGGAGCAAGAAATGCACACACTTGATCACTAATGCCATTCACTTGGGTAACACTGGACTCCCCTTCTCAATATGTGGGACCCCTACCGAGCAGGCACTTGTCACCTATGCTGCCAATGACACATTGCAATATTGGGGAAAACCCTTTTTACTAAAAACACATTACAGTTAAGGCGCTGTTCACATCAGAGTTTAGTCTTCTGCCGGATTTAAATGTTAGGAATGGTGGCTGACTTAGAAGTCGGATGTTTGCCACTGAAGAGACGTAATACTGTACAGATATGTCCCCTACCATTATACAAAGATGTGTACAGGGGCTTATCATCTTTTGTATAGACCAATTGGAGGCCAAAAAGATTAAAGATACTTTTTTTTTTTTTTTCTGTATGTATGTGCAGGGCTCAAAACTGGTGTGAACAGTGTCTGACATGTGTATGGTAACATTCTCACTAACATCCCTGGGTCTGTAGATTACATTATGCTTTTGGAAATTAATTGCAAGCAAGATTTCTCTTGTGGTACGACTATTTCTTTTAGCACTTGACTTTATAGCCGTCTAGTCACAACACTAATACAACTTACATTAAAGTACTCAAGAAACCCGTAATAGATCTACTGATATGATCAAAAATGAAACTTATTAATATTATCTAATGATTACACTGGAAATTCATAGGTTATAGTTATACTGGTTTCTTAAGGCACAAATGGAGTGGAACGTTATACAGGAACAGTAAACACAGAAAATATTGAGTTCCCCTTTTACATGTAATTGAAATAAAGAATACTATCTCCTGGCTGGAACCCGCTTACCACCCCGCCTACACACACCTACCCCGATTTGTATTGGGGTCCCATATATTTCTTATAGGTTTAGTGTTCCTTTAAGTCCCTAAAACAGGATCTTCTCATACACTCATATTTTCCAAAGTGAATGCAGTGTATACACATGGAACAGAAAGCAGGAGTATTACCCGGCATGCAATATACCGGTATATACATCCACCTTTGTGTCCATTATTCTCTCATTATACACTGCTCTGTTTGGATTTTATTGATTCAGTATGTGAAGTCAATAGGAAATGGAGTTCTTTATTGTCTATGGTTTGCCACCTGCATGGTTTATTGCACTGGTTTTACACAAAGCACAATTATAATTTCTCACATGTAATTTTTGTGTTGATTTATTAATGAAATGGAACCTAGTACCACTTCTCCAACTCTTTGCATCCATTAATTGGTGCTCTTCCTGTCACTAGCGCCGGACAAGTTTGTGATGGAACTTCTATTCAGCAATTGGGTGCCAAAACCTATGTGCTGAGTTAGCAACTACTGTTGTTTGGACAGTGCCAGGCTCCTGCCTAGCACCACTTGTCTTATGGGTCTGAGTCTAATTATTAAATTGGGTTCCAAAATTGGCACTAATTGTTTCAGAAACATGGGAACCGGAGAAAATCTTACAACTGCACCTCAATTGGAGCAACCCCCTAGTAAAGGATTCTAGGAGTTTGGAGTTGTTGGAGAAAGGTTCTCTTATGCTTGGTTACACACAAAAGCAACAACTTTACACTACTTTAATAATAATACTTTAAACTATGGTTTAAAGGAAGTT
This sequence comes from Engystomops pustulosus, assembly GCA_019512145.1. Classification (NCBI taxonomy): domain Eukaryota; kingdom Metazoa; phylum Chordata; class Amphibia; order Anura; family Leptodactylidae; genus Engystomops; species Engystomops pustulosus. The sequence continues at coordinate 190,069,127 of CM033645.1, forward strand.
TTACATCAAAATCCAGCTGCATAAACCAGTGACACTTATAGATGCAGGCACTGTCGCTGTGGGGGAGGGGGTATTACTAAAGGCCCACTGGGCTGTAGCACAGACTATTATACTCTCACTCCCCCACCTACAAAATGATGTAATCTCCGCAGTGGAAAAGGGAAGTTCTTTTGTACAGTGTAATAGCCTGTGAAGCTACAGCCCAGAGCCCTTCTTGCTCATTAGGATAACTTTAAAAGTTGATTTTCGAAGGAGGCCAAGACTAACAAATATAAGAATATAAGCAGTCACAGTGCCTGGATCTATTAGTAGGTGTCCATGGTTTATATGTTCTTGATTTTGATATTAGATTTCCTTTGGGAACCAAATATTCAAACTCGTTCCCCATGCAAGTTATGGAAACCTACTGATTTAATGTGCTCATGGGCATATCTTTTATATCATAGGGGATTCCTGATGCCGTACCCAACACGGATACTATATTATGGGTGTGAAGGGAACAGCAGAAATAATATCTTTTGGTTTTATTTAGCTGAAATTTTTACCATAACACAGTGTTGATTTTAGGATGGCATTTTTACTGTACTTGTATATCCACCCACGACATGGCTGCTGACATACCCGTGAGAGCTTAAATGGAGTGTCCCTCTGCTTTCTATAACCCACCTTGCTAAGTCAGTAACCTTGAGCCACTTCTGGCTAACTACACTTATCCAGCATCTAGATGGGTCCCTTAGTCCACTTGCATGGTCACTGATTACACATGCTTGACTATCGCTCTGCTCACTTCTATGAGAATGATGATGCATTGTTCTTGTAGTGGAATGGAATGCTGGTCATGCCAGTTATGCCATCATTCACACATGATATTTGGACATTGTCCAAATAGACCCCCACCAATCCTCTCAAATAAGCAGAATATTGGTAGTGTTGCTACCTTTAAATATTAGGCAAAATACACCTACTGGCATAGCAAATGCTTCTAATCTGCCCCCACTCCCTGCATACACAGCTGGGGCAAGAGTGGATGACCAGATTGAGGGGTATATGTAATACTAACCTCTGTAGTTTTACTACACCTTTTCTGCTTATTGTTTCTAACATGATGAATCAGTACAGGTAACACTAAGCCCCGGAAAGTTTGTCCTTGCACTTCATGTTTCTGCGCCTTTTTCCTCCCGTTATGAGGAAGCTTCAACAAATGCTCCGGGGGTTGAGTAGAGCAGTTACATCCTGGTTCTCTTCATTACTCCTGTTCTTATTCGTGGCTCTTTCACTATTTTTGTAGCCATGGACTGGCTGCTTGTGATAAATTTCCCAATTTTTTTTTTTTTAAGCAAAACTTAATTCACCAGCCTCAGACCTTAAGCCACAAATAGAAAAGTGAGGCAAGTGGCACATAACCATGGTCGTCCCATGAGGAATGGATTGCGCCCCGGCTGGATTTTAGGGACTGACCACAGTGCCGAGGACGTGATTACGAGCTTCATAGTGATATGTGATGTAAGGAGTCCCATCCTCTGCATTGCGGCCAGTCTGTGGGATCCAGCCGAAGAACACGTTTCACTCCAACTTGTCCATTCCTCAACTTCTGTGATGTCTGCTGCGCAGGAGAGTCTGGGAAATTGGATTAGTTTTAGGTGGGTTAGGTGAACCCACCAAAATGGGTAGATTTAGCCAGTTCTCCTCTAGTGGAGGTCTTAATGAGGTTATGATTGCGGTTGAGCTGCAGTACCTGACACAACCCATAGACTGGTGGCACCTCAAACCCCTTAGATGTCACATTGTGGTTGCTATAGACTGTGGTCATTACCAAGTTGTTCATCATTGGGATCAACCTCTGATTATTGCAGCTTATGGTTGCTACTAATCGTACCATCTTGGCACCAGGGCCATTTTGATTACTATAAACTTTGCACATTTTTAGCCTGTAATTTTATAACTTGTACGTCCCATGTGGAGCCAACCTTCTAGGCAGACGACTGGAGCCTCCGGTCAGACCTGACAATGCATCGTCAATGTCTGTCATCAGACAATTCCTTCATAAAACTTAATGGATGGCTATAAAAATGAAGGTATTGGCTTGTTTTTTTTAACCTTTTATCTGTATCTGACTTATTTTCCTCTCCTTTTTGAACTCTTAATGATTACCCACTTTATACTGAGACTGAGATCTGCTACTGCAAGTAAGCCACAGGTCAGCACTCCTACATCTGTGCTTTGTGTCCCGTCTACTATGACTAAATGGTACTTGTAACTTTAGGGCTGGGATATGTCACTTGGGTCAAGTGTCCCATTCCCTCTGTTAATGCCTTTGCACCTATAGAAACAATAGGGTCGGCCTGTTTGAAAACAGCAAGAACAATCCTATTATCTTTTACCTTTTCTGCTTTTTTTTTTTACTTGTATGTTGACGCTAACCTGGTTATTGTGTTATTTTCCCCTTTTTCTCATAAATGATGTGGTAAGGGAGTTGCTGCTCTTCCAGTCTATCCTGCCTATAACCCTACATGCATAAGTACTCGTGCTTTACCAAGACGAAAACAAGGGCTGCTTGGTCTGTCTTCTGCTTGGGTGTCATCAGTACGTGAGGTCCAGTAACCCACTGATGACTATAGAAAAGATTGACCAAGCTGCAAACACCGAGAGGAATAGGACCTGCTCTTGTGTTTAGGGAAGCCAATTCACGCGTAGGCCCACGGAAAGGACGTCCTTGTGGGTTGGCCCATAGAAATGAGTTAGTCCCTGTGCGATCTGTTGAGTCAATTGAGCGTGGGGTGGGCTGGATCCTATTGTATCCAGCGTGAGGTGGGGGGGGGGTGTACATCTACAATTGATAAATTCCCCCTAAAATGTATGAAAGCCGTGTTCTAATAATTGTGCAACATTCAGTATTATTCAATGCCCTGTGTTGCCGATGATTTAGTGGTCTTCTCTGGTCTGGTTCCACACAAGCAGCAGCCTTTGGTATGAGCTTGTCACTTGCTTTGATTTGCTGGGATACGATAGGACCCGGTTGAGTAGCCTCAGTGTAGTGCAGGCAGGACGTCCACTGCTCACGGTGGGATATTCCAGAAGCTCCAACGTTGTCGAGAGACTTTGAAAACAATGAAACAATCAATGCAGATCCCAGCATCGCCATATTGAGGTAAGTCGTTCTTCTGTTGATTTCTCACTGCCGGCTGATCCTTAGGGAATAATTGTTACCATACGGTGTGGGAAATAGTGACCTTAATATTAATTGTAAAGACATTTTCAATATTTTTCTATAAGACATTCCTCTCTATATCGCCAGAATGTCACCCGACCCTTTTGGTTACTCTTGTAGTTAACATTAATAATTTAAGCTCTGATCACAGCTTCTGCTTATAGCAAGAACTACATTCTCTCAGGATGTGTTCACACACAGCGTTGGTGTTGCGATTTTGAAATGCATTGCAAATACTGCGAGGGAAGCGTAGCCCAATTGCAGGTGCCTTTCCATTGAAATGCTTGCATTCGGGAACGAGCTCCATTTATTTTGCATATAAACAGTGCAAAACACATGGAGTTTGTTCAGTAGAAACAAAACTGAGATCAGACTCCCTCTAACCGCAATGCAAATGCTGCGTGTGAACACAATGTAGTCCAACATTGACTGACCGACTTTGATTTCTAATGGCATTACTTGATGGGAAATTCTTTTTTTTCTATCTATAAACAAAACTTATAGGGGTTGTTCACTTACAGCAAATAATTGATGTTGTTTGTGTAATGAAAAGCTCTACAATTTTCCAGTATAGTGTTCTCTCCGTTTTCTAGATCTCTGCTTGCTCTTGGTCACATGGTCATGTGATGTCACACAGGTATTAAGCTACCTGCACATGATGAGGAAATGAGGATGTGTGCTGACCATATTTTCTACAGCTAGCACACATCCTCATTCGACTCTATGGGCTTATGCACATGGTTGTGAATTTTACAGCCCCTGCATGTGAGGACGCAGCATGAGACACAAAAGGCCAATTCCTGGCTGTGTTTGCGCCCCAGGCTGTCACTTTCAATGGTCATCAGCACATGAGCGGAGCTCGTACACAGATGAGACTCGGGATGCAAACAGTGTGACATATTACATGACCAGGGAATGAGCCATGCACCTGTGTGACATAACATGACCGGAGGTATAACACACCGTGCACCGATGTGACATCACATGAACAGGAGTAAAACGTGCCAGGGATATAACGAGCCGTGCACCTGTGTGACGTCATTTGACCAGGGATAGAACAAGCCATACATCTGTGTGACATTACATGACCATGGATATAGCAAGCCGTGCACCTGTGTGACATCACATGACTAGGGATATAACAAGCTGTGTACCTGTGTGATATCACGTGGACAAGTGTATGTCGAGCCACATACCTGTGTGACATCACATGACCAGGGATATGTCAAGCTGTGTGACATCACATGACCAGGGGTATAACGCTCCATGCACCTGTGTGACATCACTTGAACCAGGGATAGAATGAGCCCACGACCTGTGTGACACAATGACCATGGATATAGCGAGCCGTGCACCTGTGTGACATCACATGACTAGGGGTATAACCAGACGTGCACCTGTGTGACATCACATGACCAGGGACCGATTTCTATCCACTGGCAGTAAACATAGACTCTTTCTATTGAAGCAGCAAGCAGAGATCTAGGAAACTGAGGATTGATACAAAAAAGTATATTGGAAAATTGTCTAACTTTTCCTACACAACAAATATCAATTTTTGCTGAAGTGGACAACCCCTTTAAGCGTGTTGGAGCTTGGCATAAAGTACTCCTATTCAGGCAAGAAATATGGACTATATGTTTCCCCATATTCCTGACTGAACACTGCCTCGTGATCATACACATGAAGAATATCTGTTGCCTTTATATGGTAATACTCAACATCTGTAGACTCTAAATGTCAGTGATTGCAGCACATACCGAGGCTTGTATGTGCAAGCTCCGGAACACATGGACGCTGCATGCTGCCAATTACAAGTCAAATGATAACATTCGGAGGGGTGTAGTGAGGGGACAACCTTGTTACAGAACCTTATGGGATCAAAATAGTAATATTGGCCGACCTAATAGCTATAGCCCCCTCTTCCCCTCACTGGATTGGCAGAATATGATTTTATCTTGTCACATTGACATTGTAGTTCTGTTGGAGGGGTTGTTACTAAACTAAAGATAACCTGCCGGGATTCTTCTGGAAATGCATTTGAGTTAATGATAGGAAACTTGGCTGCCCCAGGTCCTGCCTGTTTTCTGTCCATATACCAGTCAAATGTACAGTAAATGGAAACACAGTAGGACGGGACGCTTTGCATTTTCTGCAGCTCTTACTCATACAGAATGTCATTGCTTTCGACTGAGATTCTACGTTGGTTTTAAAACCATACAAAGCTGAGTCTGGCTTTGACTATGGCATTAAGAGTGAGTTGCGGGGCTATGGTCTTCTAGGTCTTATTTGTTTGGGGACTCTCATCTGTTAGATATTTAGGGGATATTGTGTGGCTATGCCATGAGTGTCTTTCATGGGAAATCTCCTTTAGGTGGCTCAGGCACATTTAATAGCTAAAGAAATTCTACCATCAAATCCATCCTGAATCAAACGGCCTCCTTACTCTAAAATCAACTTTGACATTATGCTAATGATCCTGAAAGGCTACTAGGGCAGTTCTCGGAGTCCCTGTTTGCTGCAGATTCACAGGCTTTTGAACTGGCCCCCCCCCCCTCCCTCTGCCTTATGTAATCTCACTGCAGCACAGGAAGTTCCAGCACATAGTGGAATGGGGGAAGTATTCCTGCACAGTGTAACATCCTGGATTGCAGCACGAAGGGGCACTGGAAACCTCAGTAGCATAATTATAAAAGTTGATTTTAGAAGGAAGGAGGTTATAGATGGAAATATAAGAAGATTACCACAGTCACGGGCTTGGATACTGAGGTTAAGTGTTCCTGGTTTATCATAACTTTAGTTTGGTCGTCAGCTCTTTCTCTCCCACCCTTTAGCTTTTGTCTTGAAGCTGCATTATTCTAAGCATGGGCAAACTACATCTGTTAGGAGCAGATTACAGTAGGAGAGACCAGGCCTTGTTATTGTCTGTACCGCACCTCTAGCATCGCAGCCCTTTAAGTGAGAACCTTCACTATACTTTCCAATAAAACAATTCACCTTTTTAAGCAAAGTCGCGGGAAAACTTTTACTTTGTTTTTAAGTCTACTAATCTGTGATATTGCAGTAGGAATAACTATGCCGTTAGTTAAAATGTCCCTGTCTAACTCTTACAAAGAAGACAATAAATTAGCTGCTCTAGTCGGTTGCCGCTCATTTTTTTTTTTTTGTGACTCAGAAAATAAAAAGGTGCAAATGATTCTTTTATTTTTTTTCCCCCCCTGTGTAAACTTCGTGCCTTTTTAATGAAGACTTTTAATTTAGTGTTTCAGATGTGGGCTGCTCAGAAATTAATTGGAACTTTTGAAAGGTCTCGCTGGCTTTTTGTGCTAAATGTAGGCGTTTGAGAGAACAATAATGTGCTGCTAGCTTAAAAATATCAAAACTCTTAGAGCGGCACTTCACTGCCGAAGTCTTGGCGGTTTAGTTTTACAAGTGTTATAACGGTGAATAGTGGTTATATGATTATATATTATTTTTCCTCAATTCAGGTTATGTAACCAAACTGCTTAGCTGACCAATTTGAAATAAATCAGTGGCATAGGTAATTTAATATCAGTACTATTTGGGCTTTTAGACACTTTCACTCGTTAACAGTCACTGACGGATATATCCGTCAGCCGCTGTTAAGGGTGTATGAAGTAGGCTCAGGCTGAGCCCTTTCATACGACATGGGGTTTGCTGCCTATTTCAGCAAATACCCATTGCTAACTACTAGCACTGATTGCGGCTATTGACCCCTTGATTGCTGCAGCTGGCAGCATTTCAGACTTGCAGATATGGCAGGTACAATCAGATTCATCTGGGGTCAAAATAGTTTAAAAAAAAAAATAAAGCCTGCTTCATCTTGCACAATTGAGGTCTGTACAACGGAGTATGAAAAGTTATTAGCATCAGAAGATGGCAAAATGAATAATTTTTTTTGTACACATTTTTTAATTTTGTAAATGCATTAAAACGAGAATAAAACCTGTTCTAATTTGTTCATCGCCATGATTGTACCCGAACCAAAGAATCAAGCAGACATATATCACTTGGAGCGCACAGGGAAGTCATAAAAACCTGAGTAAACAAGAAAATGATGCCAAATTCACCACATTTTGGAATTTTTTTTCCAGATTCTCGCTGGAATAGTACACGGCAGGGATAATAAATGACTCACTGAGTAAGTTAAATTTGAGCAAAAAATTAAGGGTAAAAAAAAGTTGATGGGGTTAAAAAGAAGCAATAAAAAATAGCATATTTTAAAGGCCCTATGGTTATTACAAGGTTTATCGTAGCGTTACTATTCTTCAATAGGTTGTCCCTTTGCAAATCACCCTTATTGTAAGACCTCAGCCCCGGCTTATCCCAGCTTTGCTTAAAGTACTTGGTTTTCCAGATTACTAGAGTTAGAGTTTTGGGGCCACTCAGCTGATCAGCCCTTTCTAATGTGGCTGCCTGCTCACCTCCTCTTCAATCATTTGATAGGAATGTTGCAATGGCTCTAATAATCCAAGATAATTCAAGCCCTTGTCTCTATTAATATTATAGTTTGAAAAAGAACATTCAAGTTCAATAGGCAGGGAAGGATTGGATGAGGAAGGAATTTTGGAAACACCCTCCACCCCACATTCTCTATAACATACCATCAATGTTATTTAGGTGTAAAAGGCATCAGACCCTTCTTGAACTCTCCGATGTCCTGTGTGACCAGCGCCTGAGGCAGGCTATCCACAGATTGACAGTTCTCTAGTACAAAACCCTGTGTTGATTTTTTTCCTTGTTTTCTCCAGACTGAGACAGTGCCCCTTGTCTTTAATTACCGGAAACAACTTTCCGCTATTTTTTTTTTTTATATAGACCATTCTATATTATATAAATTTCATGTCCCCACTGGTCATCTCTTCTCCAGACTATTGCCCCGCAATATCGAACTGAAAAACGTAGCCATAAAAGGCATCTCATACCTACATCCACATAGGCTCTGCTAAACATACACTCTTTTGTCTCCGGGTTGTGCTGGGTGATGTGAGTTTTTTTTTTTTGTTGTTGGTGGGTGGGTGTGGAACTATGCTTAAACATCTGAGGCTAAGAATTGACGCTTCGTCAGGTCTATATAATAATATATCTCACTGCACATAGGGACAGTAAGCACCCGATAGAAGGATGGAGTTGCAGGAGTGAGGATGCCCTCAAAGAGCTAAGTTCAATGCTGTCTTTTGGGACTTAGAGAACTCTTTTTTTTTTTTTACTGTATTAGAATTTTTTTTGTTTGGTTACTGACATACCTGTTATAGCACTCAGAGGCAGGTGCAGACCACATGTGCCGATCACAATACTAGATAGTTATCGGAATTATTCAGTCCATATAGTTCCCTGAGACTTGATGTGCTAACAGGTCTATTACAGATGTCAGAAAAAAAAATAAAATCAAAAGCTGATCATCTTAGTGTTTTCTTTCGTCTGTTTTTTTCAGTCATTTCCTTTCTGAATTTGCATTAGTTTTGGTTTTTTTTTTCACATCAGTGAATTGTGTGCAGGCATTATCAGAGAACCCATTGATTTTGATGGACACAAGCCTGGTGTAAACATGGACCCAAGTAGTTGTTGTTCCCCGATTTTACCAAATCTTGGAGTTGCATAATTTTAGAGAATAGGGTGACGACATGTAAGTGACCGTTCAGCGGTTCCTGTAGAACAGCTGGAATGTTCTACAACTTCATGTTGCGAACAGTTCCTTTCCTCCGCTCCAGCATTGTTTTTTCATGAGAACAGCTGCTTTTGGCTCAAGCAGATTTATTTTCAAATATAGAGAAGTGTTCTGCAAAAGTAAAACGGAAAAATTACCATTACATCACATAAGTAATGTGTATTACCAAGCAAAGATGTGTCTGCAAACAGTACTGTAAGTACTAATTATAACAATACAAGGGATAATTTGCTGTTGTACGTTATAACAAGATATTGAGCACGCTATGTCCAACTTCCTAAAGAGAGTCATCCACACCTCACCCGAGTATGTATAGAGAAATAGCATTAGTTTAAAAAATGTCTTAATTAGTTTTGCCAATGGTGTATTCCCAAGTCTTATTCCCATTTTAATCTGTATGCTAATGAGGCATTTGCAACGCCTGACTGGACCTTCTCACCCTCCATTATTATAAGGAAGAAATTTGTCTTTAGTATAGTCACAGGGTGACACTTGTAGGAGAGGGAAGGATTTAAAAGGGCATCGATCCAGGATGAATGATTGTAAAACCAACAACACTAACATACACTGCTGTGTGTGTCGGTCTCTGCCAGAATTGCTCTTTTTTTAGTTCTAGGTCTCTTGCCTAGGTTTTTAAGGCTTTAAAAATTATGCAGATGAGCCTGGGGCTCCAGGCTCCATTAGCACCTTTGAGTATTTTGCATAAACTGTAAGCCTTTTTTTCTAAAAAACAAAGGCATAAAAGTAAATGTAGGGTAGATCTTGCCAGAGGGGCACACACCAGTATGTCAGTGTGCTGGTTTACAAACCTTACCTGTGATAGATGTCAGCTGGAATAGCAGTGGTCTGGGTGCTGAGAACTCTGTCACGGGTGCACCAACTGCCATCATTAGCATAGGAGTAAACTGGAAATATTTTGACCTAAGGACAAAAATATTAACACATTTGATGTGAATCGGTGCATTCCCTACAACTGCTGCTAGCATATTAGAACAATTGGTGGAGGTGGTAAACTCCCTTTTGGTTGTGTTGAGACCACTGGCTGTGTGTCCCATTTTGGTAAATTAAAAAAAAAAAAAGGCCAGATGACATTATCCTGGTGAGTAAGGTTGAAAAGCAATGGCTTTACTGTTTGTAGTTTTGTGGTGTTTTTACCTTTTATTATATCATATTATATCCATTATTATATCCATTCTTTGAATGGTGTAAACCGATGTAGATGAAAGTAATCCACTTGGTCTGGAAGAAATGAGGAAGGTACGGCCATGTTTTGTTTTATGTTGTTCCACCCCTGACTTACCATGTCTCCACCTCCTTGGGGGGTTGTGAGTCGTTACTTAAAAAGAGTTTTTTGTATATGGGCACCAGAGGGTGAATAAAATAACAATGGCCTGCGCTCTGCTAAAGTGCGGCACCTCTCGTCATCATTAGTCTTTGTATATAGAGGCTCAACAGTACGTGGCTTTAAAGGAGTGCAACCCGCTTCAGTCCCAGCTAAGCCATGGTGGGTGCCCGTTGTCGACCAGAGTTCCTTAGAGTGTGCACCCTGCCAACACCATTCACATAGACCCAGTTCTTGAAAAGAGTAGAGAGCAGGCACTTGGCATCTCTCCTCATGGATAGCAGAATCCCTTCACTACCAGACATGCAACCTTCAAACCAAAGTTAATTTAAAGTACCGTATATCCTAGTATTAAAGCCGAGGCCCCTAATTTTACCACAAAAACCTGGTAAAACCTATATTTTTTTTATCGAGTATCAGCCGAGTTGGGTTTTCAGCACTTTTTTGTGCTGAAAAAATAGGGCTTATACTCAAGTATATATGGTAATTTAAAGTAAGTTGTACTATTGCCTTTGTTCCCCCCTCCTAAATGGACAATATTTAGCACAGGCAAAATATTCTTCATGCGTCTTTATGTATGTGTGTGATATATCATGGCTTGTGGATTGTCACAGTAGGTTTATGTCTCCCAATAATCATTGCTCCATTGTAACTACAACATACACTTCCTTATACATGTATTTTGTTAATGGTCTGGCAGAGGGACGTTTTTTTTCCCATACAAAGCTCCAGGCAAAGGCCTGTTTTATATTAACCTATATAATTCTGACATTTACTGAGCAGCCATTCTTTGATCGCGGAAGGATGAAATAACTTTTGGGGTTTGGAGAGTGCACTTACAGTACAAGTTTCGTGGGTAAACGCCGTGAATTTGGGAAATTATTTTCTATGTAATACAAGATAAGTGAGGAAAAGGGCGTTGCTGTAGAAACACAAGCCTTCTTGGTGCAGTTGGGAGTCCTCTTTCCCAGCAAAACATAGTGTATGTATATAACACCTGCACGGTATATTATCGGATAGGATATATGACAATATTTAGTGACCAGAATATAGAATAAAGACATTCCTATACTTGGATTAAAAAAAAAAAAAAAAGGGTATGTCTAAAGTCTAATGTGAATTCCCCTCCAAAACATACAGCTTCCCCCCACCAATTCTCTAAAATTCCCCTTTTTCCTTCCTTTGATGTTTTTGCAGCAGCAGTAGTTCTCACTGTTCACAGTTCTTAGAGAGTGGAGCTATATAAATCAATATTTTCGGTGCCAGTATACGGCTATTACATGAACGTGTTTTTAAAAAAAATTTGGGAGTGTGGCAAAGTTAGCACACCTCCCATATCTTTTCTATGGGCTCACACACTTAGCTGTGGTTTCTATGGATGTGAGCCACTGCAAGGGCCTTAGATGCAGCAGTCCTATTCTTTCTGGTTTGTGACTCTCAATTTTTTTTTTCTATTTTCACCGTCATGTGAGCGGAGCTAATCCCCTCCGATGAGACACAGGTCGCAGTCAAGTTTGCAGTCGGTAAAAAGCACATGTTATTAACTATACCTATAACTTTGATAAATACCCTAATGTATGAAAGCCTGCAGGACATAGGACATATGATCTGGGCTGTTGATTCATCTACCGCTTTCAGGGCTTGCATTAGAATCGAGGCATATCAGCAGGTGAGGAACAGCAAAACCCATCCTATTTTAATAGTTTTTTTTTCCTGTGGCGACTGTGAGGACATGTACGCCAAATTTGAAGGGTGTGCATCCACTTTAAATGTTGTCTACCACCAGGATAAAGGACTGTACACCATGAAATTTATATACTGGGGCGGCAGGATTCGCTCTTGTTTTAGCTTCTATGCCTTGTTTGTAAGAAGAGGCTTTAACAACTTAGCATATTAGATGTTGATGGAGCCCAGAGCCCCTCTGACACATTTGCATAATTATAAAGCCCCTTTTGTTAAAGACATCTACCACCAGGATGAGGATTGTAAATCAAGCACAATGAGATACTGGGTATGTCCCTCTGGCAGGATCACTCTTCATTTAGTTCTATGTCCTGTTTTTTTAATCAAAAAGCTATTGAATTTATGTAAATGAGCCTGAGGGGCTCGGGCCTCCATTGTTGTACAATCCTATATCCAAGTGGTAGATTTCCTTTATATCAATGGCATAAGTAACGGGGCAACGGCAGCATTTAGGTGTGCTTGGTTTACACTCCTTCATCCTAGGGTATTTCCCTTTAATTGCTACATAAATTTCCCCTATCCACACAATAGAAAATAACTTGCCAGTTCAATCCACTTCATGTATTTTCTTGTTATCAATGCTCAATAAAGAAAATGTAATCATTCTATCTCCATCATCATTCTTGTGCTACTATTGCATTCCTAAACTTGCTATATGCGGTGTCCGACACCGGCATTCCCACCGACCGATCCACAAGTGATATCCTACCCTGAGGATGGTTAAAGTCATGTGGCTGGACAACCCCTTTAAATGAATGTCAGATTAAGTTTCTCTGTAGAACACCTTCATAATTGGCCACACATTTCCAATACTGACATAACCACTGTGTGACATTGTTGTGGATATTTTTGTAATACTACTCTTCAAGTCCGAGGGGAAGGCTTGGGGTCATGACTAGGGATATAACAAGCTGTGTACCTGTGTGATATCACGTGGACAAGTGTATGTCGAGCCACATACCTGTGTGACATCACATGACCAGGGATGTGTCAAGCTGTGTGACATCACATGACCAGGGGTATAACGCTCCATGCACCTGTGTGACATCACTTGAACCAGGGATAGAATGAGCCACGCACCTGTGTGACATTACATGACCATGGATATAGCGAGCCGTGCACCTTACATATCCACAATACACACCTACATATCCACAATACACACATACATATCCACAATACACACATACATATCCACAATACACACATACATATACACAATACACACATCCATATACACAATACACACATACACAGTAGTGGATTATAATATTGGCAGTTTGGGTGCCTATATTCTAGGGACACATGCCCAATTAGACCACTTACACACTATCGCAATAGGGAGCGATATTGGTCCCCATTGACGCCAATGGTGCCCGGTCATGGTGCAGTGTTTCTGACGTTGTCTGCACTGTGACCGTGCACTGAAAAATATAGGACATGTCCCATATTTTGCCACACTACAGCGCAGCACTTGTTTAATGGAGAGGGGAGAGGTGAGCAGTGCATGTTAGTGTGCATGTAGCCTAATACTGAGAAGGACCTATACCTATGAAATCCTCATACATCTATTCATAATCTCAGTACAGATGTACACAAGAGCCTTTTCGGGACCTTTGAAGGTCTACCAAAGGTCTTGAAACTGCAGATTGAAAGCAGACACAAAGGACGGATCCTCCATTCCACACGAAGTTTGGTTCTAGTACCATATGTAAAGACAAAAAGCTTCAAGTGCAAATGGTACACCCCACTATATCTGTACTGCAAAATGGAACAATTCTAGCTGTTGTGTCCCATTGTCACTCGAAGCCTTTGAGGATGTATGGGATCAGTCCAAAGAGCAGTGATGGCTCCACCAGGGAAAGTATTGGATGTGCAAGGACATGAAATTATTGTACAATTCTAGTACCATACGTGTTTGTGAATTTCAGACTTGTAGGGGCCATATTATTCATACAGCCCAGGGCCAATGGCAGTCTTCATCCGTCACTGCTCATACACTCACCGGCCACTTTATTAGGTACACCTGTCCAACTGCTCGTTAACACTTAATTTCTAATCAGCCAATCACATGGCTGCAACTCAGTGCATTTAGGCATGTAGACATGGTCAAGACAATCTCCTGCAATTCAAACCGAGCATCAGTATGGGGAAGAAAGGTGATTTGATGCCTTTGAATGTGGCATGGTTGTTGGTGCCAGAAGGGCTAGTCTGAGTATTTCAGAAACTGCTGATCTACTGGGATTTTCACGCACAACCATCTCTAGGGTTTACAGAGAATGGTCCGAAAAAGAAAAAACATCCAGTGAGCGGCAGTTCTGTGGGCGGAAATGCCTTGTTGATGCCAGAGGTCAGAGGAGAATGGGCAGACTGGTTCGAGCTGATAGAAAGGCAACATTGACTCAAATCGCCACCCGTTACAACCAAGGTAGGCAGAAGAGCATCTCTGAACGCACAGTACGTCAAACTTTGAGGCAGATGGGCTACAGCAGCTGAAGACCACACCGTGTGCCACTCCTTTCAGCTAAGAACAGGAAACTGAGGCTACAATTTGCACAAGCTCATCGAAATTGGACAGTAGAAGATTGGAAAAACATTGCCTGGTCTGATGAGTCTCGATTTCTGCTGCGACATTCGGATGGTAGGGTCAGAATTTGGCGTCAACAACATGAAAGCATGGATCCATCCTGCCTTGTATCAACGGTTCAGGCTGGTGGTGGTGGTGTCATGGTGTGGGGAATATTTTCTTGGCACTCTTTGGGCCCCTTGGTACCAATTGAGCATCGTTGCAA